>RYFJ01002254.1:0-330422 GCA_003991445.1 Oryza meyeriana var. granulata
CTGAGTCCATATATCGCTGTTTCGCTAAATGTATATATATCATCTATCTATGAAAAAGTAAACAAAGTTCATTTTTGGGTTCCCAAGCCGAATAGATTGGATCGTTTCTTATTATTGCCACAACAATGAAGGCTCGCCCTTCCGATGCTTCTCCTGATCCTGATGTACTACGAAGAGAATAGAAAATGGGGGCTCCCCCAGGCTCCCCCCCTCTGTATTTTTCCGCTTTGGCTAATCTTTCCCGCTAACGGCGGGCCGGCGCCGGGCTAGGCGGGGCAGGAGGAAGAAAGAAAATCGAAGAGGCCGTTCCTCCTTTGTCCTTTTTTAGTTGTAACATAGGAAAGCACCCTTTTTCTTAACCCACTTGCCACTTCCCAGAGCCTTTTTTTTTTTGTATTGAACGCAGGCGTAGCTAGGATCCTCCAATCTGTTTGAGCCTATGTTCACCCGGGGCCCAAAAAGGAGAATTCCGGAATGCCTGCCGACGTTCAGATAAATGCATATCCCTTACCACTAAAGGAAGGCTTGACGAAGGGGCGGGAGGAGGGATTTTCCGGGTAAGAAAACGCTTTCGGAGATTAGATGTCGATTGGTTTTTTCATCGAAAAGGAAGAAGGCCGAGGGCATAGCTCCTTCCTTTGGCTTTGCCTGTCGACGTTCTAATAAAGATATTCCAGCTCGGCTCGGGAAATCGCTGGCAACACATAAAGAAAGGGGTCCATCTGTAAGCTGCTGCGCACCGCCACTAAGCAGCAGGTTCGGCATCTACTACAAAAGAGAGAATCCACTTGAAATAAACCACGCCTCTGCTAGGCAACGTGTGAAATGGGCCGGAGCGGACCAAATGATATATAATCCAAGCCGAGAGTGGAGTACGTGAACAGCCGTCTGATGGAAAACACTTTTCATGTTCGGTTCAGAGAGCACTTTTTTTTGTTGAGAATAAGTCCTTCCCTTTTGTGTGAATTCCCCCAGCGGCAATATTAACAACTTGTTTGGGGCCCTATCTATTCAATCTCTCGAGCCCAAGAAAACCCCTCTCCCTCGGACTCAATCTCTCTTTTGACTCTATATAGTTGGGCACCTGATATCTATGAGGTTCACCCACCCGGTGACCGCATTCCTTTCTATTGCGCCTGAATCTCTATTTCTGCAAAATATGTCAAGTGTTTCTATTGTTGCTTCCTATGGGGGTACATTACAACAATCTTCTTTTTTCTGCAGCATTGCTTCTATGATCTTAGGAGCACTGGCCACCATGGCCAAACGAAAGCAAAGACTCTAGCTCCATAGTTCTGAGTTGGACATGTAGGTATATTGTACTGGTTTCTCATGTGGAACCATAGAAGGCAATTCACAATTCACTACTTTGGTAATTGTATATTTTTTGCATCAATGACGATAGATGCATTTGCCATAGTTCCAGCATTACGGCAAACCCGTGTCAAATATATAGCGGATTGGGCGCTCTAGCCAAACACGAATCCTATTTTGGCTATGACCTTCTCCATTACAATGTTCTCATATGCAGGAATACCCCCCCGTTAGCCAGCTTTTGTAGCAAATTCTATTTGTTCTTCTCCGCTTTGGGTTGTGGGGCTTACTTCCTAGCCCCAGTGGGAGTAGTGACTAGCATTATAGGTCGTTGGGCAGCTAGAAGGTTGCCATGAGTAAGGTTGGGAGACCGAAGGCAGTTTTCCATGCACCAGACACGTAGCTTACCAAATCAGTTGCAACACAGATGGGAATGCATGCTACGAAAGACAGGGTCGAGTCTGATACATCAACCGTCGACTCCATATCCTTGTACGAGTCCACAATCACTACATGAGATGAACCTGGGTTTGGTGAATGGAAGTTGGCCTTAGGTGTAATAGGACTCCCAGTTACTGCACGTGATCATATACTGAGGTGCTCCCCATCAGTTGTTGGAACGACGCGAGTCGGGCCGGGCCTCGATTTCTTTCATAAAGAGGAAGGGACAGAGGTGACTAATTCCCCATCTCATTTGGGGTGGAAAAACGAATTGACATCTTGATGTGATACAGCCCTTTCCATTTTCGTTGAGAAAGACGGCGAAGTCCATCCGAACCCTCCAATGAAGAAATAAGAGGAGAGCAAAGCGCATGGCGACGAGCGCATGCGGAAGGGGCACGGAGAAATAAAGAAGTGTGGAGGAGAAGCAGCCGAGCTCATTCTCTTCGCTTCCTGGGCCCAAAGCAGTGCTTTGTTTCCTGGCCAAATCAAGGATTTGGGGTTGATTGCAAAAGATATCTGAATAGAAAGATAGATCCATCCATCTATCCAGATATCTAAAAAAGAATTGATTTTGCTTTCATAAAACCTTTGATTCAAAGAATTGCGCTTAGCCCCCCACTCATGAAACGGCTCTGTTGCAATGGATGGCAGAGGGTCCGTAGTACCCGAAGCATTGGAGTGATCCAATAGCCAAGAAGGGGCCTAGAAGTGCCTACTATTACACCACACTACACTTGGCTCTACACATTTACAGAGCTTACCCCTGTCCAGTGTCTAGCAGAACGTTGGGGGCTTCAATCGTCAACTCGTTATCCCTATCCCAGCCCAGGCTAATGGAGCCTGACTTATTCATGGGAGAGAGTGGAGTCTATCGAAGCACTCTTGAGAGTAAGATCCTTGGCTCCACTTCATTCTCTACAGGGGTCTCTGCCCACATGGAAGCGGGGCAGAGATAGATAAGATCAAACACGGGAATAAGAAGCATTTTAAATGCCTTTTTGATCATTTTGATAGAGGGGGATGGATAAAGTGGGCAAAACAGACTCAAATTTTTCAATCGAAAAGATGGGTTCCTTTTTTGTCTCGACTAAGAAAGAATCAGCTTGAAAACGATTCGGGGTGGACCCTTTCAACCTCACACAAAGAGGGATAGAGGCAACACGTTTTGACGCCAAAAACTCCAATTTAGACTCAAATTGCAGGAGCAATAAAACAATTTAGAATATGCGGTAGTGTTAGTAGTTTTTGACATCTATTAGGCATTTTTGCTACCACATTGATAAAGAAAGTCAAATATTGAAAGATTGGATCTAATACACTTCTCTTGATGCCGCAACAGGCTGTCAGGATGGTTTTGGTGGGCTAAACAATGAACATTATATCCGTAAGGACATTCTTGAAGAATCAAAGCTTCTAAACCATTCCACTCACTGCGCATGTTGCTTGCTCCATCATAACCAGCTCCCCTGGATTGATTTTGCTTTATGGCAGCATAAACTAATTGGCAGTAAGTGCATCGATATGATGTGGTCCTATATCAATCCTGAGGCTTGTATTAGTATCATAGATGGGTTTACTTTTTTCTGAAGCTGGAGTACCTATGGAAGAGGCTTTACTTTTCGATAAGGAGATGCGGACTTGTATGCAGAGTTCTTTCAATCGAGTAGTTGAGGGAACGAGTAAGATACGTTTGTTAGTCTACTTGAAACTTGATCTTTCGGGAATTAGTTCACTTGTCATTCAATCTAATCTCTTTTCTTGGGAGAGGTGGTGGCACCAGTCTGAGCTAGGGGAAGCCAGCCAATTGAGTCACTAAAACGACCGCAGGAGGCGCACCCTAAGCCTAGCTTCTCAGAGCTGCTATTGCGAAATACGGCTTTGCTTCCTTAATATCCAAATTTCAACAAGGGGTCTAGGCCGAGTATGTGCAAGACAAGACACGGCTAGATAAGTCAAATAGAAGATATTGCTTTTACACGAGCAACTCTTTTCTTCATGTAGGTACAGCCCACTTTTCCTTTGATGAAATGCGAACACAAACTTTAGGCATCCAAGAAAGAAGTAAAGATCAAAATCGAAGCATTGTCATTGGGTTGAAGATCAATTCATATCGACAAGACTTTCCATTCACCTTTTTGTTGATATTTGGATTCCGTTTTCAAATAAAGTCATCTTGTAGTTTGAAATCACCTTTAGAATCATCAGCCTCTTGTAGTTTGAAATCACCTTTAGAATCATCAGCCTCTGTCCCTACACTGAGTCACTTATTCGGGATCGATCCTCACTACGGTCCTTTATTTCGAAACGACTGTTAGATAGGCAATTCAATAGTTACTGACGAAAGGAGTTCCCCTTCCCTTGGCCAATTGACGTTCTGCTTCAATAAGTCATGACCTTCACTCTCCTCAAGTGAGGAGGCCATATTGTTTGACTAACGAAAGCCTCACTAGTTTCTTCTTCCCGTTCACTATTCTCATGGCCTGATACGAGTTATTTAGTTCATGTCTCCTTGTTCTTGGGAAGAACTGAAGGTTCATTCGCGACACTCGTAGACATAGTTGTATTTCAGACCCTCTTCTTTCCCTAAAAAGCTAATAAATCAAAAAAAGAGAAAAGCAGAAGCGAAAGCTCGAGTCGAAAGAGTGCAGGTCGCTTGGTAACTCGAGTCGATCAGTCCCATTCATTCTTGCCCGAAACAAGTGGGCTATTCATTCCGGTGCCACCTTTGTTCAATCGAGTCCATGTTCTCTATTTCCCAAAACCTATTCGTTCACCGACCTGTGGACCAGAGGTTGCTTGCTTGGAATTGGGCTTTGTAGCTTTCTTTAGTACAATCTTTTTGTGAGAGCAACCCCAGGTTTGTTCCTAAGACTATACTCACAGCTTTCTCTATTCATGTTCCAGCATAGAGGATCTAGTGGTAGGATAGGGGACAGAGCTTTAGGGTTGGAGTCAACCTCATATGTGCGTGGCTCATCATAAGACCTTAGCCTAATGTCCTACCCAAAGACTTCAAAGGTAATCACAGGACAACCTTTCCTAGTTCTAACTTCCAAACCTATAACTTGGTTTGCTTGCTTGCTTCCTATCTGACCTATCAATCAAAGAAATGTTCTAGTTCTGTGATACGAGCTTGACTGTCGCTCTGAGACAGTAGATTTCTTGGTTGGGGGTCCCATTATCAAAGGCTCCCTTCCCTAGTGATCATACAACAAATGAACGTGGTTAGAAAGATGGCACATCGATCTTCTGTACACCCTGTTCGTGCTGTGGAATGAAGAAAATCCGCCTTCCTTGGAAAAATCATTCCTGACTCCGAAGTCTCAAAGGAGACTTGGGTGGCGCCTTCTAAAGAGCCCTTCATTCTGTGACTTAGATAGGCTAGGATTCATGTCTCAGTCGGAAGGGGTCATAGGACTGACTCAGACAAAGCATTAGAAGTACGATCTCCGAATCTATAAGCTTTGGCCTGCCTTCTTCCCTTATCTAATCTCTTAGGTAATAAGAAAGTGATGTTAATTGTCATGCTAAGGAGCTAACCAGTGACATTTCTATCTCAATTGAAGTCAACCTTACTATACTCGCTTGTAGGAGATCATCGCTCAGAAGGGCGTTCTTTCGCTAGAAAAACAAGAGTTTGAAAGATCACCCACGAAATGGTCAAGACTCTCCTGTTTATGGCTCCTTCTATTCTATAGCTATTTATCGACATGTTGTTTTGAATGTCCTTGAAAAGGCCTACACACATACCTTGCCACTCAATGTAGGTTTTGCCAGCGATGTGTAGTGGGTTTGTTCAGTAGAGATGGGTAAAGCGCACAAGTATTGGAAAGAAAGTTTAACCCTTCTTAAAGGATAAAAAGTCTGTATTGAACTATGATTGGAATTCCTTTCTTATTAGTTTCCAAGTGAAAAATGTTCATTGCCTTGATCAGAGCCTTTAAGCCTTTTAGAAGCGAGCATTTCTATGTAGGTAAGTACGCTCGGCCCAGTACTAAACTTTGGCATTAAAGTTTGAGACCTTTGCTACCGGGCATTCATTGCTGGTCACTCCTAAATCTACCTGGTATCAATTGCTAAATCGATTCCTCTTGGCTTTACTACGATATCACTAGATTAGCTAGAAAAGCTTTCCTCCACAATCAAGCCAAAGAAAGCACTTTTCCTTGTAAGAGTGGTGATTATGTTAAGGTTTAATCCAATCGGTTTTAGATGGAATAAATGTACACCTGACTGATCAATCGAGATTGTTCGATTTGGTACTTTCTCCTGCTTGCAATCTGCTTTTCTCTGATTTGACCTGCCGATTCCTCAAAGATGAGATTTTCCTCGCGCCTAGCATTATTCTGCGTGCTTAATCTCATGTCTAAATCAATGCAAGCACACAGGATCGAGTAAGCCAGCGTACGGCCGTCCAGCAGATGCCGCCCCAAGACCTGTGCCCCCGTCGACTATGGAGGAGCTTTCGATGTCTGTGCCATGTGATCGGTCGGGATCAGAGGCCTTCAGTCCAGCCAGATTTCCCTTGTGACTCTAGTCCTCGTAGCAGTAGCGGTGATCGCGTTGCTGTTCTGATACATGCATGCTTGTCTGGTCTTGTTATTTAGCTTGAAGGAGAGAGAGAAGACTTCTTTTTCTTATATATTTTTCTTGAAGAATAGTCCGGACTTTGAGATATTTTGGCTTATTAAGCTTAAAAATCTTACTTATTAGGATAAAATAGCCTCCTAAACATATGGCTAGCAACTGGTTTGCCAGGAGTACGCAAGAAAGGCAAAAGCACTATGAATTATTGATTTAGGAACCGGATTGGTCGGGCGGTAAAGTCATGGAAACACTTGTTGATTCCTATTTTGGACCCTAGCTCCATGGAATAATTGCTACTACGGAAACGTGGAAGAATTGCAATCTTAGATCAAAACACTATGTATGGATGATATGAACTACCTAAATAAGAATTCTTGAGCGTCGAACAACCTGAGTACTAGCTACATCAAACAATTTGCATTAATGAAACTGTGTAAATCCACCGGATAATCAAAAATACGCATGTCTGATGAAATGGTTGTTGCTATCTGCTTCCATAACAAATCCTTGGTTTAACTGAATAAGTAAAGAAAATTGGCCCTTTCTTTTTGTCTCAGATCGATGGATCTTCTCAATTGGAAGATCTCCCATATAGATAATACACATTCCAGTTGACCGAGCCTAATGCTAGTTGTTTTGTTCCGAAGCAAAGATACCCGTGGAGGCTGTTTGTTCGTCCTATTCTGATATTTTGGGCCAAGAGGTACTAGATGATTCTCTTTCGGGTAGGCCTTGAAAGGAGAAGAGAAGCTGAAATGCCAACAGACATCTATCTATTCTCTAATTTACCCGATACGATAGTACCCGTTTTTGGAACGTCCAGTGCCAAAGTCACTGAATGGGTAAGTCACCAATGAACAAGCCCTTTGACAAATCAGGTGTCATATTAGTGTTGACACCAAAACCAGTCCCACCGCGTTGGCATTGAAACTGGTCCGATGCGCTTGACACACGCGAAGGCCTTGGAGATCTACTTAGCTCTAGTGCAGGTCCTAAATTGTCGAGGTTCATAGGCGTGCCAGTCAATTTGACCCCACAATTGACAAGGAGATAGAAAAAGTTAGATCACTAAGCCAATCGGCCGATAAGCCGATACGGATTCCTTTCAGCCGATTGCCAAAGGGCACTTGTACATCGGCTAGAAAACCAATGGTGGTATAAGCAAATAATAAGCCAGCCGATTACCGAAAAGCACTTGTACATCGGCTAGAAAGCCGATGATGGCGTAGATAGGCAAATAATAAGCAGTGAATAAAATCAATATCGGCTCTATCCAGCTTTCCGAGGAGACGAAATCTAATAACTATTGATGGTCATATTATTAAAACTAACCTTGATAGATCAGACTGAACCGAGACAATATAAGGTTAAAGTTAACAATACTAAACCGATAGAAACTAGATTAATCGTACTGTCGATATAAATCAACTGGATATAATATAAAGATAACTTATCGGCTAGCACTCCGATAAAACATCACATAAAAACCTATCGACTTAGCAGAAATTAGCTTATTAGCAGCAATCTAAAGGTTGGACCTAACCGATGCAGCACGAGACTGATGACGATAAGATAAATCCGAGAAGCCGATAAATCTAATGCAAACGTGATGGATATATCTAATCGGACTAAGAGATCAAACTTAACTGATGCAGCCTTAGACAAAGTAGATATACCGTGGTAAGCTGACGACCGTAGAGACTAGTTAGAATATCGGACTGAACCGAGGAAGTCCTAACCAAGCCGATACAATCACCGGGGTGACGAGACTTACCCTCTTGCTGGAGGTTGAACTTAACCGATGCAGCCCAGCTCGAGAAGCAAGAACCCATCTAAAGGGTGGCGATGCACCGAATTTGTTTGTATTGATCTGTGAGATGATTTACACGGTACCCGGGCATATGTATTTATACCTTGAGATTGTTACAGTCCTGATCGGACACGAAATAAGGTTTCCTAACAATAAAAGGAAAACTACTAACAAGACCTGATCGGACACGAGATCAGGTTTCCTAAAAGGAAAATTATTAACACTACCTAATTAACAGATAAAGTATTTAATTGCCATGCCGTGGTCTTCACGATCCCTTTCCAAACTCAGTCTCTTCCAGATTAGCTTCCATCGGCTGATGTAGCCTCTTTCCTTAACCGAACTTGATAGAAAACCGCACCAAATTTTGGCGTCAACAATTAGACATTTCAAAAAAAATCATAGAATAGACATAGATCTAAATTGCTAGTTTAGAGAACCCGTTGAACATGATCATTGCGATAGAAAGGGGTGCTTTGGATCGGGAGACAACCATTGTAGATTCCAGCCGAGAAGACCAGGAAAAGAGAAGGATAAAGAATGTCATATATCTCAGGAGCTAGATCACTTCCCGATGAACAAGTCAGAATTGCCTCAACAAAAATAGATGGAATTGGACCAAAAAAAGCCATTCAGCTTCGTTATCGATTAGGTATCAGTGGGAACATCAGGATGAATGAGTTAACTAAGTATCAGATCGATCAAATTGAACAAATCATAGCTCAAGATCATGTTGTTCATTGGGAATTGAAGAGGGGAGAACGAGCAGGTTGGGACTGGCTTTCGACCAGGAACCAAACAAGCTATATAAACCTCACCTTCTGCTGTAGAATGTATACAGCTCATAGATGCTGACCAAGTATATGGTCTGTTCCACGGATTTCGTGCATAGATCCTTCATCCTTTGCGACAGCTTCTCGTGCATGCCGGCCACCTTCCCGCTCCTCAGCAACGCATATGTCTCAACATAGCTCTAGGATAAGATTTAAAAAAGTACTCTGATGTTCGATTTCAAATTCATTTTGGGGAATGCTTAAGTGTTAAAGGCATCTTGCTATGGGCACATACATGCGAGTCCTCTTGCTCCAATACTTAAATAAGGTTTTCTTTCCCAGAGCGCTGTAAGCCCTTCTTCCCACTTTGGGCCTTCTACTTGTCGAATCTAGACCCTGCTTGAAAATCAGCTTCAAATGAGGTTGCTAGCCCCCCATTCCCTCCCCTCTTTTTCCAATAAGAAAAAGTAGTGGTCTTCCATGGCGGTGGGGTCTCAATGGAGGAGAACTTTCTTGTTCATGCTACTGCATAGGCAAGATCTCATCCTTCGGCGAATCTAGGGGCTCAGAAGAGTGCTCCCTACAATGGGAAATCGGGGTCCAAAGACTATCTCTTCGACGACATGGACACGTGGAGGCGATCTGACAAGAGAGATGTAGAAGAATATGCCCTCCTCAACGGGTCAAGCCCTCGTTCAGAACTAAATCATCTTGCGGCACTCACTGCATGAACTCATAGGGCAAGATGAAGAGAAGGAGAAAGGCTAAAGAGATTGTCAGCTTCACCTTGGCATGCTTCCATCAGCACTGAAAAGACAACATTGAATGAGAAGAGAACTAAGGCAAGGCTGGTGATCAATGTGCCACTGTATGGGGAGCTCTGAGAAAGTAGAAGTGCTTTCCTTCGTGCTGAGCATGAACTCTCAATTTCGCTATACGAGGAAGATTGCTTATGACATCAATCAGCTAAGTCCGTCTGTCGACGGATTTCTCATTGCATTCGATATTTAGAGTAATAGTATAGAGTGTTTGGTTTCGCTTTCAAGTTGTATCGGCTGGCAATATGCCATAGTGGCTGGTTCAGAATATCCCCCTCACGAACCTCCACCCGCGGACCAAGACTCCAACCGAAGCACAGACCTGAGAATTGGTAGTCGGAGAATCAATAGCTTGTAAATAGATTTTCTGTTATGAGATGCTTGTGGGCCCCCTTTTTGTTAAGTAAAGTGAGGCGGGGTCGCCGAACGAACGACGTTAGTTTACTTGCACGTGATCTCCTTCCAGAGCCAAGACATTAACAGTCTAGAATATTTTTTCATTTTTTATGTTATGTTAGGTTCTTATCTTAGATTCCGTCATGACGGAGTCTAGACCTTTTCTTCTTTCTTCTTTTACTTCACACAATAGAAAAAAATTAATATATATATATAATATATTATTTTTTAAGGGACCAAGGTGCGAGGGAAAAACTTTTGTTTAACATTTCTGGAAAGACCACCTATTTCTTCGTTCACCAAATCTTCTTCAGTTCTACCCAAATTGGGACAACGATAGGACATTTCACTTTCTTTCGCAATATTTCTGATCATGACTCAACCACTAGGAAAGGGGATTGCTTACTCTCAGCCACGTTTTCTCTTATGCTTAGTCAAGTGAGGATTCCATTTGAAGTAACGTAACAGGAGCACCATCTTAAAAACTTCTTAGGATCTAGAGTTTTTTGAGAAAAGGTCCCATCCTTCAATATCATGATTAGGTCAACCAGGCCAGATCGTAAGTGAATTTGATTGGGTCGACCAGGTCAGGCCCGATCATGAGTGAATAGAAAATTAAAAACGTACATAGCTGTTCCAACAGAAATACTTTGTTTAATTCTACCACTTCTACTAGGAGTAGCCTTTTTAGTGCTAGCTGAACGTAAAGTAATGGCTTTTGTGCAATGTCGAAAGGGTCCTGATGTAGTGGGATCATTCGGATTGTTACAACCTCTAGCAGATGGTTTGAAATTGATTCTAAAAGAACCTATTTCAGTAGTGCTAATTTCTCCCTTTTTAGAATGGCTCCAGTGGCTACATTTATGTTAAGTCTGGTCGCTTGGGCCGTTGTACCTTTTGATTATGGTATGGTATTGTCAGATTTGAACATAGGGCTACTTTATTTGTTTGCCATATCTTTGCAAATTCGACTAATTCGCCTGACATTATTTCACCAAGACCTATAATACGAGCAATCCCATCCCCCACTTGAACTACGCGACCGATATTCTCAACCCCTACTTTCCTATTATATTGTTCAATACGTTCACGGAGAATTTTATGAATTTCGTTGACTCGAAGGGTTGCCATTAGTGTTTCTTGACTATTTTTTTTGGGAAGCAAGGGCTAACTAAATGGTAGTGGTCTAGGGAGCGCAATTGCTAGAGCACGGGAGAATGAAGAGTAATGATTTTAGCAAGAGCAGCCGGATGGACTACTATAGTCAGTCTAGTGGCTACTATAGTTCTTTTCTTTCTTTATAGTTAAGTAATAATGTTTGATATAGCAGCCTTTCTGAGCGAGTCTCTAGGATCTCCTGTAAACCCCCATGATGTGGTAAAGGGAGGATATTAGGGGAAGCAGTGAGTGGAGATTCCCTTGCAGAGAGCCGGATGAGGGGAGACCCTCACGTCCGGTTCGGAGGGCGGGGATATCCCGACCCTACTATCATTATGCCTTTGCAATGTTAGTTGGTTCAACTCCATTTGTGACCTTTTCTCGTATGTGGGACTCTCTATCTTCTTGGGTAGATTCTAGATCGTCTTTCATTTTGTTAGTGAGCAGTTTTCTTATTAATAAGTCAAGTCAAGAATAATAAGAGAACTATAGGAGCTTGCCAGGACGGCTTGGTAAGCAAGCTACCTGTTATGTAGGCACCAACTCCCAGTTCTTTCTCTTCTTTCTTTTTGGTTTTTTATTCTTGTTTTTTTGACTATAAAGTATAGCTATGGTATTCTCAGCCAATCTGTCTAGTCACCAAATAAATGGAAGTTTTCTCTCAAAATATTGATATAACATAAGAAAAAAAGGGTTTCAAAACTTCCCTTCCATATAGATCGTTGTGGAATGAACTAAATTCTGCGTTTCCCCACCCCCACTACTGCCTGAAATCTTGCTTTGTTGGGCTTCCCCCAAGGTGACACCGAAGGTCTACCTCCTTTCGTGTGCCCCTCACCTCCTCCATGAGGATGATCCACTGGATTCATTGCAACACCACGAACAATGGGGCATCTGCCTAACCATCGGCTTTGTCCTGCTTTTCTAAGCTTACGTGCACTATGGTTGGGATTGGAAACTATACCAATAGTAGCTCAGCATCGGGAATCTATGAGTTTTTCAACACCCGATGGTAGCCGCACAAGACATTGTGGGGCTGGCTCCTTAATTATTTTAGCATAAGTTCTTGCGGCCCAAGCCAGCTTTGCGCTTGTTTTGTTCGAGATCGAAAGAGTGCCCTCGGGAGACTAGACTGATAGTAACAGTAGTGCGCCTTTAGTTGAGGAGAGCCGCGTCGATGTTTTACACTGCCAATAAATATATAGGGCTACTCGGCAGATGGAAACTCGGTGGATTGCAAAGGAACACAAGGAGATTTTATACTGGTTCAGGCCCTCAATGTCAAGTAATACCCTATGTCCAGTTGGGGTGTTATTCCTTTGAGGATGTGTGATGGCGATTCTAGTGAACCGTCGTCTCTTGACCTCAGGGGGCGCCCTGCCTCCCCTTATATACTAGGGACAAAGGTACAAGGTAGGAGTCCTAGCCGAATACGGCCAAGAGATCTCCTCTTAGAGATACAACTTTTCCGACTAGGATTGTATATTCCTTATTATACAAGGCAAAGTCTGCCGGGTGCTACTATATCTCTAATTACAGGACTCGGCCCATTCTCTATCTGAGTGACCCATATGCTTGTGATGAGGTACCCGGGGCCCATTGTCACGCCCAGAAATTCACCAGAATTTCCAAAGCTAATTTGTGCAATAAATCCTCGTCCAGGAATCAGCCGAGGTACACAAATCGACAATTTGATAAACATAACCAAAATGAAATAACGATAAATACTTACAACAGAGGCACTTAGTCCTCACACAGAAGAAAACAGCAGCGGAACGGCAACTAGCGTAGCTTCAGCACCAAGCCACAGGCAGCTCAACTGGGGTATAAGCCAAACACCATCTTCTCCTCCACGCAAAGCTTCACTCTAAAGATTGCAACAATGCAAGACTGAGTACCACCCACCGTACTCAACAAGCCACACTTGGGAATGCAATGTAATGCAACAGGATATCAAAGGAAAGGCATAATATGGCTTATTTACATAAAACAGCATTTAAAACATTTGCATTCAAAGTCATTAAAAACAGTATAGTTTAAGTATTAATCAGTATTGAATCAACCACTGAACAGCGCTCCAACGCAGTTCAGGCCCAAACCATAACTCTCCAAACAGGAGCTATCCATATTCCATCATTTATTTCCATTAATGAGTAGTGTGGGACTAATCACAGAAACATTGCTAGGCCGCTCATTAACCGCGAGCACGGCTATTCGAACAGTTTTACTCTGGCCAGAGGTGTACCAATTTACCCACAAGACACAACTCCACAACACATCACTGTGCGCCTTAATACCACCACGGTACCTCGGAAAGGAATTGTGATAAGATCCTCTATGTAACCCGCACAACAAGGGAGCCACCCGCTGGACCACCAGTTTCCGGCAGGAGCTGATCAGGCCCCCAACAGGGAAACGATCCAACGCCCAAAACATGGACTTATTGACGCAGCCATGGTGGTCTTATTGACACAGCCACAACACACCATGGTGGACCCCGGTTGAACGTACTACACATTGGATCCTACCATTACCCATGCTGGCTTGTGGTTAGCACGAGTATTGCTTCGCAACAAGTAGTCCGCGAACCGGTCCTTAACTGTCATGAGCACCGCTAGCAACATTCCAACCTGGTGCTCACAACCCACCATTCAGTCAAGTTTTAGTTGATATAGTCAATTAATCAACCACGACCAAGCGTCGTGAAAATATCACCATTAATCCATAATTAGTCATAAATGAGTCATTAATTACCCACATAAAATGACACTATAGTTTCTAGGCATGGCTAAGCAAAATCCTAAATAATCTAGCCAGATAAATAATTAAACATCTGGCTAGTCAATATTATTACCCGGAGTATCAAGGTATAGATAGCAACATCAAAATGGCCATAATAGTCAAGAATCATAGGATAATAAATTAATACCCATATAATGACATTCAAAAGCATTTCATGCAATAACTTTAAAATAAAATACTTTCACAAATGGGATCAACATGCTCAAGGAGATTGTCGTGTGACTTGCCTTGCAATCGCAAAAGTCTTCAAATACTCTTCCGAACTCTTCCGCAGACTCTGCAGTCTTCCGAATCGACGATATACGTAACTACACGTAAAACAATAATAATCCTAAGAAACTCCAATAAACAATACATAAAATACATAAACAAGTAAATTGTGATTTTAAATGAATTTAGGAAGAAACGGGTCGAATCGGAGTTCAGGTGGAAAAGATACGGCTTTTAGAATATTGAATTCGGAATAATTCCGAAAGGAAATTGGAAAAGGAATATTCCTCAAACATTCACCGGGTCTTCGGATTAGAATAATTATTTTTGGTTGGATACTGGAGTGAGGCATACAGTCATAGGCATGTCTCACGACAGGCTAAGTCTATGGAACAGAGGGTGGATTGATGTGGTGGCTGATGTGGCGAAGAGGTTAGATAATAAGGGGATCCAATGAATGAGACCGCTCTCGACAGAGAGCCAACAACTCGAAGTTGATTGGGATAGCTTGAATGGACTGAGGGTTTCAACGGAGATCCGGTGACTCGGTTTGACTTTGGGGAATCGGGCGATCGAGGTGCCACGGGATGAGGTTCGATGGCAACCGAAGCATACAGAGGTGACGAGGATGACAGACCGGGTACGGTGCAGCCGGCCACGGCGACGGCATTTGGCAGCGGGAGTTGATGACCGACATAGGAGACACGGCTAGCCGACGGCACCGCGTCCAGGAGAATGTGACAACGGCGGCGATGACGACCACATGGCGGCTGCGGAAGCAGAACAGGATGGCGCCGGGGATGCTCACCAGTGAGAGGAGAAACGAAGGCGACAAGGGCGACGATGGTGGCAGCACAGCACACAGGCCGGCAAGCTGGTACAGAGCAGCGCAGGCTCACAGGCGACGGCGCAGCAAGGCACCGATGGCTGGCATGCAGAGGCGTAGCAGCAGCGGCGGCAGGACGACTGGGTGACGATGGACAGCGATCTGGGGAGGGGACAGGGGCAACCACCAAGGGGAGACGGCGTCGGCCACGGCGAGCAAGAGGGACACGGCGTTGGCAGCGGCTTGGAGCTTCGAGCAGCGACGGTTCAAGCTTTGGAGAAACAGGAAAAAGGACGGCGGAGATCAAAGACGATGACGGCGACAGCACGCAAACCGGCAGGGCACAGGGGCGGCGAGGGCAGAGCCAGGCAGCGGCTTGAAGCGCGGCGGCTGAACACAAGGGACGGCGGAGCTAAGCAACAGTGGCGCACGGGAGCAAACGGCGGCTTCCAGAGGCAGAGAGGAGAGGAGGCGGCGAGCATGCTTCGGCATACGGGCTCACCGACGGTGGGGATCGAAGACGACGACGGCGGCGATGTCCAGACGACGACGAAGCCGAGGGGAGCGACGGCCCGATTGCTTGCCGACGTGGGCAGAGACGAAGACGGCGACGGCAGGTCTGGAGTTCACCAGCGGCGGGGATCGAAGACGACGACGACGGCGACAACAGGCAGAGGAGGAGGGAGGCGGCTACGAGGATGCTCACCGTGAAGAGACGACGGCGACGACGGCTTGGGGCCTCCCAGCGACGGCCGGCGTCGGAGGGGACAGCGACGGTGGCAGATGAGAAACAGGGGCGGCTCCGCAGGCGACGGCGCTAGGAGCGGAAGAGGCAGCGGCTCCGGCGGAGGCAGCAGAGGCAGGGCGGCGACGGCTGGGAGCAGCGCAGGACGTCGGCGCGGCTTCCGAACCAGCGGCGCACGGGAGAGAGCGGGATGACAGGGTGGCGGCGGCGGCCTGGCGGCGTGGAGAGGAGCAGAGCCGGCTAGGGCACAGGGGCAGGCGACGGCTATATATATGGGGTGAGGATTCCGGGGCAGCACGGGCGACGGCGCTCGCGGATTCGGCGGCGGCGGTTGCGGGGCGGAGGCGTAGGGGTGGCGCTGGGCTGGACCGGCGGCTGGCTTGGGCCGAGGTCGGGCGCAAGCCGAGGGGAGGCGCGGGCACGGGCGAGCGGGCACGGGCACGGCAAGGGAGAGGGCACGAGCACGGGCAGGGAGAGGCGCGGGCACGGGCGAGCGAGAGGGCGCGCGGGCACGGAGTCCCGGGGTGCGGCGCGGCGGCCTGGGCCGGGAGCTCGACCAGGAAGGACAGAAGAAGGAAGAAAAGAGGAAAGGGGAAAAAGGAGAAAGGAGAGGGGTCTTCTGATAAAATTCCAAATTTGGAAAATTGGAATTTATAAATTCGAGATATATTTCTGAATTGAAGATTTGTAGAAATATACGGAATTTTGAGGATTTGGATTTTATTCGATAAAATCAAAGGGGGAAAGAGATGAATATTCGATAAAAGGGAAATGAGTAAATCCGAGTCTGTCGGATTTGAAACTTAGGGGATTTTGCCTGGAGTCGGACCTTTTGGAGAATCAAAGATTCGGGAACGACAACCCGAGAAAGGTACAAAGGGATTTAATAGAGAACGACCCGAGCAAAGGAATTGGGAATTTATCTCAAAGGGGAATATAGATGTTTCGAATACAAAGGAGCTCGAATTGGGAGTCCAAAAGAGTTCTAGAGTTTTCAAAGATGAATAAATCCGGTAACTCCGAATTTAGATTTTTGAGGTGACTTTAGGGATCTGGGAACGACACAAAACCCTAGCAGAAAAGGGAGTCAGAGTTCACGATGAACTGGGAGACTTCAAAGGATTGAATTAGAAACGACCCGAACAGGGGAAAGAAAAAGGAATTTATTTATATTTAATTAATTTACTGAAGTGATCTTTATTGAATTAAAATTAATTCTGTAGCTCCGAAAAATCCAAGAAAATTTCAGAGAGTTTATTAAATCACGGGGAATTTATCAGAAGTAAATGCCACCATGAAACACGAAGAATTTAATATTGTAAATACTCAAACACTTAAAATACTCCGACAAAACCCCTGGAATATAAAAGTATCCAAGTATTTATTTAAAGATTTAAACTCGGGATTTTTAATATTGGAACTTTCAAAATTTTATTCAAACTCTTTTCTCAAACAAAGATTTTCTAGTGTATTCTTGTATTTCCATTTACCCGCGATAATTTTTAATTAAGACAATTTTCAGGGCGTTACACCCATGACCTCCACAAGCTGTTCACAAGTAGTGGTTATGAGCTCTTTCTTGTGGAGGTTCAGAATAGGTAATTCCTTCACTTCAGTTGCACTAGTGGATTGAATAACCTTTTAGCATTTTTCCACTTATCCAATTCTTTGCAAAAGTATTAGAGAGAGAGCTATTCTTAGGTCAGTTCCTGAAGTCTACTTTTTTTAGTCAGAAGTTCACTTTAGCTAAGTAAGTAGTCCTTCATCAAACTTGCATATCTGGCACTTTAGGGGGTCAATCTTTCATGTTGGAAGCTAAAGAAAAGGTACTCCCCCTCATTTTAAAAGGATAGGCAATTGAGAGAGAATAGGGCGATAGCGATAGACACAGGAACTAAAATAGACTAAAAGAGGACTCCCGTAGAGGAGAGGGGAAGCCCACTTAGATAGGGCGATAGCCCGGTTTTTCTTTCATATCCTTTCCAGTGCTTGTCTTGTATTGAGGTATACCGAAGATATGAGTCAAAGTAGGTAAGAGAAGGGGGCTTTAACTATTATTAAGAGTAGGACTTTAATTAAAAGAGTAGGCCCTTCGTATCTTTCTATGACCTCCTAGACGGATAGGCAGAGCAAGAGCTCTTAAAGTCTACCCGGGCTAGCTTCTTCATTCTTCGATCAGGGGCGGGCTTCTTCCCTTATTTTATATGATGACATAGATAGAGCCTCCTTATTTGATCCATTCATTGATAAAGTCTTCGGGGGCAGTTTACCTTTTGAATCGATAGTAGAGTAGGTTTGCTCTTACTTTCTCAATCTTTCTCTGATTCTATGTAGTAGATCCGGCTTTATTCGGCTAAAAAAAGGTGTGTGGCCATCGTATCTGCTAGCCCCCTTCTTCAATCATCCATTTAGGTTAGAATGAATCCAGGGAACCCGGCTCGGGAACTGTCCTGAGAAAAACATAGTAAGAGAGTCCAATCTCTGAAATATAGCATTTTCTCTCCTAAGTACCTAAGTAGTAGTAGTAGAAGGCTTAGTATCTGACTTGATCCAATAGAGTCAAAACACACTGTAGATCAAGATTCCACACCTTGCTGTGGATTGGGGAGAGAGTAGCTCTGCAAAGCTGGGTGTTTTGTGTGATTATGGAGGAACTGTAGTACTCGCCCCAAAATGCAAGCCAGGATAGATACTTAAAGAAAGGGGGAGCGGTGGGCCTTCAAAAAGGAGCGAGGGAGTGATGGGCAACCTTAGTCTATATGTTGCTCGTGAGCCCCCAAATACCAGTCTTGCAACAGTACTGGCGTTAAAGGATCGGTCCTTCACTTGTGGGTCATTTGCAAGTCGAACTCGCTCTCTTGCCACGCCTTTGACTCACGAGCCCGAGTCGGACTCATTCACTGCTGACTGAGGATCATTCGTTCTTCACTCTCTTGCTATTACCCGCAGGGAGCGCAGCAACCGACGGTGCATATTATCATATAGCAAGAAGCGAAGCATAGCGATTCGTACTACCGGAAAAGTGTCGCTAACCACTAGGCAATAGAGTTATCGAGTGATACAGGAGGTGCTTCTGCATGGCACTCTTTTAAATGGGCTTTACCATCTTTCTTTACCTTCAGAACACACAGCTTTGCTTGGCGAAATAACTCCTGCCTATATTTGGCATCTCATCTACTTAATTTAATGACATTCCATACCTCAGGAAGGAAAAAAAGCGAATTGAATTTCAGTAAAGTCTTTTTTTTCTGCTTTATCCTTCTCTCAATCAAAGAAAGGGAATGCAGATGTTCTGCCACCCTCTCTTCGATGCCATCTCATCCTTTCTTTCCCTAGCTTCCTTCTATGCTGAAAGAAGCTTCTTTGGAGAGCGTAGAAGTGGCTTTCACAAGCCCCCGACATTGACTAGAGGACTGGGTGGTGGATTAGCCTCAAAAGGTGGTTCGCCAAAGCTCAAACCGAGAACCGATTGGCCAATACCTTTTTGAATAATTCAGTCTTTTTTATTTTCACACTCTATCTAGACCCGGTAAGCCGTCTTGTACGGTAAGGGCTTTGTTCTTAGTAATTAAAAATCCGCCCTGTAGCTCATACCAGCATGGAATTTCCGTCAGGCAATTTAGATTCTGGGTATATGGGCTAGGCTAAACATCTGCGCCTGACACCCACTGATGAGATTCTTTTTAGAAGCAAGGAGACTTTTCTTCTTTGCCTTGGGTTTGCTAAGGAAAAAATTCTGGTAGCGATGATATGAGAGATAGACTTGACACCAACCCAATAACCACGAAAACAACACTTTTGAGTCTAGAAAGATTCCCAACCCACTGACACAAGGATTTTCAGTTCTTTGTTCTAACCAACTAAGCTATCTGAACCATGCCGACTTTCTTTCAGCACATAGCGTCTACAAAAACAACATTGGATCACTTTTCCCTCCGTCAAAAGAAAAGCAAGATCTTTCTATTTATGAAAATCTTCGATGTGGTGGAAACCGAACGTTGGCTTGTCTCGCGTGGTGGCGCTTACTAAATGAAAATACGTATAGTTTCAGTCCATCTTTCTCTTCCTGCAAGCATAAATATCCTGTCTTTATAGTGAGATTGATTGCCTAGCAGTTCTAAACAAGTACTTTATTTAGAAGAAAGCGCCTACTTAGTTAGAACTTTGGCACTTCCAAGAGTCAATGTCTTAGCACCTATATGCATGCTTGAGATACTTCCTCCTTCGCCCGTGAGTGCTCACATTTCCGCCTACTATACTAGACCAGCTTCAACAGGAAGAATTGAGACCTCTAGCTAGGTTGAAGGAAGAGTGCACTTTCCCATTCGACTTGTGATGCCAGCCTATAGCAAAAGTAAGAAATGCTATCCTAACCAAGTTTTGGACTACCTCCCAACCGTTCACTCGCTAGAAGTGCAATAGAACGTGATACAGCACACGGCTAAACCTGTTCGCGGGTGATTCACGTAACAAGGATTACCTGTGGCTGAAATAAAGTTTCAGTGCATCTCCTTCCTTACTCTGCTTTCCTGAGTGAATTGATTTCACCCCTAAAGGAAAGACACATTGCACCCAGAAAGTGTAAATAATGTAGACTAGAAAGCGACTCCTGTTGATGGAAGATATGCTAATTTCGTTGGATCCACCTATGTTAGTTCGAGTCTAGCGAGTCGCTCATTTATTCAGGGGAGTTCCACAAGTCTATCTATTATACAATAATTCTAAGATTCGAGTGCCGAGTTGTTTCAAGTCTATGAATCCAATCCTCAGGCTCTTTTTTTTTCCTAGCAGCTAGCATCTCCGGACTACCTGATCCATCAGTAGAACGAGAGGTCGAAAGTAGAAGTTTCCCGACCATTGAGATCTTCATTTTTTAGGCTAATATCTAACCACAAAAATAGGACTTGATGCCCTTGCAGGTGCAGAAGGAGTAAATAAGTTCATTTATTTCATAGTGGAAAAACAGCCATCTCAGTGTAACCAGCTTCAATTGCTTTAGCTTTGTGCTCTTCTTGAGCCAAGTCCGAGAATAAACTTGAAGTGCTTTTCACCTTTCCGCCAAACCTGAACGAGAGCCAAGTGGAGAAGAAAAACGAAACCACGTGATTGAATCCACATCTGAGCGTCTTTTTTTTCGATATGCCTCTCCGTGAGCAA
The DNA here is from genome assembly GCA_003991445.1 of Oryza meyeriana var. granulata. Classification (NCBI taxonomy): domain Eukaryota; kingdom Viridiplantae; phylum Streptophyta; class Magnoliopsida; order Poales; family Poaceae; genus Oryza; species Oryza meyeriana. The sequence continues at coordinate 21,041 of RYFJ01002254.1, forward strand.
GGAGCACCGTGATGAAAGCGAGAGAACGAAGTGAGAGCCTTTGGTAATTAAAGAATTTGTTTACTTATCTATCTACTTTCTTCTAAGCATTCTATTGTCTATGAGTGTAGTTGCAGTAGTATATTCCAAGGCTTCCACCCGCTCGAATGGGTTCGCCCCTACCACAATTCGAAAGTATGTTCTCGTTCATTTTGTTTCTGAGAGCCGCATAGCCATTGGTCCGCTAGAATTGCAAAAGTGGATCCAGACATGTTTTCCCGTTAAAATCCTCCTGATAAAGGAGACTCAACCGTCGCCTTATTACGAGATAACTATGGGGATTTCTTCTTCGAATGCTTCCAAACATACATCCCAGAAGGTTCTCCAGAGTGTTTTCCCGAAATTCCTCAATGTATGCATTTCCTTCAAAAAAGGATGGAAGTCCATTCTGCTAGCGCTCTTTGCAGCTTGGCCTCCTACAAGGCTGTCTTCGGCTCCTCATTGGCTTTGTCTCTAATCCCCCTTCGGGACCGGATTCTTAGTCAGCGATCACTTTAAATGAAATATCTCATACACCAGCACCAGGGCTATACTTTGAATCATTAACTTACAGGTTTGCTTAATAGAACCTTCCTTACAGGCTTACTACTACAGCTACAGAGCTAGAACCAGTGGACTGAAATGATTCTCATTCTTCCTTCCTTATGAGATATCCCGGGAGATTTTGAACCTCTATCAAAAGGGATATGATCTCACCTGGGCCAGCTTTCTATCACGCTTACAAAATATAGACTTTCTTACTTGGGACTTCCTTTCTTGATGACTCATCGCCTTCCTCTAGTGCTAAAACTCCCACTGGCTGGGTTTGCTTGCTCGCACGAAGGCTATAGGCTTGTGGAGACAGGATACAGAGTTTGCAAAAGGGACTGAGCACAATAGCAAAAGGGTTAATGGATTAAGCGTGGGCTTAAAATATCCCATTACTTCCTAATCACTGGAAGCACCCGATTCTCTCTACTCTGTTTCACCTCTCTTTCTTTTGGCTTCTTCTTGAGAATATTTTCATGTTGATCGCGCGTGCTGACGCTTTCGCGCTAGTGCGCTCAACCCATTGCTTGTTTGAAGGGATGTGCTTTCTTTTCTTTTGAGTTGGCTTTGATCGATTACTTGGTGTCACGCTATTTACTACTACGGTTAGCTAAATTCGTTTATGACACCGATTCATTTCTAGTTGATCCATTCGTAAGGTCGTTTAGAAGCAAAGGCCTACTACTATACAAGTAAGTTGGTCAAGTCAAAAGAAGGTTTCTGACTATCTAGTAAATGAGTGCACGAAGAAAGGGAATTTCATGTGTGAGCACCTTGCCTCTTTTAGGGAAGGCTATTTACCAAGTGAGTCTGTGCTGCATGCTACGAAACATAAGAATCATTTTGAATCCCTTTTGCACTCGGATTCAGCTTCTTTCAAACTAGCAAATGCACTTTCAGTGCCAACAACGGATCAGCTTGGCCCATTCCCCTTCTGAGGAAGAATGAGTACCTAGATCTGCATCTACTAAGTATGCCCTTCAATTCATGTTCTGATCCGATGGAGAAGTCCTCCCGAATAGCTAGCCAAGATGGATTTATGTTCCATACTGAAATCTGAGAAGTCAGGCAGTAGCTGTGTATCCATTTACCTCCAGCATCCGTTCTCATACCAAAAGGTAAGAGTTGACAAACCATAGCCAGGCACATAGTTAGTGGTAGAATGCTTATTGAAAAGAGAGGTACCACGTAATTCCCTTCTCACTCTAAGGCCTTTAACTTGCAGACAACAAGTCTTTTTCTATTGATTAGAAAGTCAAGTAAGAAAGTAGCTATTCAGAGAGGTACTTTATTCTTATCATTCTTCTATTTCAACCTATTATTTACCTTAGCTTCAGATCTTTACTCACTTCAACCCACGCGCTTAGCTATTCCCTTGATCTCAAACCTCAGATAGCGAGCTCAACACAAGAAGACATCAAAACCATAGTAGCATTGCAAATGATAAGAAGAAAAAAGGATGAGTTTGGGATTGCAGCCATGCTTCGCTTTGATGAACGAAAGGAAGAGTCTGGACTCACTAGAACTCTCTCTCTGGTTGCAGTTCCCTACTAGCTTTGCCAAACTTCACTAGCGAAAGACTTGAAGAAGGAAGCATTATGAAGGGGGGGTACTCTTCTTCTACTGAAGTCAAATATTGCACTAGAAATGGAATGGAGGAGGAAGAGTTGACTGCTAGGTAGGCAGTAGTAGCGCATGCTGGAAAGCTAGTCAAGGGAGCTTTGATTGGTTAGGTCAACTATCTAGAAACAATATCATTGATTGAGATAAATTGACCTATAAGAATGTATGTATTTTTTTCATAAAAAGATCTTTTACCACCGATGGGTACTTTTTTGCCAGCATACATACTCCCAACTACTTTCCTGATCTCTAATACCAGTACTACGTCCTTGCCAAGAATTACCATAGGCCGGTCTTTCTTTGAAATAGTCCTCTCACGCATGCTCCTTTACTACCAAAGTAATGCATATCCAGGGTGACTGATCTTTTCAACATACTCCTTTTCCTTGCTATCTATTAAAAAGCCAATACTGACGCTCGCTTATTAGCTTACCAGTTCAAACTTCCTTACTCTGCCTTTTATACCAGATGCCTCCTCTCTTAAACCAAGGTAGAGGCGGAGTGAAGGTTGCTTTATGGGAAGATAGAACGAGCCCAAGCAAGGCTCGAAAGAACCGAATTCCAGCACACTCTTCTAATCTTCCAATTAGAAGATCGAAAGAGGGGGAGGTTTTAATATGCCGTATACCATTTTATTTTAAAAAGCAAGCATATGTGACCTAACAAAACTTTTGAATTAACTCTGCGATTTTGAAGATGGAGGAAATGAAAGCTGAAGAAGTTATCGAAACTCGGAACCACATGTTCAATCTTTTTTTAGCGGTTTCCCCAGAGATCTTTATCATTAACGCAACCTTCATTTTGCTCATTCATAGAGTTGTACTAGTACCTCTAAGAAAGATGATTTTCCACCGTTAGTTAGTAATGTGGGTTGGCTTGGATTACTTAGTGTTGCGCGCCTAGGAGGGCAGCGCGCTTGGGGTGCGAAGGAGCTATTATTGCCCAGCTCCCTAACCTAATGCGGCCGGACCGTAGGGAACCTTAGCATGAGGGGACATCCTAATCCTTTTGAGGCCGCAAGGCTGGCTAATCGTACGCAGTAGGAGCAAGGGAACTCCCCTGGTTCAGGAAGGCACATGAATCCAAACGCTATTATGAATGTGCGACCAACAGTACACTACGTAGGTACTTGTGCATGTAGGTGAGGTGTCAGTCGGGCCTAAAAACGGCGGCAGCTAGCAAGGAGTTAATGACCGGACGTGCTGCAACCTAGGGATCACCAGGCAGCTCTTTCACTCTATAGGGATATCAGGGGGGGCATAGCACAATTCTTCTTGGAGGAGGGTTGGTTTGCCCAGGTGACTGATCCTGCCATAATATACCCTGCTTTTTCAACCCCCTCGGGACTCCCCCAATCTTTGGGGAAGCTAAACCTCTCTTTGGTCGGGATAAGGAAGCCACTTCACCACCCAGAATGGGATGGAAGATTTCGGTTATAAAAATTTGTCAATTCCATACCAACCTAGGAGGTGAAGCAGAGCTAGAGGGAAGCCCTCGCCCAACGAGATACATCAAGTCAAACATGGAATGGAATAGAGACTAGATAGATAGGGATAGAGTTCTAGGGTGGGATATAATTCTCTATTGTGAATGCTACCCCTAGCAATTAATATCTAATACAGATACAGATACAATATTGGTCCTCCACCTATTGAGAAAGCCTCCCTTCCCCGAGAAGGAAGTTTTCCTCTAGCTACATTCAACAAACCAAATCTACCTGCCAATTGAGTGCTTTCCCTATAAATGGAATTCCTCCTTTTAGTCGGATACTACCATTTACTTTGGGAAGTTAAAAACCAAAGGACTACTTTTCCCAAGTCAATGTTTCAGATAATTTGAATTCTATAAAATCGAATATTTTTTTATTCCTTTCTTAGGAAAAGAGCTTGTTTCCAAAAAAGGCAAGTGTTGTTATAGCGCTCGCTAGAAGGGTTTCCGTTGGTTTTCGATTTGAAGGTATGAACATAAAGGGACTATCCCAAACTGTAGAAATAGGCACTACTCAGAAGGGCTACTTCTCTTAACAGAAATGTGCTACAACGCAGGCTTACTGTTTTTTACAACAAACTGCCGCGAGGTTTCCTTCACCAATAGCTGAACGATTGAAATCAGACCATACCGCCTGGTTCATATAACAAGATTAGGAAAAATAGCACCTTTTAATGACATAATTAACCATTGAACCCTCTGACGCGAATGTAGTTGTTGCCAAATCCTACTCGGTGTTCGGAAGTACTTTACCCCAAAAAGTAAAGTGCAAAAGAACGTAACATTCGACCCTAGAATCACTAGGTTTGCTCTATCGATTGACCGCATCATAGTTAGGATAGGCTGCCCTAGAAAAAGGTATGTCTTTGCCTCTATATGTTAGGACAGAGAGCCGACCGCACCAGAAATGGGACCTGAAACCAGGACAATCGGATGTGAACTAGCTTGTTTTGTAAAACTATCCAAGGGGCGATGGAAAACCAGAAATCTCAAGCCTCACTGTTGAGAGTTGTTTTTTCTAGATTGCCTTGGGTTGGATTGGCTAAAAACTAAAGCTCAGAGGACAAGAAGGCAATGGTTTGGTAGATTTACCCGCAAATGCTAGGCGAACCCTAAGTCTATCGAGTGCTCTGGTAAAGTACTCACGCTATACCGACGGTGACGCTGGCTCCATACCGGGAACTAGATGGTATGGTCTTGTCATTGTGCTGCTGAATGAGCATATTATTCAGTGGTCAGCGAGACTATTCTTTAATAAAGGAGGTTTAGTTGAGCTGTCTATTACTGATTATGCTTCCTCCAACAAGGTTGAAGAGAAAGCTCGGAGAGAAAGGGGCAAAGGGCTTCGAAAGATTATCGCGATCTTTTTATACTGTTTTACAAATTTAACACTTAAATTTTTCGGGCTTACTTTGCCGTGTAAGGGAGGAAAGGTCCCCCCCCCCCTCCCCCGATGAGGCTCGGTGACTAAACGTCATCTCGTCCTCATTCCCCCCCCCCCCCCCCCTTCCTGAGTAATGCACTCTCTCCATTTTTATTACCCTACGTTTTTGGCTTCGGGTAATAAAAACTGCCTGCTTTTTCAACCCCCTCGGGATTCCCCCAATCTTTGGGGAAGCCGAACCTCTCTTTGGTCGGGATAAGGAAGCTACTTCACCACCTGGGATGGGATGGAAGATTTCGGTAATAAAAATTTGTCAATTCCATACCAACCCGGGAGGTGAAGCAGAGCTAGAGGGAAGCCCTCGCCCAGCGAGATACATCAAGTCAAACATGGAATGGAATAGAGACTAGATAGATAGGGATAGAGTTCTGGGGTGGGATATAATTCTCTATTGTGAATGCTACCCCTAGCAATTAATATCTAATACAGATACAATATTGGTCCTCCACCTATTGAGAAAGCCTCCCTTCCCCGAGAAGGAAGTCTTCCTCTAGCTACATTCAACAAACTATACAGTACAGATATTGCTTATGTTAAATTAAATAGATATAGTTCTATTCTAAGGCTATAAGATAGTTCCATTCTAATCATATGTATATGGGGGATTTCTAGTTTTACTATACTGCTCCTTTCGATTATGCTTGTATATTTATTAATGGAGCTGTTTAGCAGCAACCTGTGATTAACATCAGATGATTGTACATTTTTTTTATTGATGCAATATAATAGTACTTCTTTCGGAGTTATTTTCATTATCATGTCACTGCATTGTTTGTAAGTAGTAATCGAGTAATCGTGCAGCACATTTTTTTATTGAAGCAACATTTTTCTTCCAAATTGTAGCCAATCATGGAGATAGACAAGTTGAAACCAAAACATTTTTCCTCAAAATTGTAGGCAAGCATTCTTGGAGGTGGAGGCCACTTTGTTGTATTTTAATCTAGATAAAAGATTGCAGATTCTTTCTGGTTCCAGGCTCAATTCTCTATAGTAATTGAATTGAGCCTGACAATATGTAAAAAATACTTCTGATTCTGATATATGATTTATGTTGCATCTAGTCTGTGTTTTCTTATGAATGTTAAGTGTATATTGTTAGTGGATCAGAGGACACTATGCGTATGTATGGGACCTCTAAGGGTGAAATATTCTTCAGAAATTGGGAGGCATATTGAGAGCTTTTCCATCGTGGAATTAGGAGGAACATAGTAGGAGAGCGCAAAGTAAAACCGATGTAATCCTGAGAAAAAATTTAGATGGTGCTAAGGATGGAATGAGTACTCACCAATCTGCAGCACTCACCTTAAACTATTCAATACATGATTTGTTTGTGTTTTGTTATTCAACATGGGGCCTACCTCTATAACTAAAATACTCCCTCCGGTCATCTTTAATTGATGCTGGGGAGTTCTCTCAACACAATTAGTAGAAAAGGAGCCGTCTTGTTTTTTTTCTTTATAGAAGAGGAAAAATGTGGTTGTTCTAACTTCTAACCTTTCACATACTTGTAGGAGGGTATTTTATTATTTTGCTAAAAGTAAGTTACAGCGAAGAAAATCAGACTTGGAGTAATTTGATGCCTACAGAAATTGAAGCCCTCTCATCCCTTTGTGTTCTCTACCCTGTTACATAACATTTTATTCTGTATGTTAGGTCATTTTCATTCAAGATTATGAGTCTGTAATGTTTAACAACAAGTGCATGTGGATTTACTTAAATTGCTTGCGAGTTTTGACTTCTTTATACTCCTCATAAATGTTGTTAATAGAATCTGGGTGGCTTTGGCTTTCAGATACAATAGAAGGGAATTGAAGGAGCTGTAGTTGTACCATCTTCTCTCCACATTACATCGGTGAACAAATTTGTTGGAGAGGTACTGCAACCAAATAGATCACATATAATTCGGTAGAAAAAAAACCTATCTATGATAGATCAAGTTCATGAAAAATATGAGCTAATAACATTTCTTTGGTCTGTGGATTTTGGGTCTACGATCATGTATTATCTCTATGTAGTATGTGGATTTGGTGAGTTGCATCGTAAACTCTGTGTGTGTATATATTAAAATCAACAAAATATGGGATGTGTCCGGTATGTGATGAATGATCTATCTTTATGTCCAATAATTTGCTCTTGTATATGCCAACTCCACGTTTTGTATGTGTATTGACTAAAGGAACAATTTATATTAGTTTGTCTTTAATATCGTCTAATGCAGTGAGTGTGTGTAAAATAAAGATTTTGGAAATGTCTAGTAGTGTTACTTTTGATTTGAGGATAATTAAACTATTAATGTAAGTAAATAAGTGTTCACAGAGGCCATTTGGAAATATGCTATAGATCATCCAACGACATTAGTTGCAAGCTGTATATCTGATCCATATCATATTGCTTGTGGCATATAGTGAAATTGCTAGAGCAAACACTAATCTCAGAAATAATCGACAAGGGATGGATGCAAAGAACTCGCCCAAAGGAGATCATTGTATTTAGAGATATAACCAACAATATACTAGGTATAGTCAATTGCCTACTAGATTGTACTTCGTTCGTTCAATATCTAATAATACCATGTATATAAACATGTGACATATACAATGCATTTTTTAATCCAATTTATGCTGCAAATATCACCATGACAGCACCGCAAACAACACCTTCTAATGAGGATTGTGTGGGGCCCCAAAACAGGACCCTCTGTGTAAACGTACTAGCCATAGGATCATGCTAGCACACAGTCACATGGATAATATCACAGCCAACGTCACGGGGGAAACAAACTATTTATGAATGAACTGACTATGAAAAGCCTTATGGCTAAAGTTTACATTTATTCTGCCACTGAGGGCCTAACGAAAACAAAGTAGCAGCGGAAATAAAATAAGTGCGTGGAAACTCCATTTAACATGCCACAGGCAGTCAACTGGGGCACACGATCTATTCCTCATCTTCAGCAATATACTCCTCCGAAAACAGCGAAAACCTCTCTTCTGGAATTGGGGGGAATTGCAAGGTGAGTGCATGGATTACTTAGCAAGTGCACGGAAATATGCATATACACAACTGACAAAAAAAAGCTAAGGCTATTTTGCATAACACAGCAGTTGCAATTATAAACAATTTATAAACAAGTATTTAAAATAGTATTTATAAATAACAGGTATTACCAAATAACCATCCACACAGGATCTGTCCGCACAAGACCACATAGCTATATTCATCTTCCTGCACACAGCATCATTACCATCCCTTGTTTTCACAAACTACCCCTCATTTGAAATCACCGAGCATGTCCATGACCGCGGACGCGACTATTCGAATAGATTAGTTTAACACTCTGCAGAGGCTGTACAGCCTAAATAACATCAATTAAAATAACCAACTAAACCAGGAGGTAGAGCTCGATTTTAGAAGAATTTAGAAAAAAGAACGGGTCGAATCGAAGTCCGGATGGATGAGATATGACCTCCGGAAGTTCGAACTCAAAGAAAATCCAAGAATAAAAAAAGGAATATTCTCGGAATTAATATTCGGGATTTAATTTATTTTTTGAAAAGGGTTCAGTGGATCGGCTGACGTGGTCACACGTGGCGACACGTGCGTGAGAAGTGATGACGTGGCCGCTGACGGGGATGATCTAGGGCTAACGTGGCATTGGGATGGATTATGGAAATCCGACGGCCAAGATCGGATCTAAAAGATTGAACGGTCGAGATCGGAAGGAATTTCTCAGTCGTGGGGCCCATACGTCATGCAGAGCAAAGAGGTTGAATGGTAGGGCCCTCATGTCGGCTGCACAGGGGAGGAAACAGGGCCTGCCGACTAACTGCCTCAGCCATGGCCGGCGGCAGCGCAGGGGCGCGTAGCCCGGACGGTGGCGGCGCTAGCCGGCAGGACAGGAGGTGGTGGTCTCGGCGGCGGGGCAGGGCGCAGGCAAGAGCGAGGAAGGGGAGACGACGCAGGGCAGCACAACTCACCGGCGGCGGCAGCGGCTTCCATGGGCAATGGCGGCGCGTCGTCCGTGACCGGCGGCGGAGGAAGATGGCGGTGGCGCTTCGGGAAAAAGAAAAGGACAGCGGCGACTGGGTGTATATATAGGGTGAGGCGCGGCTAGGGCGGGCAGAGTGAGAGGGCAGCGGCGTGGGCCAAGCTAGGCCGTGGCGGCGCGCGGGCTGGCGGCGCCTGGGCCAACCATCGGGAAGAGGAGAAGCAGGGGCTTCGGCCCCTAGCCGAAGGAGGAAGAAGAGGGAGGAAAAGAGAAAAAAGAAAAAGAGCAGGGGCCTGGGTGAAAAGAAAAGAAAAGAAATAGGAAGGAAGGGAAGAAAAAGGAAAAGATAGGGGTTTTTAGGAAAATTCCAAATTTGGAATATTTGGAATTTAGGAATATTTTGGTGATAAGGAATGAATAAACGTATTTGGGGATTTTGAGTAGATCTAGGAATTAAGAAATTGAATAGGATAATTGGAATGGAATAAGAATTGAGCTCCACTTCCGAAACACAAATAAAATCCAAATAACTCCGACTAAGAAAACGGAAACAAATCCCAACGTAATTAATTATTTCATCACGTTAAATCCTTTTTATCACAAATTTTCATTAAGCTATTTAGGCGAACGAAACCAAAGGTGAATTTTCGCAAACAGCGAAAAGAACAGAAAGCGAAAAATCTGTACGTGATAGATTGTCGTAAGAGGGAAGATGCTAACAAAAAACAACGTGAATAGCATGCAAAGAAAAAGACCGAAGCAAATAATCCGTGCCCTAGTGAATTTTATCATCCATTTAGACATCTTTTGTTCCCATATGTACATGACTATTTCTGATTTCAGCAGCTAATTGTTTTTATCGCTATGTATATGAAATGGTACCTGATGAGCAGAAGGAAGAACAAAACAGAAAGCAGCGTGAATACCGCAAAAGAAAGAAGGCCGAGCCAATTGATAGTGTTGTAATATCGGGCACACCAATGCAGACATCAATTGTTTCCCTTTCTCAACAAAATGAAAGTGGCAGTAAACAACGGGCTGTAATGTCGGATGAACATAGAGAGAAAAAAACATAAAGCAATGTGAGTACCGTGCAAGGAAGAAGGTTGAGTCAAACAATGTTGAGAGTACTGTAATATCAAAAACACCAATGTAGCCAATAACCTTTTCTCTCTGTGAACAAAATGAAAGTGGCAGTGTACGACAGACCGGAATGTTTGATGTCCAGAGAGAAGAAAGGAATGGAAAGTAGCGTGAATACCGCGCAATGAAGAAGGTTGAGTCAAGCAATATTAGCGAAGGGAATGCTACACCAGCCACCCCTACTATTGGTAAAGTTTAGTGTTATTAGCAACGTATGTCTATCGTACTTGTTCTAATATTTTAGTTACTGCAAGTACATGCTCTATCATTTGTCACAGGTCACTACATGAAACAGCATATTCTACCATTTTACAAGGACCGAGCGTAGCAGACAAGGAAAATATCGATCCAGATGATCCCATGGAATTTCTTCATAGAAATGATATTTACAATCATCAATCTAAAAAGAGGAAAGCTGGAAGCATTGAGCAACATCAAGCCTCCAACGTGTTAGGTGAAGATATTTTCTACAATTTTTAAAATTAAATACACGTATCTCTGTTTGCTAATGTCCGATATTGTGCACAATGGCAATTAATCATGAATTGTTGTTTTGTTGGCATAAGATGGAGTTACGCAAGACGAAACTACACATATGCCAGTTGGTCATATGGACATTCCAGATACTAGTTACATTGATTTTGATAGTGGATTATTCAAACCTACGCTGACTGGTTTTGACACTGAAGGTGAGTTTTGATGAATCATTTTATAGTTTATAACGTTAATGTATGAACTATATGATCTCATGTACAATAAACCATCATGCAATAGATAATGTCAAGACCCCGCCGACCTACGACGTCGTAGACAGTGATGATAAGGAAGCCAGGCAATTTCAACAGCAAGGTAACAAATGTATAATATTGTTTACTTTACACGATGATATATACATGTTCATATTTTAATGCCAAACATTTTTTTCTCTGCCAGACGATGGGTATGAGTCATATCGTGCGGATGTTAAGGGGTTAATGGTATCGGTACCAATGATCCATATGACTATGTGTACCATAACCTACCAAAGAGACACCACGTTTTAAAGAAAGTGGCTGACTGCGAGTTCTGCGATGCGATTAGGTTCCAATTCGAGCCTCTTGGATTCTTTTGCAGGCAAGGAAAGATAAGAGTAGCTACTCCGGTGGTCCTTGCTGAGTTAAGACGTTTGTTTACAAGTCAGGTGCATAATGATGCAAAGTATTTTAGAAAACACATATGGTACTTCAACCCTTGACCGCAGTGTTAGCATTGCAGCCGGTACCGGTGTGTATACATTTCATGTGCATGGTGCGTTGTACCATCATCTAGACAATTTGGTGCCAGGTTCTCAAGGGCCTCGTCATATGCAGCTATACTTTTATAATACAGAAGATGATGATACACTGACGCACAGAGTTCAGAGGTCCCCTAACCTCGATATCAACCTTGTCCAGATCATCTTACGAATTTTGGCAGATAACCCATATGTTCAGACTTTCAATAGAGTCGGTACTATGCCTAATCTAGATGACTATATGATTGAGTTCAATACTAATGTCATGCCTGACCAACGAAGATACAATGCCCCACGGCATCCCAAGTTGCTGCTATCTGGTTAAAAGGGGATGATCCAATGAGAACTTTTGATAGGCATGTGATGGTACATGCCAAAGGTGAGAAACCTAGCTATATCAAAGCATAACATGGTTGTTATGACCCATTGGCGTATCCTTTATTTTTCCCTAACAGGGAAACTGGATGAAACCTCAAAATTCCGTATGAGACTCCCCAAAAGAATCTTGATGATATGAAAATAGATGGAACAAGTGAGGTACCAAGGAAAAAACTACATTTAATGATCCTCCGGGTACATTCACACGTGTCATGTGTGGACTCTTTGTAATAGTTAGACTCTTTGGTTGTGTATATTAATATCTCAGTTTTATTGCAGAGCACGACGGCGTTGATGATCGTTTAAACAATCAAGACGATAATGATGTGGAGAACAGAGCTAGCAACAAAAAAAGACATATGATATTTGCTTCATTCTATGGGGAAAGATATCACAGATTATGGCCTTCCTGAGGTGAATGGTATAGGTAATTTTTTATACTGATGCATTTTATTTTTATTAAATTTAGCTATCTATTTACCAATAGTAATTTCCTGATGCATTTATTTGTTTTTGTTAATCAGGTGATTCTCCTCCGCAATATTGATCCTAACAGTGGGTTGTGCAACGGAACAAGACTTATGGTCAGAGCATTCCAGGACAATGCAATTGATGCTGAAGTTGTTGGTGGACAACATACAGGCAAAAGGGTGTTCATACCAAGGATCCCCTTGTCTTCTCGAATGATATTTCGCTTCCTTTCAAGTTTAAGAGAAAACAATTTTCAATACGCCTAAGTTTCGCAATGACCATAAATAAATCACAAGGACATGACCATAAATAAATTACAAGGACAAACCATCCTAAATGTTGAAACCTATCTTTCAAAGCCTGTGTTTTCACATGGATAACTTTATGTTACATTGTCAAGGAGTGTATTAAGGCAAACAATAAGGATTTTGGCCAAGCCAAAGAAAGAACTGGACCCCATAGGGAAGAGCACTAAAAATATTGTGTATAAAGATATCCTAGACTGATGATCAATGGTATGTAATAAGACTAATATTTAAATTTACATGTAAAATAATCATTCTAATATCTGTTACTGACCACTATCCTTTGATTCTGTACAGTATGCCACAGCCGATTGGGTGAGTACCGTGTGATTGGGCCCGACAGACAGTAGGATGATTAATAAATATTTTCGTAATAACTATCTCATTCTATGCTCTATTATATATTGTATCAGTCTTTTGGTTGTTTTCTTTATTATATTTGATGTCTTTTGGTTGTTTTCTTTATTATATTTGATGTTTTTTGGTTGTTTTCTTTATAATATTAAATATAAAGTAAATTATAGAAAAAACTCGTGTTTATGGTTTAAATTCAGGTTCATGCTATGGATAATTAATTAAGGTATACTCAAGCTGAGATCAAATATCGCTGTAGCGTTAGCACAGACATATTACTAGCGAATAAAATATGGAAACCTGAAATATCTGTGGAGGTGCATTGCATCCTGACTAGTGACTAACGATTGCTACTCTCTAGCACTAATGGCGACATTGTGCATCCTGTCTATGTTCGCTGTCCTTTTTCTTTCTCCTTTGTGCCATTTCTATCCTTCGACCTCTGCATCGGGTTTACCTGTTGCAGATGCAGTTTCTCTTTTTTTACTAGTTGCAAATTGTCTTTCCCATTAAAATTTGGAAGTAACATGACAACAGTGTACATGTATATCTATGTCATCCCCATTATTTAAATTTTCCTGTCACATGTCTCTGTGTCTGCCTCACCATTTATGCCATTCATTACCGCACTGTGAAATATCAGTATGTATATTACAGTGTTACAACACACTTCAAATTTCTCGCCCTATCCATCACCGTTGTCCGGTAGCAGCCGGCGTTGCTCCTTTCCGCTCTATTCTGAATCTTGGCCAGAGCAGCGGCTTGGTTCGTTCATCCACATCTACCGGCAGCCGGCGCCGTGCCCTATTGTGGCTACCAGTCAAAAGCTATCGACTACATGTTTGTGCAATAGCTGCTTCCATGTTCCATCCTAACTCCAAATTAAACTAAACGAGACCTAATTTAATTTCTAGTGTATGCCTGTATGTTCATTCTGAATACAGGATAAAACCGTCACCCTAAACTTTTAAAACTGGACAAACTTCACTTTGTGATTGTTTTTAACGTTGGTTTTAACCATGTTAAGAACCACATTGCTACTTTTATACCATATTGGTTGCTAACTTGGCAGTATCTCAGATATTAGGTGCTTTGTATCATTGTTCCCCCTTACATCTTACGCTCTCATCACTAAATTGTTTGAGAAAATGAGAGGGAAAATGTGTGACATGAGAAGTCAGTGCTATATTAGCACAAACTGTAACAGAATTGGAGAAAATAATGGCTAAGAACAAATTACCAAGTCAGTCATGTTTATATTATTTTCACCAAAAAATTTGCTGCAGAAGGGGAGGGCATTGTTGTTAATATGTTAGTGATCTAGGACGTTTGATGAAGTTTCAGATATGAATGATTATGTGAATATCACCCCAACCATACATGTACATCTTTAAAAGAATGTCAGTTTTGTAATGGGGGTGGTAAATGAGCATCTATTTATTAATTGTCCACTTGCTCCCTTGATGTTGGTCCTGTGGTCAAATATTTCTAACTTGTTTGGAACTTGTTGAGTAAGTTGTGCAAGAAAATGCAGAACTTTATTCTGGAAAATGGAAGATAAGTTTAGCAACAATGCTCTGCTGTTTTTCCATTAATGGAAAAGGCAGGTCACCGTCTCGCTAAAAAGGACATCTCTAAAAGAAATCATTTGGGATGGTCCATTTTAAGTTCAAACCTCTACATGTACACTTACATTCAGAAACTAAACAAACCCTCAACAGATCAACCTCCCAAGGGTAATACAACCATTTCTTATTCAGCACAAAGAAAAACTGTAGCAAGAATCAGGATTGCCAAACGATCCAAATTTTGAGAGCAACAGATTACTCGGAGTCTCAGATAACTGCACAATCCATAAGTTGGATATAATCCATAATCCGCTTAATTTTAAGCTGCCTCAAGGGCACCGTTAGCCTTATATTTAGGCATGTCTTGAACTTTGGTGGCTTTTGATCTGTATTAATCTAGCTATGTGATACATGGTCTTAAGCTTTTGATGAACCTTAGAAATCTTGCACATTGAGGCATATGTTTTTAATTTGCTGCTAGAAAAATATTCATGCCATTGCTCCTCTTTATCTTTTTGTTATAAGCATTTGATCTGAATTGCTCCATCTTTTTCCTTCTGAAACTTACTTGTTTGTGTTGGTTGATTTTATCGGCTTTAGAGATAAGATAGGAGATAAAATTCGGTTGAATCGGTGATTGGTTGATTCAACCGAATTCAAAGGAAACCCCCCGAGCCCCACTAGTGCATAAAAAGAGAAAATAGGAGAGGAACGGGACGCCGTGTGTTCTCCAACCTAAAACCCTAAACCCGTGACCGATCCACAGAGCGCTAGAAGGGGTTCGTGAGGGTTTCGTTAACTCAAATAATATCAACACCGGCGACGAAGATCAATCAAGCCGGCGTCGGCACATCAAGAAGAAGAACATCAAGAAGACAAGAAGCAGAGAAGATCAAGTCGAGATGGCTTCACAGGCAGGTCAGTAGTAATGTTTTTCCGCATAGGTGATTGAATTTTCTAAGGGAATTCAACTCAGTGAAATCAATTTTATTCAATAGTGTAATCTAAATTCTCCAACAATGTGGTATCAGAGCCTAGCCCCTTAGAATTCAATCCCAATTCATCATCCCTCAGTGAAGCTACAACCAATTGAGCTCGGCAAAATCAAATTCCCCAAATTTCTCAAAGCACAGAAACCCTAATCCGACATATCCCCAAAATCCCTAAGCACCTGAACCCTAATTCGACTAAATCCCCAAAAAAAAGAAAAAAAATCAAAGCAAGACCAATGAGATCGGGATTAACTTACCCGGTTCGTTGTTCTTCGCTGCCGATGTGCTCGCATCCGTGCGTCGCCGTTGGGTAGCCACTGTCGCCGCATGTGTGCCTCGGGAACTCCTTATCCGCCGCACCGCCGACGCCGCCATGCGCCGCCGCTTGGCTACCCCACCGCCCAGACCGGTCTCGCGCCGTCGCTGGGCCACGCAAGACCGAGGCTTGCCTCAGTGTTGCGTTTGCGCACGGGGAGAAGAACTGGGGTGGAAGAGGGAAGAGGAATGACGTGAGCCATGGCCGCCGTCACCGCCGCCACTCGCGCGGCGACGCCGACGGCGACGAGGCTCGCCGGAGAAGGAAAAGAAAGGGGATCGGGGAGAAGGGCTAAGGTTTGGGCCGCCGGCCGCCGATATTTTTTTTAATCCGGCGAGAACCAATCCTAGCCATCGGATGCTCATTGGACGGCATTGAAGAAAATAGACGCGGGGATTACGGCGGCCATTCGATCTTCATTGGGCGGCCGACGGTGCACCGGGCAGCCGTTGCACTGTTAGGCTCCTGGGCCGCGCGCGCCATGGCTACAGTAATGGGCTGGGCCGGATTAAGTTAAAGTGTTTTTCCACCGGTTTTATTCATTTATTATTCATAGAAATTCATTTATATGCTTTCTTGGCCATTAAAAATGCTGAAAAAATTATGGAAAATTATTCTGAGCACTCTAGAATTATTTCTAGTTAAATAGAACCAACGGGAAGTTTAACTAGAGAGAATTTATGATATGTAATTATTTTTTACCAACGTTAATTATAATTTCATGTCAAATAAATTGAGAATGTTATTTCCTTAATTATTTCTGCCCAACGGTGATGTAATTAAGGATTATTTCTGTCATTTTATGTATTTTCTAAATTTTTCTGCCCAACGGTGATTAGATTTAGAAAAGGAACTTATTATCGCATGTGATTAATTGAGCCAACGTAAATTAATTATATGCAATATTTTTACTAATATTTTTATTGGTTATTTTCAGCATTGGAACAACTTAAAATCATTACGCCCCTTGATGGGACGAATTTCGCTGAGTGGAAGAACGATGTGCTACTAAATCTTGGCATATTGGATTATGATTTAGCACTAAGAGAGGACTCCCCTAAGGAGCCCATATATATTGACGAAATGAGTCAGGAAGTTTATAATAACACCAAGCGGGCTTACGAAGAAAAGTGGCCTCTTGAGAAAAGTCCAACAGAATGTCTCTCATGTACATCAAGAGTACTATCGCTCTAGGAATTATTGGAGGGATTACGGACCCAAACGATGTTAAGACGTACTTGGCAAACATCGAGGAGAATTTTAAGACCTCATCCAAGAGCCATGCCAGTACTTTAATAAGTAAGCTGATCACCAGTCAGTATGATGGCAAAGGTGGCGTAAGAAAGCACATCCTTGAGATGACTCATATGGCACATACACTGAAGACCATGGACATGGAACTGTCTGAAGGTTTCTTAGTGCATTTCATATTGAACTCTCTTGGTCCTGACTATGGTCCCTTCAAGATTAATTATAATACTCAAAAAGAGAAGTGGACCATAGCAGAATTGATCTCTCACTTAGTAGAGGAGGAAGAGCGACAAAAGACTGATAAGCAGAAACTTAAAGATCAACTCAACCTCATCCATACTAAAGGCAAAAGGAAGCCTCATCAAGGTCAAAGCTCGGGTAGTGGCAGCAAGAAGCCATATCATCCTTATAAGTCTGGAGGGAGTAAGACTGCTCAAGCAAAGCCACATACTCAGCCTCAAGTTTCAGTGGTTTCCACCACTGCAAGTCCATATTGCTACTTTTGCAGTAAGAATGGACATTAGCAAAGGGATTGCCCACGCTTCCGAGAGTGGTTAGTTAGGAAAGGTATAAATGAGATTGATGAAATATCTAATGTTATTGAATTATCTTATTCTAAATTTTTCCTTAATACCTAGTGGGTTGACTCAGGTGCCACTGTGCATGTCTGTAACTCATTGCAGGGATGGACTACTGTCTAGACGGTAGCAAGAGGGGAGCGAATCCTAAGAGTAGCTGATGGAGCAGAGATCGAAGTGAAGGCTGTTGGAGACCTTGCACTTAGACTCCCTAGTGGCTACAATTTAATTCTAAATAATGTTTTATTTGCTCCCTCAATTAAGAGATACCTTATTTCTGTTCGAGTGTTGACAGAAACTGGTTATGACTGTCATTTTTTAAAGAGAACATGTTATATTAAATTAGATAATAAAGTGATTGGTTTCGCCTTCGTGCGAGATAAGCTATTCTTGCTCTCTTTGGATGATATGGTCATGAATGTTATTAATGCCTGCAATGACAAAGTAATGAATGTGATCAATGAGACGTCGTCGAAATTATGGCACTGTCACTTAGGCCATATTTCTAGGGGGAGAATAGAACATCTCATAAAAGAAGAGATACTTCTTCCCTTAAATTTTTTTGACGTGGATCATTGCATAGATTGCATTAAAGGAAAATTCACTAAAACAATAAAGAAATGAGCCACTAGGAGCTCAAGTCCACTAGAGATAATTCACACTGATATTTGTGGACCGTTCCTGGTGACATCTGTGGATAGATTTGATTCATTTATAACATTTACAGATGATTATTCCTGTTATGGTTATATTTACCCCAAAAGCGACCGTTCCGAATCTCTTAAGAAATTTAAAATATTTAAAACTGAAGTGGAGAATCAACATAACGCTAAAATTAAAGTTGTGAGATCGGACCGTAGTGGTAAATACTACGGAAAACATGCTCCATTTAGGCAAATTCCTGGTTCATTTGCCTTGTATCTCCAGTAACATGAGATTATTGCCCAATATTCCATACCTGGAGAACCTTAACATAACGGAGTAGCACAATGACGCAACCGCACACTCATGGATATGGTGCGCAGTATGCTGAATCACTCTACTCTGTCACTTAAGCTGTGGATTGAAGCACTTAAAATAACTGCACATATAGTTAACAGAGTGCCTAGTAAATCAGTACCTAAGACTCCTTATGAATTATGGACTGGAAGAAAACCGACACTCAATTATTTACGTGTGTGGGGCTATCATGCAGAAGCCAGAATATTTAATCCACAATCAAAAAAATTAAATCCTAAAATGGTGAGCTATCATTTTATCGGTTATCTCGAGAGATCCAAAAAATACCGATCACTACAACGCGTTAGGCTTTCGATGACAATTAAATATCGTCACCAACAGTGGTTTTTTTGTCACAGTACCTCATCTGTGACGCTTCAGTGACGAAAACCACACTGTCATGGAAGGCTCGTCTCTAAACGCCTTTTGTGACGAAACAATGAAAAACGCCATGGTTTTAATGACATGTGTATTTCTGTCATAAACATCTATGACACACTAACTCGTCATAAAATACGTCACGAACCGTTGTATAAGATGCTGCCACGTGGCTGATGATGTGGCGCAGTGACTAGGCAACTGACATGGCACATGACGTGGCAAGAATATTGTGACCAATTTCGTCGTCATAGATTAGCTCAGCCCATTTAAATTTGGTCTGGGTTAAATTTTAGATTGTTTTTAAATGGGCTTGTACCCATTTAAGACCCATTTAGGTTTTTTACTATTTATACAAATTCATAGGCCTTTGTAAGCCCTTATTATTTGGGCTTTAGCCCAATAAAAGCCCATTTCGATCTGATAATTTGGGTTGCTTTTTAATCAAAAACAATTTCACAATACCCATTTCAAAACCATTACTATTAATATAATTTCAAATCCATTCAACAACCATATATTTATCGATTCATCGACAGCCATACATCCAAAAATCACAGCTCATACTTCAATTATAAATCTTCAAATAGAAACATAATTTGATCAAACTAGACCCAACAGATTATAGTGCAAGTTCACCAAACACCACAAATAAGTACGAGTGCAAGTTCACCCAAACCTCCAATTACAAAACTGAAACAATAAAGTTCACCTAGCTTTAAAATAGATAACTAAAACGACTCCAACACCATAGGACAAGTGATGGATGCACCACCAACTTCTATGTGCATAGGGGTGAAAACGGGTCGGATATGGTCGGATCTCATCCTTCCCATATCCTAACCCACATTTTCTATTCAGAACCAGGTCGGATACGGATATTATCGAATACGGATAAAAAACGGATAATGTCAGATATAAATATGAAACAAATACGTACCGAGACGGATATGAACAATATCGGATACAAATATTTATTCGGATATCAAGTCAATGCAACAACCATTTAATATCACATAGATAATAGCAACGCAACCATTCTATACATCCATAATACAAGTATATTAGAGGCTTAGGGCATAACGGCATAGTATTTATAAAATCACATAAACATATTCAAATTAGAGGTACAAACACACAGTCAAAACAACATAATAAAAGATATATTTATCACATACGTGTAATATCCGAATTTCTTACTGAGTAATATCCGTTTTTATACCCAGATAATCCGTATCCGTCGGATACCGTCTTCCCAAACCCGAACCCATATCCGTATAAAAATACCCGTTTTCGGATCCGATATCCAAATAATCACCCGGGTACCCAAATATATGACCCGAATTTATCCCGTTTAAATATGAGCAGGTGGGCGGGCGGGAAATATCCGGCCCATTTTCACCCCTATATGTGCATCATGCTCACAAGCAAGCTCTCAAATTTCAAGGAGCCACCTGACTCTGATTAAAGTTGATCATTTGGCGAATCAGCTGCTCAGTATTATGCTGTGCCTTCTTCAAATTGACAATCTGCTCATTCAAGTCTCCAACCTCTTCCCGAAGGCCTGCCGATTCTTGCTTCTCAGTCTCAAGTTGAGCCTGAAGATCTTGCACCTGCGCAGTGACAGCACATCTTTCACTTATCTTGGTGGTAGACTGCAGACCCATATTCCGAAGGAATGTATTTGACTTGGGCAAAACTTCAGTAACTGATTCAGTACAAGACTTTGGCTGCTGTCCTCCTTCAATTGGTTCAGCCACAATAGCTTCCATAGCAGCCTAGCAGCATATCAATTAAAAATTAGCTTTCATATTGTACTATGGGACAGCTTCCAATATAATTCATGTATAAGAGGCAAACAAAAAAAAGAGAACAAATACTTACGATAGCATTCTTAATAGGTTCACTAAAACCAATTTTCTTGCTGAAATGTGTATCCTTGAAGAGATCAATTGCAGTGGGCTCTGTATCCTTATATTTTTCTTTCTTCTGAAACATGTGAAATCAGTTTGAAACTGTTAGCTTGAAACATGTTTCTTCAGTTACTGTGCATAGACTAGAATGATTAAAATAAGATCACAGAGCTGTAGTAATGTAATGTAGTATGTAATGGAAAAAATAAGCATGAGCAATGAAGTAGTATCAAATAACAGACAGCCTCGATATGTATATGCAAGCACATTTAATTGTTTTAAACATGTATTGTTCATTGGCACATGACAAAACAGCCTTGACATATATATGCAAGCAAATTTAATAGTTTTGAACATGTATTGTTCATTGGCACATGATCAGTGGGTTATAGCAAGTGCATAAATTCCATTTTATGCTACAAAGAAGATCAAGCAGAGCAGCTTATTATTATGATTCAGAGACAACAACTGACACTATGTAATTTATGATAGATCAGTCTTGCACTACTGGACAAAAATTATTAGATTGCTACAAGGCTGAGTAGCAGCCAATATGCATGTCGAAATTTTGTTGCACAGCTGGTGTTCTTACCATGACATAGGCATATGCAAGGTAACAACGAGAGCCCGTCCGCTGCTGGAACTGAATTTTCTCACGGTTCAGTTGATTTTTGATGCACTTGTCCTGTAGATCACACAATTGCATAAGATATGAGTAATAAAAACAGTATACTAAAAAAGAATACAAAATGATGAGATTGGTTTTTGGCAGGTTGTCTAAAGAAATCTGGAACATGCATAAACTAATTAAATCCTCCACGCGTTGCTGTAGGGTTTTGAGAAAAAATTTAGATAAATATCATTAATTAATTTTGATTATTCTGATGAAATTTTCTATATTTAGAAGTGGCATTTGTAATCTCTAACAGTAATAAACCTAACGAAATGCAATATCTTACATGAGAAAAGAGGTATTGCCAAACTGTTGCCAAATATGCTCAGAGCTAGTCCATATCACTATCATCGTCATCATCATTAGGGAGTATTGAACCTTCATTATCACTGATATATTGCCATCTAGTTTCATCTTCATCATCACTTGAATCGTTTTCATGCACTTCATCTACCCTTTGACTACGAAACTTATCAACTGCACTTGCATCAACTTGAAGAGGATCTTCATCAGCCGAAATTGGATGTTCATTCTCCAGATTTCCTTCATTTAGTTGAACATGAAAATCATCACAATCATCATCTTGGTATGACAGTCCCACACCATTGGGTCTTTCAACATTTTCATTCTCAGACACACTCCATAAGTGCCTATGTGTAAATTTTTGGACAATTCTCCAACTGTCTATGCTTGGTGTCTTCCAAGTAAAATACTTTTGTTGCCTGTGTTGCTAAAATAAAAGGATCATTCTTGTACCAACAACTGCTATGGTTGATGCTTCTGAAAAATCCATCATCTTTCATTCTAACGCGCTTGCCATGTGTGTCAAACCAATCACATCGAAATAAAACCACTATCCGGTGGTTAGTCGAATTCAAATTATACTGCAGCTCAACTATTTCCTTCAAACAACCATAAAAATCAATATTTTCACTTTTATGTGTACCCTTAGTCATGACTCCACTATTCTGTGTTCTTCTATTTTTTTCGCGGTCAAAAGTGTGGAATCGAACACCATCAACAAGACATGCTGAAAAAATTTGAACGCGGAGATCCGGTTGACATGACAATGCATATAGCTCATCATTAAGGTCTTCCCCCTCCATGTGACATAGTATAGCAATCTGTACATGTAAAATACAATGCATAAGTGAATTAGCAACACAGGCAACATTGGTAGGGGCAAAAAGAAATAAACTCACATGATTCTTAAACCAGGAGGAAAATTCCTTCTCGAGGGCTCTCTCGACATCAAGGAATCCTTCACTCTCTAACTCTTTCTTGCATATCCTGCAAACCATAGTTTCAAACATGAGCGCTAATAATTAGTCAATTACATAACAAAAAATTAAAAGTGCATATGGGATGACTTACTCCATGTATGGCTCAACCTCTGGACAATTGTTTAGCACAAACCAGACCATTTTTTCATAATCATGATCAAGATATGTAACCCTCGGGGCTCCAAGTGTATCAACTCCATGCTGGAAAACAGATAGATCACCTTTTCTCAAATCAACACGCTCACTATTCATGCCCTCACGATTGTGTCGTGTATCAACATCATCAAAGTACCTTGAGCAAATGGTTAAGCACTCAGCAACGACATATGCTTCTGCAATGGACCCTTCAGGTCTTGCCAAGTTCCTCACAAAACGTTTCAATGTATGCAACCTTCTTTCTACTTGGTACATCCATCCATACTGTACTGGCTCTCTAAGAATTGCCTCATCAGGTAAATAACAGCCAAGTGTAGCATGACATCAAAGAAAGAAGGAGGAAATATTTTCTCAAGCTTGCAAAGAATGATTGGGATTTCAGACTTCATTCTTTGCAAAACATCCAACTTCAAAGTTTTTGCACATAATCGCTGAAAGAAGTTGCCTAATTCAGCAAGTGCTTCATATATGTCCTTATGCATGATTCCTCTAACAGCGGCAGCTAAAATTCTTTGGAGTAGGATATGACAATCATGAGTTTTCAATCCTTGGAGGTTGCATCCATCAGCAGTAATACATGTTGCTAAGTTAGAAGCATATCCATCAGGAAATTTTACACTTCTCAAAAAATCGCAAAAAGCAATTTTTTGAGCTTTTGTCATTGTGTAGGGGGCATGCGGGACACTATACGAATTTTCATCACGCTTCAAGTGTAAATTCTTTCTTATGCCCATGTCTTCCAAATCAAGTCTACCATTTATAGTGTCTTTTGTCTTTCCAACAATGCCAAGAAATGTAGCAAGAATGTACTCACATATATTTTTTTCGATGTGCATCACATCAAGATTATGCCGGAGCTTCAAACTTAACCAATATGGCAAATCCCACAAACACGACCTTCGCTTCCAACATTGACCTTCTGCTCCCCGCTTTCTCTTTTTGCTCTTAGGATGCTTTCCTAGTCTAACATCCTTGACCCTCTACAGTTGCTCCATCAGCTCATCTTTACTAAATTCCTCTGGCTTGTCATGGTTTTCAACCTTACCATCAAAATTTCTCTTTTTCCTCCAGGGATGGTCCCTTGCAAGGAAACGCCGATGACCAATGTAACATATCTTATTCCTTATTCTTCTGGAGCAAGGATTTTTGTCACAACGCACACAAGCATAATAACCTCTTGTGACTCTACCTGACAATGTGCTCAAAGCTGGATAGTCATGAATGCACCATATAATCGTAGCATGTAGATCAAACTTTTTTCCACTGAGTGCATCAAAAGTAGGGACACCTTTCCAAAGCTCTAGCAACTCCTCAACAAGTGGCCCCAAGAAGACATCAAAATCCTTTCCTGGGCATTCCGAACCAGGGATGAGTAGGCCCATCATGAAGTTGGATTGCTCCATACAGTCCCATGGAGGGAAATTATAAGGGATAAGAAAAACAGGCCACATGCTGTACGAGGAGCTCATTTTGCCAAATGGATTGAAACCATCTGTAGCAAGGCCAAGTCTGATATTCCTCGCATCTTTTGCAAACCACTCATACTTTCTATCAAATTCTTTCCATGCCTCACCATCAGCTGGATGACTGAGCTCGTTCTCCACTGGTTTCCTCTTCAACTTGTGCAATTGTGCCTCCTCTGCTATTTTTTTGGAAGCAAACATCCTCTTCAGCCTTGGAATCAACGGAAAATGCCGCAACACTTTTTGAGGAATCTTCTTCCTTCCATCTGTATTTTTCCATCTTGATGCACCACAAACTGGACATACATCCTCTTTTACTAACTTCTTTCAAAACAAAACACAGTTATTCAGGCACACATGGATTGAATCATATCCAAGTACCAATGCACGAATAAGTTGCTTTGCTTCCTGGTAAGATGCGGGAATAGAGGAATTCAGGAATGCCAATGATAACAGCTTTAGTAATGCAATGAATGCAACATTGCTGATTCAATAAAGTGACTTGATATGAAGTAACTTCACCACAAAAGAAAATCTTGTTTGAGCTGCACCAGGGTAAAGTTCCTGCTTCATCTCTTCTAATAGATCTCCAAATAGAGATTTTTTCCCTGTACCTTCCTCTTTAGCCATGTACAACTCCTCTACCATATCAGGAATTCTATCATCAGGGTCATCTTCATCCTCATTCATACCAACATCCTCATTGAAACCAATATGTTCATCTAGATGATCTGCATTTTCCTTAGTTCCAATCTCCATTGCTTCTCCATGATTTATCCACCTAGTATATGTGCTAGCCATGCCATTAATATATAAGTGATCCTCCACCTTTCCTTGATGACTATAAATCTGATTCAAACACTTACGACATGGGCAGAGTATCTCTTCATCCTTATCAGATCTCTTTGAAACAAAATCCACGAACTCACTGACCCCTTCCAGATACGGCTTGCTAAATCGTCTACTGTTGATCCAACTCCTGTCCATCTGTTGCACATTAAAATAGGACAACAAGTAGCAAATTATTACAGTGCTATACAAACATTAACTTGATGGATTTATGGAAACATTCTTTAACACCAATGCAGGTCAATGATTAATAATTGAATATATGGAGAAGCACCAAGTTTTTTAAACACAAGTATATAAGCTTCTCTGCATACAAGCAAAAAATATACCTTCCAAATATGCAAAACTACGGCTTCATAAAAACGACAGTAAACTATGGCTTGCAAAAATGCCAGCAAACTATGGGTCAAGAAAATAAGGCTTAGCAAACTATGGCTATGCAAACTATCGCTCTGTAAAAATTATGTCTTTGGGAAAGTGATAGTAAAAAATTGCAAAATTATGGCTCAGTGTTTACATCTCCAGTAGCTAAAAGACAAAATGCAAAACTATGGCTTGCAAAATTTTAAGCAAGGAAAAATATGTGCATCACACAACAGTAAACTATGTCCTGATTACGACAACCATGAAGCAAGACATTAGCACAGAACCATTCTGTGTCAGCCATGGCGGTAAACTCAGAATTCAGACTAAAATATAAATCGCCAATTAATGGATTTCAGTCTGAAGCATACATAGTAAACACAAATCTACTAAAGCATCACTACCTTCACTATCCGGTACATGATACAGAGATTACTTCATAGAATAAAATGTCGCACAAGTGCTTCTTTTGCTTACCTTAACTGCAGGGCGGCAATCCAAAGACAAGAATCAGTCGCTGGTGGTAATAGCAGCCCTCGCCCAATGCGTGTGTGCCTCAGCGACTGCTGTATCAATGGCGGCCTAAGCCGACGTGGACAGGGAGACCCGGCTGCGGCATGCATCAATGCGGAGGTCGAACACAAATCGACGACGATCGATGATGCTTATTGGAAGGGGAGCCCACGTAGGCGGCCTCGTCAGTGGAGGAAGCTTGGTCAGGGGCCACCCTACAGATTTCTTTCACCATGGCGGTGCTGGGCAGCCGCGGCATCGGAGTAGCGACTACCCGTGCCCGCGGCGTCGGAGAAGCGGCTGCCCGGCAGCGGCTCCGCAACGGCGCGACGGTTTCTCGGCTTGGTGCCCGCGAGGTGGAGTGGCACATAATAAAGAACCTCCACATGAAGATCCTCAACCGCAAGTGACAAACAATGAAACTCAAGATTTAAGAAGGTCACAGCAGGTGAGGAGATCTGTCATCCCTGATTATTATGAAGTATACATAAGTGAAGAAGACATAGGGAAGGTAGACGATCTCACCTCATTTAAAGAAGAGATAAACAGCAAGAATTCATCCAAATGGTTTCAGGCTATGGAAAATGAATTAAAATCAATGAGCCATAATAAAGTATGGGATCTGGTAGAAGTTCCTAAAGGAGTCAAAACAGTAGGTTGTAAGTGGGTCTACAAAACCAAACTCGACTCTAGAGGGAACATCGAATGATTCAAAGCAAAGCTAGTTGCTAAGGGTTTTTCACAGAGAGAAGGAATTGACTATAATAAAACTTTTTCTCCTGTTTCTAAGAAAGACTCATTCAGAATTGTCATGGCGCTAGTGGCTCACTTTGACTTAGAACTCCATCAGATGGATGTAAAGACTGCATTTCTAAATGGTGATCTAAATGAGAATGTTTATATAGCACAACCGAAAGGTTTTGTTATGAAAGGAAAAGATCATTTAGCATGCAAACTTAATAAATCCATCTATGGACTTAAACAGGCGTCCAGGTAATGGAACCTTAAATTCGATTAGATCAACAAACAGTTTGGATTTAAGGAGAATGAGGTGGACAACTGTATTTATATCAAATATAAAGGTGGTAAATTTATTATCCTAGTACTCTATGTTGATAACATTTTATTAGCAAGTAGCGATAAGAACCTGCTGCGAGAAACTAAAAAATTCTTGTCATCAAAATTTGATATGAAAGATCTCGGTGAAGCATCTTATGTTTTGGGCATTGAGATTAACCAAGACAGGTCCAAAGGAGTAATAGGACTATCTCAGAAAGCTTACATCTCAAGAATCTTAGAAAGATATAATATGAGTAAATGCACCTCTTCACCTGCTCCAATAATGAAGGGCGATAAATTCGGATTATTCCAAAGTCCAAGAAATGAGTTAGAATCTAAAGAAATGGACAAGGTACCTTATGCTTCAGCTGTCGGAAGCTTGATGTATGCACAAGTCTGTACGCGACCAGACTTAGCATTCGTCACTAGGATGCTTGGCAGATTTTTGTCTAAACCAGGAATGGACACTGGAAGGCAGAAAAGAAAGTTCTGCACTATTTGCAAGGAACTAAACATTACATGCTCACATATAGAAAGTCTAATAAGCTTAAAGTCCTAGGCTATTTAGACGCTGATTTTGCAGGGTGCTTGGATACAAAGAAATCCACTTCAGGATATATTTTCACCCTTGCGGGAGGAGCTATTTCATGGACAAGCTCAAAACAAACGCTTACTGTATCATTGACAATGCAAGCAGAATTTGCAGTATGTTACCATGTGACGGGGAAGGCCGTATGGCTTAAGAATTTCATCCCAAGATTAAGAGTGGTTGACAGCATTGAGAAACCACTTGTTATATACTGCGATAATGAAGCTGCAGTATTCTATATGAGTAACAACAAGTCAAGTGAAGCTGCCAAACACATTAACATTAAATATCATGTTGTGAAAGATAGAGTCTAAGATCAAACAATTAAGATTGAATATATAAGTACTAAATTTATGCTCGTGGATCCGCTAACCAAAGGCTTACCTCCCAACTTATTTAAAGAACATGTAGCCGCATGGGATTAAGAGATTGCCTTTGACTAAGATCCTGGAAATAGGAGGATTAATTTTTCAATCAACACCCGCTAAGTTAAAATGTGAGTTTATTTGAGTATTATAGTGAACTATAAGTCTTGTAGTCTTAATGACGTTTAAAGTTGTTATGACACATTGCCTTGGGGAGATGTTTTACTTAGTAGACTTAGAAGTTAATTGAGCCTCTAAATCAAGGGGAGAATGTTGATTGATTTTATTGGCCTTAGAGATAAGATAGGAGATAAAATTCAATTGAATCAGTGATCGGTGGATTCAACCGAATTCCCTAAAGCAAAGAAAACCCCCTGAGCCCCACTAGTGCATAAAAAGAGAAAATAGGAGAGGAACAGGACGCCATGTGTTCTCCAACCTAAAACCCTAAACCCGTGACCGATCCACAGAGCTCTAGAAGGGGTTCGTGAGGGTTTCGTTAACTCAAATCATATCAACGCCGGCGACGAAGATCGATCAAGCCGGCGTCGGCACATCAAGAAGAAGAACATCAAGAAGAAAAGAAGCACAGAAGATCAAGTCAAGATGGCTTCACAAGCAGGTCAGTAGTAATGTTTTTTCGCATAGGTGATTGAATTTTCTAAGGGGATTCAACTCAGTGAAATCAATTTTATTCAATAGTGTAGTCTAAATTCTCCAACAGTTTGGTAGTGCTGAAATGTGCCAACTTTCCCATTTTATAATACTCAATCCTAAATAGTACATGCTGATGTGTATATCTATTCTATGTCTAAAGCCTGGTATTCAAATTTTCTGTTCAACAAGATCCTTGAAAACACCATGCTTGATTACCAAATTTAACAATAAACAGGGAGGGAGTGTTTGGTTGGACCGCTAGAATAAAAGACGCCGAGCAAGATGCTAATTCTGGAAAAGGGAAAATCCCCTGTGATCTTGGAACGATAGTTTCTGTTCCAAATTAGCCCAGATAACACAACGTTTTTTTATGGTTCGCATAGTAGATTCACTGCAAATGAGCTTAGTTTTGTTCCGTTATTTAGTTTTGCCTGCTGCTATGCAATTGGTTGACTTAGCTGTGCTCTGTAACTATACTAAGTTCTCTTTCTCTTCTGGTACAACTTTATATTTGTGTAGTTGGAGTGGATGAAAATGGATATCTTGCTTTCCTTGAAATCTGGAGATGCCGCAGAGTCAAGGTCCTTTTTTCAGTTCTGGTTACAGAGGTGCATGGTTTCGTTGCAAGGTACAGCTATTGATCTATTAACGTTGCATGCTTCCATATGTGTAAATACAACTTTCTTTGTTATTTCATCTGTAAAAGTATTCTCAATCTAGAATCTTTCTCTTCTGCTGTTTTTATGTCACAATGAGGTGAGCTTTTACTAACTTGTGTCACCCTTAACCTCAGATAATCGACATGTATATTAGGCAAGGTCGTCTGGAGTGCCAATTGGAGTATTTTGACTATCCAGATGAAAGTGAGAAATTGTTCATATACCTTGCGCTGTTAGGCTATTCCTAGTGCAAGTTTTGTAAGAGTTTCAATCTCGTTAAATAAGATGCCACATAGTTCAAACTGATGATATGTCAAGAAATTTATGAAGAGAGAGAAGGAATTGGTTTCATCCAGATGAAACCTGGTATACACATGCCTATGTCTGAGAAACAGAATGAAACTCTATTGTGACCGAATAGTTTCATCCCATGTCTTGGAAACGGAAATAAAATCTCATTGTGACTGAATCGTTTCACAACACAATTTAACAATTAAGTGCTATGGCTAGCATATGAAACCGCAAAATCAAATTGTACATTGGAGACCTTTATTTCATTCATTAACTCAAACCTATTTAGATAATGTGGCACTCTTGAAAATCGTAAAATAAAACTCTCCACTGGGAATGCCCTTATCGTTCTTTTCGTTTTAGTTTAGTAATATATTGTGCTGTGCATAGCTTCCTAGATGTCCAAACATGTGGTTTTGCTATGCTAACATGTCCTTTTAGTGTAGCTGTGTTACTTCTTTGACATAATTTTCTAAAGGGAGAAATAGTTGTGACTTGTGAGACCCAGCCCAAGACAAAGGATGGACTGTTGAAGGCCATGTAGGGGCATGAGTTTGTTGGCAAATTTAGAGCAACTTCAACAGAGTTGGTAACTGGCTGGCTAAATTAAAATTTAGCAAGTTGAAGGAAAATGAAAGCTCTAACAGACTTGCCAACCGGATAGCCATCCGGCTGGCCAAACTTGGCCAGCCGAAGCCACTGACCAAAATCCCTCCCATGCGTAGGCCCCATCAGTTCTGAGATGGATGCGAGAAGGCAAGGGAGGGGAGCCCGTACCTACGCCGGCGCCGTCCCCGTCCGGTCGCCCACGTCGCCGGCGGAAGCAAAAGCCCGCACCGGCCGCCGCGCTCGTCTCCCGCGCCAACGGCCGCCCCGTCGCCTGACTCCCGCGCTGGCCACGCCAGTCGCCCTATATGTAGAGGAAGAGAAGAAGAGGGCTAGACCGGAGCTAGGACGGGGCCGAGGGATGGCGGCGTGGGCCGAGGGATGGTGCAGGGGTAGGCCCTGCCGGAGCAGAGAGAGTCAGAGAGAGAAGGAAGATAGGAGGAAGAAGATGAACAGGAAAGGGAGGGGAAAAAAGAATAAAGGGGAAAAAAGAAAAGATGGAAGGGAAAAGGAAAAAGGAGAGGGGGTTCTCTTGAATTTTTCCAAAATTTAGAAAAATTAGCGGATTTAGAGATTCGAAGGATTATTTTGGAACATTCACCATATGGAATTTTGGGAATACTTCGGGATTTTTGGAACATTCCGAATACCGGGATATACCTATATGTATTTTTTGGAATCGGAAGAATGGGGATATTCAGGATATTGGAATATTTTGAAATATTTGGACATTGTTTTTGGGAGTCGAAGACTTGGAAATACTTTATGGAATCTAGAATTTTGAAAGTGGAGGATACTTTACGGCGATCGAGAAATTAGAATATTCAAGGAATATTTAAATATCCAAAATATATGTATATTTTA
Organism: Oryza meyeriana var. granulata; assembly: GCA_003991445.1. Lineage (NCBI taxonomy): Eukaryota > Viridiplantae > Streptophyta > Magnoliopsida > Poales > Poaceae > Oryza > Oryza meyeriana. Next base: position 52,460 of record RYFJ01002254.1, read on the forward strand.
GGGATTCGGAAAGCGGAGAATATTTGTGGAGTTCGGAATATCGGGAATTTTAGAGATATTCAGAATATCGGAAATATCCTTTGATTTGGAATTTGGGGGATATTTCCTGAGAACTAGAGAGATGAAATATTCCGAATATTGTAAATATTCTAGGAATAAAGGAATTGGTGAGAATAGTTTATGGAGACTGAATTTTGAGCCACTTAGAGAATGTTTGGGGATTTGGATTTATTTCAACGAAAAGGAGTTTCGAGGAAATATCCAGGATTTGATTCAAAAAGATAAAGGATAGTTCGGCTATCAAGAATCTCGGATGGGGATTTAAAGGAATTTTAGGGTTTTGAATTCGGCACCGGATATTGAATAAGAAGGGAACACAGGTATGAGTCGAAGAGACTGATAAAACAATAGGACTAGAAACGACCATATGGTGGTTTTTGCCTCTGGTAAATTCCCCATGATTTAATAAACTCTCTAAAATTTTTTCGGAGCTCTAGAATTAATTTAAATAAAATAAAAATCACTTCAGTAATTAAATAAATAGAAAAATAAATTCCTTTTGGTTTGCCTTGTCCAGCTTTTCTTGCACTTTTTTTCCAAAGCGATATCCAGAACTCAATCTCCTTACTGCACTACCATGTCTACATACGAAGTACTCGTTGCACTTAATGAATGTGAATGCCACGATCGCACTCACGGGCAACTTTTGGATACCAACCAGCACACTATTAAATTGCTCGGCCATGTTTGTGGTCATGTACCCCCATCGGCGGCTGTCGGTATCATGTGCACGTGACCAAAACTCTTTTTGTGGCATATGATCTTCGAGCCATTTGCGTGGTGCTGATCCAAGTAATAGTATAAGCCTCTCCACATCTCTTGTGAATAACCACTTCTCATCGATTTGACAGATTCTTAACAACTCTTTAGTTTGATCCTGGGTAGCGCCGGCCTTATGGAAGTTAGCACTAAAGTGTCTCATGCACCATCGATGATGGACGGGAGGTACACCTGGAGTAGATGTTCTCATAGCATTTAATATGCCTGGATGCCGATTAGAGATAATGCAGACATCCATCCTAGTCATAACCACAACACGCCTAACAGAGTCTAGGAACCAAGTCCAATCTCGTGTGTTCTCCTTCTCGACAAGTGCAAATGCCAAGGGAACAAGTTGATCTTCCGCATCAGACGCAATGGCCGTCATTATTGCACCCTTATATTTACCGGTCAAGAAGGTGGCATCAACAGCAATAACTTGTCTGCAATGCTTGAATGCCTCCACGCAAGGTCCAAAGCACCAAAACGCATGGCGAAATATTTTCTTAAGCACACCACCAACATTGTGAAGTCTATCCGGATGGGTATCAATGTGGTACACCATACTTGAGTTCTTCAGCTTTATAGCTTAAAACAACGTTGGTAGACGGGCGTATGCTTCATCCCACTCCCCATATATCATCTTCATGGCCTCCTTTCTTGCCCTCTAGGCTTTGCCGTACTTCACCTAATATTGGAAAACCTCAAAGATGTACTCAGCTAAAGCAGCAGCAGATAGAGTAGGTTGTCTCTTAATGGCATTGCACAAACAGTTAGCTATGAATTTAGAGGTCAACTGACGATGTCTCCCAGAAGCTTGAGCACTAACACAACTGTGTTCGTCTCCAACTTTAGAAATCCTCCAATTACCACTTCTTTTTTCGACACAACACCCTCCATTTACAACGAGAATCCTCGCATTGAACGTCGTATCTCCTGGATGCCGAGGAGTGAACTACACGATAAGGACGATGGTGTACGATAGCATACTCTTGAAGCCATGTCTTTATAGCTACCATCAATGGAAACTCTAGATTCTTTAACAAGGCATCCTTTTGAAATGGTTCGATTAAGTCAAAATCTCCTAGTCCACCATCTAACAAAGCACCACCTATCTGACTTAGGTCCCTAAACTCATGGATGGAAGGATTCCTTCCAAAGATATTCTGAAATGCACGACATTCATTTAAGGCTAATTGATCGTCCTCGGTTAATGGCTGCAATGGACGATCATCCTCCAAGTTGGATGCAAATTCTTCTTCATACGAGTTTATCGGGTACTCCTGTATTCCATCTATATGCCTGCCTCTTCACACCAATTATCCTCAAACTCTTCATAGTCATATCCGCCTTCACACTCCATCCTTGATGGTCCAATATCACCCATTTCACCCCTTCTGTTGGATGGTCCGGAATTCATCAAGTCCTTCTCGAATGCTCTATTAGAAATACTTGGCTCTACGAAATTATCCCTCACCAACTCAATCTTCGAAGCGTCAACGTTCAACTCCATGGAATCTGTACGAGGTGACTCATTTAAGTCTACGTTACGATATGTTGGAATCATCTTGGAAGCATACACCTCTAGGAACCTAAATTGTGACTCCTTAACTAGATCGACGTAAATCTCCCAATCCATCTGACTTAACAATTTGATAACATACTTGTGTCCTTGTCCAACATCATATCGACCACACAAATCAATTCGTTCATTCTATTCGGTCCATCCAAGAACGGCTCTCACCCGTGACCTTAATTCATCAAATTTGGGGTCGGTGCTAAACATAACAACTTCCAAACTCATATCCACAAAATCAACATGTGCTCCAACATAGGGTTGTACCACTCTACCACCATGGTACACATGAACCACTCTATCCATTTATATTGTATCAACAAAATTCAAAATATATATTAAAATTAATACAAAATATAAAGAAAAATACTAAAACAATCCATACATATACACTACAAGCCTCAAAACAACCATGCAACACCTTAAATCAGTAAACAGTCCCTATTTTTGAATTCTAGGGTTTCATCTCGATTTCTAAAATTAATCAATAAAATTTAAAAAAAACAAGGGGGAATGGAGGAGGATAACTTGCTCAACAATTTCCACCAAAAATCTGACGAAAAACGGCTCCAAATCTATCGCATTTGAGGGGGATAGGTGTGAAAGGAGAGAGGGAGAGGAAGATCTGCTCTTGGGCTAAGGTGAGGCAAGCGAGGGAGGAAGAGGGAGGTAGGGAGGAAAAAAAAAGACAGCTCGGGTGGGCAGGGGGACGACGCCAATGATGCTGACGCCGTGGGTCGACGCTAGCCATCCTAGCACCATCCCCCCGCCACATCATCACCCACGTGACAGCTGCCAGCGTGACCTAGGGGACGGCACCATGATTACCGGCATGGTCATGTTGGACCTCAACGCCAGTGAGGCTGGCATCAAAAAAAGATCGATTTTCGGTTAAAGTTTTTCTAGGGATCTATTTATAAAAAAAATTTCTAAAAGGGCCTAAATGTAAAGATTTCGGGAGCTGCAAAGATGACGATAGCTGAACAAAACCCGTATTTAAGCACAAATTTATCATCTTCCCACTTTCACTTTGAACCTTGACAACAAAAGGCAACACAATCATTTACAACATTTTTCCTTCTTCTAACCTGTTAACGAATGAATTATATTTTGAGCGATGGCTGTTTTCCCCATAACAACTTGGGGAAACAGCAATCACAGGCTTTCACATGAATGTATGTTGCTGTACAAGCAAAAGAGAAGGAATTAACACTAAGGTATAAAAAAGAAGAAAAGAAAAAAGTCAATCTCCACCACTCGCCATTCTAGTACACGGAGATTAACAACTGCATTTCGCCGCCACATGCAGCGGGAGAACCTTTCATCTTTCAGCCAATCCAAACCAAAATGAGTTAAAGCATTAACTGCCCGCCCCCACCCCCCACCCCCCCACAGGGGTGGGGGTTCCTAAAACGAAGCTAAGCTAAGTATTTACAGCACATGAGTGCACCTCCTTGAAGCTGGTAGCTGGTCCTGAACAGCTGTTACTTCAACCAGAAATCATGCCTGAATGTTCTTCAACCGGAAATCATGCCTGAATGTTGTAAGATTTTGAGTGAATTTATCTCTGTTCTTTGGTTCCAAGTTCCTAGCAACATCAGCCATCAACTTGTCGAAGCATTGCGAAAGGCGTTGTTGCTGGTCTACAGGCTGCAAGCAGAAGGTACATTAGTTCTTCAATGATAATTACTGATTCTGTTATTGGCAGACATATATTAACAAAACTTAGGTATGTATGAGACCAAAACATCAGCACTCTTAAACTGAAAATGACAAAAAGTCAACACTGTATAATGCACCGTATCAGGCCAATGTTCTTGAAATATTTGATGATATCCACATAATGTAATTAAAGTATCCAGCATGACACTGAAATATAAATTACTCGCCCTAAAAAACCTAAAGCAAGAAAACCTGCATGTCTGGATTATTTCAAGCTCTTGTGTTTTACTGCAGCACCATCTCAGGGGATCTGCCCCCACCATTCCATACATGAAGTAACTTAAAACCACATGCATAGCTAGTTATCTATATGAGTTCAAACGTAATACCTATTTCATTCAAGCACAGATCTTAATAGACGAGTACATCACAGGCTGGATACACAGCATACCAGTGATAGAACACAAAATACAGTTCTAATCAAAAGATGTACTATTAGATTGATAATAGTTTTACTGAAAAGAAAACTTGTCTCCTTGCAAATAAAATAAAAAGAAAGTCCTACACACTGATACAGGAAAGATTGTTGAGAACTTGCAACTAGAAAGCTTCACAGAGAAGAAAAATAAAACAAGAAAGCCGGGCTGTATAGTCGAACATCAGACAAGAGAGTTCACGAACCTGTGATGCTAATATCTGTGCTCTCAAATCACTAAACATCTGCAGAAAGAAAAAAAACTGATTAGAATGATCCAAAGACAATACAAACAGGGAAAAGAGTGCAAAAGAAATGCTAAGAAACATGATTTTAAAATTCTAAACAGACAAGCACCTGTTCGCTGATCATTATCAGACTCAGTATTGGTCTACTAAGACTCCATTGGTTACCCGCATCCTCAAAGATGATGATCTCAAAAAGCGTCTTCAGTATCTGTCACAAAAACAAAATGTCATTACATCCACAGACATTTCAGAATATGGTAGGGGAAGATTACTAACACAAACCTGGGGAAACAGAGTGGGGAACTCTCCAATATGCCGAGCAAGATTTAGTGCAGCTGGTGAAGGAGGGCCATCACCAGCTGTGATATTGTTGAAATAAAAGGCTGCCAAGCTATCAATGGCAGAGGCACACTGCCAAAAGAAACAGCAATTTACAGATAAGCCCAAACAGCAAGCACTAAAGAACAATGATGGATTCCAATGTGATGAGCACAGTTAAGGGCCCTTCGGCTTAATCAAAGGTGTCCATGGAACCAAGCAGTGCGACGACACCATGGAGGCAGCCACACAAGAGCAGGAGACGAGGGAGTAAAAGCTCTTGTTTATTGCTTCCTTAATAAATAGAGATACAACCCAATCCTTTACTATATATCTAAGAACATGGAAATAATTAACAAATCAATATTATCTTAACCTGAATCCAAAAATCTTCGTGCCCAATCCTTTACTATATATCTAAGAACATGGAAATAATTAACAAATCAATATTATCTTAACCTGAATCCAAAAATCTTCGTGAACAGTAACCACGGGCACCTGCTGAACTATTCCCGTTACTGTTTACGTGTACAGTGCTGTGGGTCTAGGAAGGTTGACTACTGCTTCTATGTGGGCCCTAACCAGGTTGCACATGACATCTAAGAAAGAAACTAAAAGAGAACAGAACATCACTATGTCTTGCCCAATAGGACGCAGTTTAAGCACTGATTCACCAATGTGTTGTAACAAGAAGCGAGGAACATTTTTCATGCAAAGCATCGTATGTCACATACCTGTGTTGATATCCCTGTATCTAGACCCTTTAAGCCAGATTCAAGAGTGCTGACAATATGCACGAAGGTATTTGTATCCAAATTGAGAACAAAAGTGATATGGTTGCTGAACAGAACTTCAATATATCCATAGTATGCTTTCGATAGCTGAAAAAAAAAAGCTCATTATGAATGCTTCCACAGATGAAACAAGAATAGCTCAATCATCTGGTTAACCACAAATCAGTGTGGGATAACACGAGACCTGGAACAGTGTATTGTCTGTGATCAAGCCAGTGGAAACACACAAGTTGGACAACATAGCACTAATCCTGTATGCATGGTACCAGTGGGTAATTGCAAGCAGATCACCTAAATAAATATACTAAGCTCACATGCAGGGTACCAGCTGGTAAATGCCAAGGAGACTACAAACAGCATGTTGAAAAAAATATAAGTAAACTTCAAACACACTGTGCTGCTGCCTATTTATTGTGAACTACAGTTCTAGGGGTCGGAGTGTGCTCTTGAAAAAATGTTTCAAAATATCTGGGCTAAAAATGAAAAACAACTGCAGCATCCCATGTTCCAAAAAAAGTTGCATGATAGGACACTGAAGCACACAGTTGGCAGTACTCATTTCATGTTTTCTCCTCGTTATTTTACTGTGTTGCTGCTTTATATTTTTATTAAATAAACAAAGATCAGTACAAATTGTATATATTCTATCAAAATATGACAGTACTGTTATGACAGAATATACAAATATGTCTTGACAGGGTTAGGATCTGGCCAATTCATGCAACTAAACATATCAGCACGCCAAGTACGTAAATACAGGGTTCTCAATTCACATTCATTGTGATAAATGACAACTTTATATCTTCAAGGCTATAAAACTTAGCATGAATATTTTTGAGATGTTAATAAACATACCAAGAAAAGCAATAGCACTACACAGCAAAGCAATTGTAAATCACTGCCGGGAATACCTTTTTGAATGCCAATATGTCAGACAATGGAACTGAGAGGCTCATCTTTAAAGATATATCTAGGGCATCAGCAAGTGCTCTATCACCATACAGCTCAAATACACCAAAGTTGACATAGTTTCCACATAAAGCTGCAATGATTCCAGTCAGAAGAACAGCAAAAGAGAAAAAAAACAGCAGACAATACAATTCTTTAGTCTGCAATTGGAGATATGGGGTTCACAGAAGATACAGTTTTAAGGACAATAGCTGGGCTCGGAGTTTGAGTGGAACTCAGCCAATTTTATTTTGTCATTAAAAGCACAACAAAAAGTTTGAATCAGAGAGGGTTCACAAAACAGGAAATAAGCTGTCCCGTAACCTACAAGGTTTCCAAACAAAGGGCCATGAACTGGTGGTATAAGACCTTAAGCAAATTAGACAAATGGAACTACCGAAAGCTCCAAGTAACATTTTATATACCACATTCAAGTAAATCAGTACATAGGGACCTATTGAATAAGGAAATCCACATATTGTACCTCACGTGAAACCAAAAACGTATAGAACGTCCGCCATATTTGCTGAATTTAACCACAGTCGTCAGTTAAATTTCAGTTTAGCAAAAATCATCATAAAGCCCACTCTCAACTTCTGCAACTCTTACGAAATTTAAATATTTGACATATGTCAAGCCCTATGAGGCTATGATTCAACTCAAATATCACATCAGTAAGGACTTCAATGATTAATAAAAATGAACAAGATTTCACAGTCCCGGTCATTATATGGTCCATGGGGATAAGCTAATAATATCTGTTGGAAAACAATGATCTCATTGGGAGTGAAGGACAGTTTGGTCTTGAAATTTTGTAAGAGATATGTTGGAATGCAAATAACATTTCACAGCAAAAGTGTAACCTAAACATAGTTTTTTTCAAAAAAAAAAAGAAGTGCAATAAGAGACAAAATTGGTGAGGATGAAATTCATTTAAAACAAAAGCATTACAAAACAGCAAATAACACCAGGTAAACCTGAAACTGTAATAGAATTGGGCATACAAGTGTTTCAAAACATAATCTTTAAACTCACCTCTTGAAAGAATAGCAAGTGATATCCAAATGCCTTTGTATTTACTTCCATAAATATCGGTGCCGTTTGGAAGCAACAGAATACGTGATCCATAAGCCACAATCAGCTTGCTAACCTCCCGGAATAGAAGGATCCCATTTGGTGATGATGAATCGAATGTCAATCTCTGAGCTTTGTTCAAAACAAATTCGCACATAAATTTGAGCAGGGGTGTGGTGACCTGGATGAACACGCAAAGTGGTAATTTTATAGAAGCTGAACAAAAGATTTAGAAACCTAAGGTTCTAGATATAGAAGTTAAAACTTTTTCAGCAAGAACATGCAACAGCTATGCAAGGAAAGCATAGCGATTTGATAGCTACCTCTGGCTCATCAGCACAGAGTGAGATGGCTTTCAATAAAAGTGGCATGCGAGATGGATACAACCAGTCAAAGAGGAGGCCATAGGTCCTGCGGCTGGATCAGACCAACAAAGGTAGTTAGTTTCCAAAACAAGAGTCGGATACACATAAACTATATACTATAATCAAATTGTGCACCTGTTTGTGGCCATTGCAATGCCTCGTAAGTCTCTCATCAAACCAATAAATGCATACTTCACAACATCAGTCCGGAAAGCAGCATCAGTGGTTGCCTCCAAATTAACTGCAACCTATAGAGAATATGAAGAAAACCATATAAGAGTGGTGACAAAACTTAAATAGTATGATTACAAGTAGCTATGCACCTGTAGAAGTGGCTCCATGAAACTCCTGAATTTTACTGGGGTGTCTTCCATGAAAACCAAGAAGCCAAGGATGTAATAGAAGGTAGTTCTACTGCGGGCACATCTGTATTCTTCAAGAAATGGAAAAGTCTCCCTCTGAAAAGCTCAGTAATGAAAATAGAATCACTCTTAAGAACAGTAATGCACAGGGATAATAATGAAACAAAAGCTAGTTAGAAGACTACAGAATGATTTGCAATGATAAATTTTGTACTCTCCAGCTTGAGCAGCAGTTTTCCAGTCATATAGCTGCTACGAAAATACATACGAAGAATTGTCATCATAATAAGCATGAGAGAAGTAAACTGAATACATATAGCTACAACTTTACCCAGATGCAAGTTCAAGGAAGAGGGACAGAGTATGATCAATAACATCCTCGCACTGTAACCACAAAAAGGATCAGCCACAGCATATACATCAAACTGTAATTAAAATCAGTAAATGACAGGTACCTCAGCATAGCATTTTAGATTAGTAGCTATTTTCCCAACAATGACATTGAGTAAAACTAAATGGTCATTCAGTCCAAGAAGCTCAGATAATCTTGCATACAACTGCTGCAGCAAAGAAGTAGAGCTTGATGACAATTTACAAAGAAAGGTAGTCAAGATGAAAAAAAATTATAATGTTATGTTCTATTATTTGGCTTCTTCTATTCTTCTAACCTTTGAAGAATGCATGGCTTGATCTCCTACATATGACCTTCTGAAATGTTGCACAAAGATAAGAATAGCACGATCAAGCCTTTGCTTACTTAATACTTGATATCTCTGCAAAGAATGCACAACTCATTCACAAATCTATGAAGGTTATAAGAGCTAAAACAGGTTAAGCAAAGTAAATAACAAATTGGAGAGCATGTCATATGCCTTAGGCCCTGTTCTTTTCAGCTTATTCACCGGATTATTGAAACGGATAACGCTTCAAAAAATATATTTTCTCAAAAAAAAAGAACTTTCTTCTGCAGCATTGCTTAGACCACTTGTTTTAAGCTATATGTTAAGTTTATTTTTCAAAATATTTAATTTATCCATATAATCAGTAGATAATTGGCGGCAATAATCTAAATCAAAGAGGGCCTTAGTGTGGCAATACAAAAAACAGGTTTGGTTTTTGGGGACAGTATGAGGTTTACATGCTGTACATAATACAGTGTGAAATCCACTTGATTACTGATTCTAGTATAGCCTTGTTGCTATTGCTCCAAATACATGCATTCGAGTTTTGACCGAGCAGCTATATCCAGATTGTGTGCTTCTGAAAAGCAAACATAATGCCAAAATCATTGTCTCCAGAAATGTGTTCAATGATTATGATACCATATATGGCTTACTCCATTTCATATTTTAAGTCATTTTGAGTTTGTCCTAAGTCAAACTTCTTCAAGTTTGACCAAGTTTATAGAAAAATGTAGCAACATTTCCAACACAAAACAAATACTACCTCCATTCACAAATATAAGGGATAATGCCATTCTTTGCAAAAATTAAGGAAGTAGCATAAGGACAAGTCAGTACAAAATGTGGTAGTTGGAGGAATAAACTAGGACAAAAGTTGGTAGGTGGGGAATAAACTAGTATAAAAGTTGGTAGGCGGGGAATAAACTAGCACAAAAGCTATACCTCGGGATCAGAAATCCTTTATATTTGTGAACAAAACAAAAGGGCATAATCCCTTAAATTTGTGGACGGAGCATCCCTCCATCCCAAAAATAGCTGCTTAGGAGTGTTTTGGAGAAATTAAGGATTAAGGTGCAAGGTCTAAAATGCCCCTCATTAATGCATGGTAGAGTGATGGGATTAAAGATAGTATGGGTGGGCTGTGGGTCTCGAGGGCTAGTGGGGTAATGAGGTCCACTAAGGGTAGTATGGGAAGTAATGAGGTAAAAATCACCTTTTACATATCCTAGATAGCTATATTTGGGACAAAATTCAAAGTTAAAGGTAGCTATATTTCAGGACAGAGGGAGTATAAGAATATATTTAATGGTGAATTTAATTAAACTCATTTCATGTTGTAGATTTGCTACATTTTTCTATAAACTTGGTCAAACTTGAAAAGTTTGACTTATGACAAATTCATAATGACTTATAATATGGAACAGAGGGGGTACTATTTATAAATTATTTGCTGAATGCTGATAGCAGCTCAATGCAACCCGCAAAACGAAAAATACCAAAACATGAAAAGGGATTTGAGTCAACAAGAAAAAGAAGTAATGTGTCCTAGAGAGCAAAAAAAAAATAGGATACTTTGCTTTTGCAACCAATATTTAATAGCGGGGACATCACATAGTTTAACACAGCTGGCTCTTAAAAGTGAGCTGTTTGCCAAAGATTAAGCTCAAATCAGGACATTCTTTCAGACATTTTCATTAAATAAATCCAATTTCAACCTATTTTTATTAGGCGCAAATTCACAGCTTCCATCCGTAGCACTTTCACGATAATGTAAGCACCAAAACAGCATCAACATCGACATGTGCTGCCGCACTGCAACTCCAAGCTTTACAGTTAATGGAGAAACGAGTAGTTGGTTATTTATGTTACAGTACTGGCAAGAAAAATAAGTTGTAAGTTATTTGCATTACAGTATTAGAAAATATCAAATTTGTTCCTTAATTGTTTGATGCTGCGTATTTTAAAAAAGCAATTTACCCATGTAAATTCTTACCAAAAAAAAACTAATATGGTTGTAAAAATTCAAAACCAGTCTTTCGTACGTATGCAATCATATTCTATAATTTGCAGACAATACTAAAAAGGAAAATTGTTGTTGCTATAAGTACACTAGCTCAGCATTCATGTTAGATGACCAAATCATTTTCATCTAACCTGTGCGTGCACCCCTGTGTCAGTAATGTTTATTAACTGTAACACACGGGCTGCAAGTTCTGCATCAATTAACTCCTGTGATTCTTGACTGCAGAAAAAAAAAAGAGAACCTTGTAGGTGAAAAGAAAGGAAATCAAACAGAAAATAAGGAAGAAAGGAATGTTGATTTCTCACCTACAACCAATGGTCTGCCTAATCTTGAGAATGGCTGCAATTATGTGGACTAGCCATGTGAGCTGTCCTTCAATGACAGAGAGTTCGTTTGCATCTCCAGGAGCTGGTAATCTTGACCTTTCCTGTAAAAGTATTTGACTTTGAAAAGGCATTCTTTGTGCCCAAGAAAAGGGCCTGTGAAATAACACTTAACATACCGTATAAGCTTGTAGAAGAGGCTCCATAATATTTATGATGTAAATGCTACTGTTTTGGTACTGCAAATCAGCAAAAGCAAATCACAGTATGAGCATGTCATACAATGCAACTCTGAAAAAAAAAAAGCATAAGAACAGTAAGGGGATTTCATCTAGCTTCTTCATCCTATTGGTACTGGCAAGGAGGTTATAGTCATGACCCAAGTTAATTCTATAAGAATTCCATCCAGTTGAAAAGTAACCGATATAAACTTAAATGGTATAATAATTTAGCTGAAAACAGCAGAAATGATAAACAAGAGATCTCCATCTGTTTAAGAGGAACAAAGATAGCTAAACTCTCATGATGGCAACCTAGCATACATAATAACATAGGATGTCTATATGAAACTATTGAAAAGCTCAAGCATCTGCTCCCGGCCATTGATCCCCCACCCACCCCCCCCCCCCCCAAAAAAAAAAAAAAAACTGAGAAACTGGTATCTTGCCTTTTTGATCCAACAGCATTTCCAAATTTGTCATATTTTTTTTTCCTGCTTACTATATTTTCTGCATCCATCCACAATATGAAGTTGAACAAAGCACTTAAGTTAACCAAATATTTACTCTCTGGTTATTCTTGTTTTAGAAGCATAAATTAAATACAATAAAAAAATGAATAGCGGAATGCTACTGAAATTTGAAGCATCTACTGTTGCAGTTTCATTCTATTAGTTCTCCATAATTTAAAGAAAAAAAAATCTAGTTCCAGACACAAGAAGTTACTAAGTGCATGCAGTAAGCTGCAAGTAGAAAAAACCAATGCATATGTTCAATAAAAAATTTAAACACAAAACTCTGAACCCTGTTATCTGAAAAGCTGGGACAGGGTTAACTTCCATAAAAGAAAACATTCAGTTGATTACGCAAGGCATCTTTCTTCAGTTGTACATGATTACAAATATGGATCGGATCAAAAGTTTTAACAGAAAAATCTCTCTTAAATTATAAACCAGAACTTGATAGGAAGTAACAACCTGGAATCTGCAAAGGTAAGGAAGAGACTCCAGCTGCTCCTGAAGAACTTCCACATTATCCAAAGTATCATCGGATGAGTCATTTGCAAAGCTGGCCTGAGATGAACAGAAAACAGAATGTAACAAACATTGTTCCTTCAACTGAGACAGAAGCAGTGCATCATCTCATGTAGAAGTCACTACCTGAACAGAATTAATTCTAGAGGTGATAAAACCCTCCGTGATTTTGGGAACAGTCTCATCAAGCAGACTTGGTGTGTCGCCTTTCAAGTAAGGAACAGATGTCACCAGCCTTGACCAAAGACTCAAAAGATAGTAGACACTATTGCTGGCCCACTGTATAACAAATATTCAATAGTTAAAACTATTGGAAATTGATTATTGAATAATCCAATGCTAAGAGAATGAGCCAAAAAAAAAAAGGAAACAGACCTGCCATGACAGCAAGGATTTAGTTGTAAATTCTGCTACTAGACCAATCCATTCACCATAAAACTCAATACTCAGAAGCTCTGACAACTGCAAAGTACAACAATGCAAGTGTCCACACTTTATCAAAAAGAGGTTCATCCATAGCTTGAATATTACTATGATTATAACACAGAACTTGTTAAAGGATCATTAACAAGTACAGCCAACATTTTTCAGTAACATTGATAACAATCAACCAATCAAATCATTTGGTAGTCAATGCTGGGACTATTCCGAATATGACACAACGAAGATACGCCAATAGCAAACAACATAATACAGTTCAATGTTGTTTTCATGATCAACCATAGATTAAATTACATTATTATTGAAAAGTTCTAAATAAGGAGGAATGATCATTGATGGCAAATTTTGAATGTGGTATGAAAATATTGAACACTGCCTTTTGTTTCAGAACACATAAAACAATACATACAACATAACAACAAACAGTAAGTAATAAGCAACAGCTCATTGGTACAAGGAGTGGATATAGAAAATTGGTAAAAGAAAATTCAGAACAATGGCCATCTTCAATTGACAACACTATTACACTGGTATTAGATGCTTCTTTTAACAGAGAATAACTCCATCATTTAATGAAACTTTGAAAGCTAATAAATTGGTACCAAATGTCTGTAAGGCAAAAAAAAAAAAAGATTGCCAATAAAAATAACACTTGCAAGCATTACCAAATACGTAGAAACATCATAAACACAACAGTTCACTACGGAGAATCATGAATGTAATACGAATTAACCATTCCATAAACTGTTCACGACGATATCCTCTGTATCAAAACCAATGCACTATAAAAACGCAATCCACTATTTAGAACCTTGAACTGAACTGCATATCAGTATGACTAGTTAGTGCTCCTGGTAAAGCCAAAAGACTAGAACCTACAAACCATGAAACTACTGTTCCTGCAATACAATAGTACAAAACCACAAATGAGGGGAAATAACTTCAGTAAGTCATGCCTGAGATCCTACAAAATCCCGCCAACCCAATTCATTTCAGTCAGGATACCAACCAGAATCGGGCCACCCAAACAATGCCTAAAAGAACTCTACTCATGCTTCATAATTAATGCATCATTATTGTCGCCAACTAATTCACCAGTTGTTACGTAACAGAAACTAGCAAATTAGCTTCATCCTTCATTTTAAGTAACAGGATTCCAACCTGGAAATTCACTTTGAAACGTCCAAGAAGACGGCAGAACTCATGGTAATTCCCATGATCAGCGAGACCTGCAGATCGCACATCAGAATAAATTACGTAAAGATACAGATCATTTATTTTTGTTTCTGCATGGAGTTAGTTGACAGATAAGTTTCTATTTGGAAAGATTACTAATGGTATTTATAATAAACCAAAGGCATGCTTTTACTTATAAATAGCAAGGGTGAGTTCTTTTCTACATATTGGCTTAGCTACTTCCTCGGTTTCGGTTAGCACGCTTTTCAAACTACTAAACGGTGCGTTTCGTGCGAAAACTTTCTATATAGAAGTTGCTTTAAAAAATCAAATAAATCCATTTTTCAAGTTTGTAATAATTAAAACTCAAGCTAGTTTCATGTAATCAAATAAATCATGCGCTAATGGCTTGCCCCATTTTACGTGCATCAAATAAGCTAAGCCTAACTTCTGCTTCAAATGAAGCCCAAGTCTGGTTTCTACAGTGCACCGCATAGCGTGAACTAGAGATGAGTCAATCAATTCATGTTTAGTGTAAATGCTTCTTAACTCAACATAAAAGAGGCTTTCCACTCTACGTAAGAGGATTGCAATTGAAACCGCTGGTCCTAATTAGTGAAATTTGTAACAGGACTAAACTAGAACAAAACTTGGCAACAAAAAGACTTAAGTGTTAAACCTTGGCCAGTTTGGAGTATCTCCTTTGTGCCTGACATCAGATGAGAAAGAAACTGGGTCCTTGAAGGGTCCTCAACAAAAATACTGCGCCTGACAGAAGCAAGTCTCACAAGACATTCCAAAGCCTGCAGAAATTAAGGACTAGCAAACATAAAATAAGTGCACAGGAGATGGGGAGAAAGAGTCAAGAAAAGAGTTAATCCATCGAACATGGCACATTTCTCATAAAGAAAGAAAAATGTAACAGCTGTTTGTAAGATGAATTCACAAGGAAAATATTGCTTCTTAGAGATTCTTGGAAGGAATAAAGCATGCCTCTTAGAGATCCATACATCAGGAAAATATCGCTGCTTCATGGAGGTCATGCTTTTAAAAGACAGCATTGGGAAATTATTGCTGCTGCATAGAAGTCAATCAAAATATTTGTAGAGCTGTAGTAGTTGCTAACTACCAATAAGTTTGTAAAATATATTAATGAAAACTCATGCAATCTAATTGTATATTCTAAACACGAAGAACTGTGGACCAAAATATACCTCTTTTCTGTTAATGGACAAAGCATTCGGTAAAAAAAATCACAGATTATATTATCAATAGTATTCAAATCACCCAATTGAAGTATACCTCTTTTGAAACAGATGTAATCATTGACTTTATAGTAATCGAAGAAGATCTGGACAGTAGAAGGATCTTGAAGGAGAGGCCTCCAAGGTGCAGGAAGCTGCATAAGGTAAAAATTACATAAATTATAAGACAATTGTTTCACAGAGAAGATAACAATGGAGCAAACCAATATACCTGCACTGTACCAAATTCCTCAGAGCTTTCATCCACTGGACAACCAACAAAGTCATATGACAAGCACCTTAATGCGAGTGAAAGAGGCTCACGCCTAAAGTCATCAGGTACTGCAGTTTAAGTTAAATTGCATCAGAAGATGGAAATGAGAAAGTGTGCGTATTCCAATACAGTCTACTTATTGGACGACTGGTCCTTGAACTTGACCTTCACTCTTCAGTTGGTGTAATGAGGTTAAAGAAATTTGGAATATCTGTAGAAGGAACTGATCCTTGAATGAACAAGCTATTTTTCTATGAAGTGTCAAAGGCATCGCATTTGCCTACATGCATGAACAGACACAAAAAATCAGCTAAATACATTACAGTTCACCTGACAAACGAAATTGAAAAGGAGTGGGTAAAAATGGGCACAACATTTTAAACCATACCAAAAATATATAAGCAACAACATAACCCAACCAGAAGTGAAGATATTGACGAACATTATAACTCATAAGCAGAAGACAGCTTGCAAAAAGTATGGAGGAGCCAACTACATAGCGAGAAAGCTTAATGGTCCAATCCAACTATTCATAGAAAGAATTGTTAACGGAAAAAGAGACAGTTTACAGAAGATATTTGTAGATCAACTAGAATCATTTCTTATACTAAGCAAGTAAACTGTGTTATTTCATGTTAAATAAAATGGAACTCAACATTACAAGAAGTACAGTGACATGCAATCATATTCAAGAAACTATACCAGAAAAAATAAAGAGGACAAAGAAGAAATGTATAAAAAGAAGTGTCATACTGACAGAAAGGTGGCAAGTAAAAAGACTGAAATGTCAATCACAGCTCCAAGCAGGTAAAAAAGAATGCTACCAACCGTACCCCACTCAATTTAGTAAGGTGTCATATTATATTGCCACCAATACTCTTTAAAATAAAAGGAAATTAATATACTAACCATCGGTATCAATGTTTAACTCCCACTTGTTAACATTGGTTGGATTAACCATTAATATTCCGATCGATAACACTATGCCTATAGATGTCTATCTGCAAGCTTATAACTGTTTGTTAAGCGTCGCAAAGGAAAATAAAGAACTTTTCATTATGGTATGAATTGATTCATGCAGAAGTTAGTGCATATGTAGTGTTTTATGTAGGCTTGACATTCTCTGTCTCATCCGATGTTTTATGAATGTATGTGCATGTAGGATTTATAAGTGCCAACAACACCGTACATGTGATTGGAAAAAATGTGCATGTTGTACAGTTCTAAACATAAAAAAAAAAATGAATACTGTTGAAGTAATTTTCAATTAAATTTAATTTAATCTACATATTGACAAAATTGCATTATCATATTGATTAGGATCAAACCAGTTATGGAACCATAACAACAATATAAAAGTTTCTGGGTGGCACCTGGTTCATTTCTGCTACAAGAAGATTTAGTATCTTTAATCCTATGAAATAATGATCCTGGGATGCCTGAAATGAAAAGCATAAGCAGCAACTTTAGTATGAATCAATGAACATGCAACAGAGCATGGAATAAAACCTATAACAGTGCCTCTTATGGATTCTTTAATAGAAGTCACATTCTTATGTAGATTTATCTGGCAGGCTGGTTGTCTTTTGCAGATTACTTAGTTCCAAATAACAGGTATCGAAATTGCCAAGGATTTATGTGCCAAGGTATACAGCTCCACTCAAATCAAAGGTACATAGTCCATAAATATGTCAGCAGCAGTTATAAAGCTCTCAACTAAATGCAAATGAAACGGACAACAAACTTACAAGAGATAAGAAATCAGTTGCCTCCTTGACAATCTCTCTGAACTTATCATCATCGAACCATCCAAATTTTGTAATTCGGCAGACAAGCAGAATTAGGGAATTAATCACAAATGGCTGCAGTTTAGGTCCCCTTGTAGCAAGATAGTTTATGACATAATTCCCTTCAACAGATCACAATATATTGGTTTAAAATTAGCAGTACACAAGGGCACAAAAGTACACAAAAATAGATTTAAGCATTGTTTACAGGCATATATTTTGCATTTTAGCTACATTACAGATGCATAAAACAGCAGTGGATAAATGGAAATAAATATCTGGCCATTCTAAATATGCTGAAGAGGCATAAATGAACTCAAGGATAGAATGTAAAGAATAAATATTTGGCCAATCTACTCCAGTTATATATTAAATAAGCATGAGACATCAAGGGAAACAGAAATAAGTTGAGTCAAGGAACAACAAAAATTTAAATGTGGCAACTTATACTGTATGGCACTACAAACAAGTGCTACTACTTTCTGTGGTTACATGCAACACAGAACTCATCATAACTGAATAAATTGGTAGAGACATAAAATGCCAACATGCCATGCAGATGCGATAGAAAAGCAACAACCAAAATTCAAATGATATATGATTTCATGGGACAGATTTTTGGAGAGGAACATTACGGATATCAAGGCGCAATTGCAATGAAAGACTGCGGTCAGAGACTTGGTTCAACAAGCTTGAACTGGCCAGCATCAGGGCATATGGAGTTGAGGCATTGTCCAATATATATTGGCACTGTGAAATGTAGTCACTGTTCTCCGAGAAGCACTTGAGGGTGCTTTCTGCGTGCGCTCTCTCAGCAGAGTCTCTAGAATTGTAAAGCTTTTCACACAACAGCTCTAACTGTGCTAGGCTCTCCATTGATGACATGAATAAGTTGCTCCAATTTTCCAGTTGACCAAGTATCCAATGTTAATATGCCACCAGGTTCTGGATTAATATCCATGAATTTGCATGAATGTTTGTCACAAGCTTAGAGTTAATGCACTAGGTATTCGGTTCAATAAGAAACTTGAAAAGTACCATAAGAGCTTTGAAGCTGAAATATAATTCTAGCACAGGAGAAGGATAGTCACAAACTCAATACATTCATATTACAAGAGAAATGTTTCAACAAAAGAGTTTTCTCATGTACAGTCTTTTCAATGACGTGTAATCAAAGATCAAGACCCAAGACACAAGAGAAAACAGCTAACAAGCTTATATCGCCAATACCAGCCACAACTCAGCCTGGGTAGAGTTATCTGCAAGAGTGGAAATGCCAAACTCAGTGACAGCTAAAGCAGCACAATGGCAAAATAATCATCTAACAACAACTTTATGTTGGCATTGACTAAGCATTTCTAGTTCATAACACACATAATGAACACCAACACAAACATATGCATCAGTTACAACACAGAGTAACGGAAGAATATCAGAGTAACAAAAGCTGCATGCTACATTTGGTAAGCCATTTCATGCTATAGCACGCGCAAACATGCACTTCTATTACATCTGGGCCGTAAGCATAGCACACAAAGACAAGATGAAAGGGCACAATCAAGTACGAAGAAATACATGCCACATTTGTCACGCAATCCTATCGCAAAAATGACATATACATGCTATCCGCATGCATGCACATCAGCAGAAGAATCACATGGATTATATAACCTTACGGTTCCAACCCCTAATCATCAAATCGCCAATCCGATTGCATAGCAGAAGCATACGTACAGTGAAATCGCTCCATTGCAACCACCCATCGAAGGATCTAGGCACGCAAACAGCCATCGGACAGCAAGCATAAGATCCGATGACCATCGGCGACCCAAACCAAGCTACCGTCTACCCTAAAACGCCCCACAACCAACCCGACGCCCTCGAGAGATCCGACGAGCACAGGCGCCGCGAGATCCCCCGAACAATCAACCGGGACAATTCCACGGCATTCCGATCCTAAAACCCCAGGACCATCCCCGCGACTGTGTCCGGAGTCCCCGCCCCGGGCCCGATCAACGCCGCCCGCGGCGAATCGCCACGCCCACGCCCGAGCTCTACCAAACGGATGATGGCGTCGCCCCCTCCCCCCAACCCGAGGGCGATCGGTGGGGGAGGCGCGCCAGCCAAGTACCTTGGTGTATCCCCCGCGCGCCCACCGGGAATCGGGGGGATGCGCGGGGTTCCCTGTCCGGCGGAGGTGGCGGCTGAGGCGGAGGCGGCGGCGGCTAGGTCTAACGAGGCGTGAGAATTGGAGGCGTGCGCTATGGTTTGGGGGGGTCGGTGGCGGTGGTGCGTGGGAGACGGAAACGGGGCCGAAGAGAAGAGGCTAAATAGGGGGAGGACGGGGTGGGGGTGGGGTGTGCGCGTGTGTGTGGGTGTCTTGTGCTTGGGTAGGCTGTGTTGCCAGCGGCAGAGGCGAGCGGTGAGGGAGGAGGGAGCGGGGGGCGATGACGCTGTGCCGTTGTGTCCGTGTGTCGTGTGTGCGCTGTGGTGGGAGAACACATGGGAGTAGGAGTGGGACGGGTTGGACTTTGCGTCTGGAGATTTCTCAGCTCCGGCCACGCTAGAGCGTCCTTAGGTTCTGCTTATAGGTTCTGTCTGTTCCCTTATTTTTAGTAAGCATATTTCTTGTATTGCTAAATAATATGTTTTTTAAAAAAAAATTTATATAAAAGTATCTCTAAAAAATTGAATAGATTCATTTTTCAAGTTTCTAATAGTTAATACTTAATTAATCATACGCTAATGATATTTCTTATTTTACATGCGGCTTATAAGCCGCCACAGCCCATGCGAACGTACCCTAGATTTGCTACAGAGGGCATGTTTGTCCTCTATAGAAAAAGATAAGTCTAGTTTATATCCCTTATTATTCTGGTCTAGTTTTTATTCTTTAATTTTAAAACGGAATAAATTACGTCCTTTAATTGTCAAAATCGTTCATTTTACATCCTTAGCCACTTAGCCATTTTTAAGGTGGTTTTGTTCAATGTGATGCTGACGTGGCAGTGTAAACATTTTTTAAAGAATATGGGTCCCACATTTCGGTCTCATATTCCCTTCTTTCTCCTCCCTCCAACTCGAGCGGTTTAACTATGTATGTTAGCAATTCTACTAAACTATCCTCGTGTGCAAACTTAATAGGCAACTGCCAAACTATATTACAGTTATTAGCTACCATATCTGTAAATTCATGGCATCAGGATTTGAAAGTGAATGAAGGCAGCAGATGGTATTGAGAGATATACAGAAGAACAGTGATTAGAAGCTAGAAAGTAGGGTTTACCTTATTTTGTTATTTATTTTACTAACAAGATTGACACATCATAATGCCACATAGGATAAAACCACCTTCAAGCATGGATAGGGATGTATAATAAACGATTTTAATAGTTAAGGGATATAATTTATTTGGTTTCATAGTTAGAGAATGACAACTAGACCAAGATAATAGTTTAAGGATGTAAAGTAAACTTATCCTATTAAAAATAGTAACTACTGCTCTGGTGTTTCTTTTCGGTAGAGAATGATTTTTTCCATTAAAAAGATATTAACATTATTATTATGATTGTTTGATATGGGTTCCAGCTCCGGGAGTGGCTAGTACACGTACATGCCTTATTTGTAATCGGATTGGAAATCCACACGCCTTAGCTCTTCCCCTTTCAATTTCTAAACTTCAACATATAACCTAAAAAAAGGAACTTTCTACATGTGACCTGAAATTTTCAACTCGAATTGTAAAACATTTGATTCAAAATCTGAAACTTTCAAGGAAAACTCGAAAACTTTCGACCTGTAACTTCAAACTTTGTACTCATGTCCTCAAACTTTTGACTCAAAATTACATAAATATTCAACTTCAAAAATCCCAAAGCTTCAATTGAGGGCATGCAGCTCATGTGTGTTATGCGCGGGGCTTGGCAAAGGATGAAGCGACGGCAGTGTCTCGATGAGGAGGAAGGAGACATCGAGCTCGTTGGCATCTCCCCAAAGAAGAGTGATAAGGTTCGGGTGAGTGTCACACCGGAGAGGAGTGGACTCCTGCTCATCAGCATCGAGGGGAGAGGAGCAGCTTCGTGCAAGAGGAATCGCCACTGGGTGAGGCAAGAGCGCGGAGTCGTGATTAGACTGGTCCACTACTTCCATTTCTAGCGCGCGTGAAGTAGTATTTTCGTCCAACTCCTAGGAGAAAATATAACTTGTAGATTGGATAAAAGGGGCTTAATCTTCTAATTTGGATATAAATAAAATGTTTCACTCTAGTGATCTTAATCTACCAACAACTCCAACTCCAACAATTTCTAGAGCTAGACAAACCAAGTTCTAGCTGGAAAAAAAACACGGAGTTGGAGTTGTGTCAAACGGTCCAGATAACACTAAGTCCTGTTCGGCAGGGCTTATTTAAGTCGTTTAAATTCTCATTTTTCGTGCGCATACTTTCCAAAATACTAACGGTGTGTTTTTTGTAAAAATTTTCTATATAAATCTAAAAAATCAAATAGATCCATTTTTCAATTTTTTAATAGTTAATACTTAATTAATCATAAGTTAATGACGTTTCTCGTTTTGCATGCGGCTTATAAGCCAAAAAAATAAGCCATTTTAAACACCACCTAAAAGATTTTACAAAATCAAGCATATAGCTTGCACAAGACAAGTAATGACTGTTTGATTTATGCAAAACTAATGGGATACTTTATCGTGCAAATAACAAAGGTTGTTAATATTGTACTCCCTTCAATCACAAACATGCCTTTTGCCCTTTCTGTTATGAAGTTCAATGTGATATCACTCTACTAATTTTATCCTCACCAAATTACAAAAGAAGTAACAGATGTTTAATGTTGTGAAAAAGATTTAGAAATCTGGTTGGGTTTATTATATTATTTTTATTGCGTTGGCATAGTAGTTTAGTATTTGAACAAATTAAGTAAAGAATAGTGTGGTAAATTTTAGTAATTAAGACAAAGTGAAGAAAATTAATGCCACATCTTACAAATTCGATGACGCCAAAATAGATGGCATGTGCTATTAATAAAGTTACCTGAGAAAGATACTCCCTTTAGTCATAAATATTTAACATTTACAAAAAACATTTAAATATTACAAACTTTGACTATCAATTTTATATTAGAATAATCTATACCCCTAAAAGAAGTAGTGGTGGTGGCAGTGAATCTACCACCCCACCTACTCCTATTATAAATTTTATAAATTACCCCTTGTGTAAAGAGAAAATTAAATCTAAATGGACAGGCATATATAATATCAAAGTAAGGTGAACATTCCTTATAGAAAAAAAGATAGTCAACATTTCATGATAAATATATTTTTATTTATTTTATATTATAATGTTTTTTATCTATAGTAAAGCACGGACATTCAGCTAGTTATATAAAATATAATAAGATTATGATAATAACTTTTAAGGTAAATATACACCTATCATTTGTTTTGTTTTTAAACATTTGTTTTGTTTTTAAACTAAGTGTTTGAGAAAATTATTAGTAGTCAAGGTCTGAAAAGTTTAATAAGATCTTATTCTAGATATTAAATATTTATGATCGAAGGGAGTAGCAGCATTCTATTTATGTATTGGGAGGGTGAAAAAAAGATCTGGCCAGATACTTAATATTTTTTTAAGATAACGAGATGCTTAATATTTCGGATGGCGTCGTTGGTCGTGTAGAAGCAATCAGCCAACCGGCCTTTCTAACTGCAGGCAAAAGAGAGGAACGATGGTTTGGTGTTCGATTTCAACTTCTCAAGAACGAGTAACAGTGAGCAGTTGTATGGCGTTGTTCTTACTTTCACAGTTTCACTATCGGGGATTTTGAGAGAAACTACACATATCAATCCAGAGCATCGTGTATACTAGGAATTAGCAATTAAAGGCTGGGATATTTATCGGTTTCTATACTTGTATCTACCATATAATGCACTAACTTATTTTACTCATTCATTGTGTGGCATAACCAACCTTCCATATTCATATTTACGTGCAATCTAACCAACGACCCAGATCACTCCCACTTCGTGTCCCTCGATCCCCCTCTCTCCTCCCTCCCTCTCCCCACGTGACCTCATATCGCTCTCCCTCCCTATTCCCCCACGCCCCCATCCCATCCCGTGCAAACCCTAGGCCATGTTTGGTGAATCTTAAGATTCTGAGAAGCAGCTGGTGAGAAGCCAGCTGGTGAAAATCTGGAGAAGCTGGGAAACCTAGCTTCTGTCTTCTAGTTTATTTTATGGATTCTACAACTATAGATTCTCAAAATCTGAGTAAGAATCGGACTGTTTGGGGAGCTTCTACTATCTGGAGATTCTGGGAGAAGCTGCAGCTCATAGAAGCTCCCCCAAATAGGGCCCTAGACTCAATCACCGCTGCCGCCGCCACCATGCTACCTTGCCTCGCCTCGCCAATCGTCCGTCGCCACTTCTCACCGTCGTCTCGGGCAACGCCTTGCCATCCTATCATCGCTCCCCTTGCAGAACCCCCCTCCAGCGCACGAGGAGTGTGGCCGTCTGCCTAGCCTACCACTCCGACCTTGAGGTTGTTGCATGGTACGCGTCTGCCTACGCACGGGTCATGCATGTCAGGGACGACGGCCGTGATGCGTGGGTGTTCAACGTTGATGAGACACTACTCTCCAACCTCCCCTACTACGCCAACAAGGATAAGGGTCAGTATTTGGTCGCTCATCTTCACAAATCCTAAATTGCAAAATCGTTGGGCGTGTGTCCAATTCTTCAATCGAGATGCTTACATGAGTACTTGGTTTTGAAAATGTAGGCTCAAATTGTTCGACCACTACAAGTTCGATAAGTGGGTGGAGATAGGGAGGCACTGGCGATCCCCTCCAGCTTGAAGCTATACAAGGAGGTTCGCGAACTTGGATTAAAGACCTTCTTGCTCACCAGACGTAGTGAGGGGCACTAGGGCGTCACGGTGGAAAATTGGAAGGCAAAGTTTGTAGCAAGACATGGTTAAGCTTTATTGTAAGTGTCGATATTTTATATTGGCTATATTGATTGTGGGGCTATTCATAAGATCTAAACTTGATGGATGTGAAGAAACACAAAGGATTTATCCTGATTCAGGCCCTCAAGGTGAGGCAATGTCACACCCTAAAATTCCCTAAATAGTTACATTATGAGAAAACACATTTTTAGAAATTATTTTAAAAGCCCAAGGAGTGAAATCATAAAAAATCAGTGAAAATTTTCAACAGAAATTGGCCCAAATAAAATTTTATAAAATACTTCGCTTAATCCTTCAGCTCATAGAATTTTCTGGGAATTAATTGAGCAAGGAAAGTATTTTTAATAAATGGAATAACATTTCAACAATTAAATAAATTAAAAATCCTTTTAAAATCCTCCCTAGTTCACTGGGCCAAATCCGGCCCAGTGCCTCTCTCCCCCTCAACTCCCTGTCCGCATCGGCTTGGAGGCCCAGCAGCTGGCCCGATCTTCTCCCCCTCTCTCCTACCACCGACAGGTGGGCCGTACCTATCGGGTCTTCGTCTATCTCCAGCCGGAGGTAGAGTTTGAATCCGCGCCACATTCGTGCTATCCACGTCGATTCGACCCCCTCGTGCGCTCTCTATCCAAATTAGTTGAGGGATTTTTGTTTCCTTATCCTCCTCTATCCTTTCCCCCAAGAACCGGAGCAAAATAAAGATCGGATCAAGCTCGGACTCGAGCTTCTTTAGGAAACCGACGAGCCCTAGCTTTCCGCCGCCGTTAGAGCAGTCACCGCGAGGAAGCTCGGCTGCCACCTTCCCGACGCCGAAGCCCGCCGAAACAGCACCGCCGTCGACGACCGGATCCTCTCCGCCCCTGGAAGCTTGCCACGGTGGTTTTCGCCACTGTTTGCTGTCGCGCAAGTGAGGGTAAGGTTCGCCTCGATGCCCTCTTCCCTTCTGTGTTGTCGTTGTGCTTCGCTGCGCTGCCGATCACCATCGACCATGGGATCCCGAGCCACTGCCGCCAGTTGCCAACGTGGCCGCCATGTCAACGCCACGCTAGCGCCACCTCAGCCTCGGCCCGAAATGTTTTGCCCAGTCAGCCCCCGAGAGATTCAGTCTGATCGGGTAAATCTCGGCCGTCGGATCGTCGTGATCTGATTCTAACTGTTTGATCTAGCCCTAGTTCAATCTCAGCCATCCAAACCAATCCTTTATCCGAGATCCGATCTGGACCGTCCGATCTCCTTTGGGTAGATCCGGATCGTTGAACCCGTGTGAACCCTCTCGGTGGACTTGATCTACCGTGGACTGAGCCCCCTCTCTCTCTCTCTGACTTGTGGGCCGCTGCAGCCAGTGACTCAGCCGCCCCTCTAATCCAGGGCTGACATCATTAATCCCCTTTTCCAGTACCAAAATAATTAATAAATGATGCAATAAATCTGTTTAACTTTTTTAAATAGGCTTTGAAGGGGTTAAATCTTCTAAAATTCATAACTAATTCATCCTAACTCCATTTGGGGCAATTCAACTTGCATAATTCTTTAAAAATCAATATCTACCCATTAAAAATATAATATTGTACTGTTGATGTGTTCTTATGTACTATTTTCTTGTTTTTGTTTATTGTCTTTAGCCGCCAACGTTCCGAAGAGTCAAGATTCTACGAAGAGAGTTCCGAAGCTTTCGTAGAGCAGCAAGGCAAGTAACACATCCTAAGCACCCTTGAGCATATTGTACCTATGGTTTAAAGTTACATTTTCCTTCAAACATGCATTTATTTTACAATGTCATCAGGAGGGAAAACCCTGATCCTTGATTATGGCCCTATTGCTTTGATTACCTGTTATTTGTACCTATGGGAATAATGTGACTAAGTAGCTTTAATTATTAGTTAGCTAGAATAAATAGGTTCTGCTTAGCCATGCTTAGAAACTTTAGCGTCATTTTATGTGGGATAACTAATGATTCACTTATGATTAATTAATGTTTAATGGCTATCTTTTCACGACGAATGGTCGTGGTTGGTTAATTAAATATGAACTAAAATTGGACTAAATGGTGGGTTGTGAGCACATGGATTAAGGTTGATGCTAGTGGTGCTCATGACACTTAAGGACCGGTTCGCGAGCTATCTTTGCGAAGCAATACTTGTACTAACCACAAGCTAGAATGGGTAATGGCGGGATTTGAAGTGTGACGAGTTCAATAGGAGGCACCAAGGCGTGTTGTGGCAATCATAAGTCCATGCATGGCGGTCATAAGTCTATGGTTTGGGCGCTGGGCCGTCTCCTTGTTGGGGGCCTGATAAGCTCCTGCCAGAGACAGGTGGTTCAGCGGGTGGCTCTCCTATTGTGTGAGTTATATGCACGATCTTGTCATAACTTCTTTCTGAGGTACCATGGTGGTATTGAGGCGCACAGTAACGTGTTGTGGGGTTGTGTCTTGTGGGTAAATTGGTAGACCTCTGGCCATAGTAAAACTGTTCGAATAGCCGTGCCCGTGGTTATGGGCGGCCTAGCAATGTTTTTCGTGATTAGTCTCACTCTATTCAGTAATAATAATAAATGATGGAATATTGATAGCCCTAGGTTGGGAGTGGTTGGGCATGTACTGCTTTGGAAGGTTGTACAGTGTTGGTTAATGTTATTTAATGATTACTGGCTTTATTATTCTCTTAAATGCTTTATTAAATGTTGCTTATACAAATAAGCCCTATTATGCCTTCCTTTGTATACCTGTGCACTTGCATATTTGTTGTGTGGCTTGCAGAGTATTTCATGTACTCACCTTGCAATCAACAATCATCATCAGAGGAGTACTTAAGTGACGAAGGATTCTTGGAGGATTGAGCAGGAGCCTAGTCAAGCGCCTGTAGACTTGGAGTCGTCATGTTATCCTTAGTTTTATTCCGCTGCTTAGACTTTATCTTTTGAGAAGTGCCATTCGCCTCTGTAATAAATACACTCGTTTTATGTAAGACTTTTACTTTAATATCAACTATGTTTATTTGTGTTCCTCGATTGATTCCTGGATGAGGATTTACGCACAATAAATCTGGGTGTGACAGGTAATACCTTACTTCCAGCTGTTGCGTATTTCCTTCGAGGTTTCTATGGTGAGATTTGTTATGCCCTTAGGTGCTCCTTGCCTCTCCTTATATTCTGAGGAGGCAAGGTTACATGGCAGGAATCCCAGTCGAACTCGACCAAGGGATTTCCTTCTAAGAACATAGAGTAACTGGTTAGTACTTTATCTTTTTTCCTTATTGTGCATGGTTACATGAAGCCAAGTTCTACTATATCCCTAATTACATGGGCTGCTCCACCCTCTATCCGAGTGGTCGTATCGCCCTCCTTAAGGTACCTGGGACCCATGGCCTCCACAGTAGTCCTTGAGACCTTCATAGTTGAGTCACAGCTGACGCCGAGTGCCCATCCATTACGGTGAAGAATTCCCGAGTGCAATGCTCCCGAGTACTTCTTCTCCCGAATCCTGCTTCATGTCGGCTGGCAACGAGGCTATGAAAGGCTTCATGAAAAAAATATGAATAGTGTGCATCGAATAGAAGCACCTATTAGGTATAGCTCTTAACTTTGTGCTTAATTGAGAAACAATTAAACATAAAGTCAAAAATGTTTAACCCTTAAGTCTTTCCCGAGTGATATATTTTTCAGAAATTAGACTCTTCAGCATTATATTGGCTGGAAACTTTTTTTGCTCAAGACAATTTGGCTAAGCATGTCAGTAGATTATTACTATGGAGTTAATCCATTGTGTGATTAGATGTGCTTGAGAGATACCTGCATCCCCGATTTTAATGCAGACCAGCTGTCAATCTTTATAAGGATTGTCGATGTTTTGTATCGGCAATAAGAATATGGGGCTAGTCAAGAGATCTAAACTCGATGGATTGCAAAGGAACACGAGACGATTTTATCCTAGTTCAGCTCCTCGGGGTGAGGTAATACCCTACTTCCAGCTATTGTGTATTTCCTTTGAGATTTCTCTGGTGAGATTTTGATATGCCCTCAAGGGGCGCCCTGTCTCCCCTTATATATCAGGGGACAGGATTACAGGGTAGGAATCCCAGTCGGACTCCGACCAAGAGATTTCCTTCTAGGAATACAACGTGCCCGACTAGGACTATATCCTTTCCTTGTCATGCAAGGTAATACATGCCGAGTCCTATTGTATCCCTAATTATAAGGTTGGACCCATCCTCTGTCCTAGTGGCTTAAACAGTTCTCATGAGGTACCCGGAGCCCATGGCCTCCACAAGGATATATCTTCAATACCTATTAAATAATATAGATATCTGAACATACGTATCCAGCAAATAGGCTTAACATGAATATGCTATTTAGAAGCTCATATCTTATGGCCCATTACTGAGCAAGCCAGCCCAAGCCAACCACCCAGTGTAGGCCTATAAATATTGAGGAGAGAGAAAAGATTCCCTTTCTTCCCTAAATTGCCAAATCTTTTCGCCTTCTAGATCCACGCAGAAAGCCCTTGTGCTCTCCCTCCAAGCTAGGGTTTCCACACAACTTGAGCTCCCCTCCGCAGATCCACAAAAGCTTCCGATCCAACATCAATTCTCCCCCATCAGACACCTTCCCCTCACTTTCTAAGATCCAAATATATCGAGGTCTTCTTCCGACGTTCCCCTCGTCCCTGTAGGAATTTGGTTGACATTGACCCCATGCCAGTTGAAGCTAGCGTATTTAAAGAAGATCAAGCGTCTCCAAGCAAGAGAGTTGATCAACTGCCATCCAACCAAAGGTGAAACGATCCATACCCCTGACTCCCACAAAATCGTGGTTTTTGAGACTTTCTTCAATAGGGGTTTTGCTCTTCCCAACTCCGACTTCTTTCGGGGACTTCTTGATTTTTATCAGATCGAGCTCATCCACCTCAATCCGAACTCCATCCTCCACATTTCAATTTTTATGACTCTTTCTGAAGCCTTCCTGGGGATCGATCCCCATTTCAATCTCTTTCGCTATTTCTTTCACATCAAACCCCAGCCATCCAAAGCCAACCCTTAAGTCATAGGGGGAGCTGGGCTTCAGCTTCGCAATGAGATGAAGAAAGTTTATCTTCACCTCCCCCTAAAGACCTCCTTGAAAGGATGACATCAGGAGTGGTTTTACTGTGTAAATCCAGAACCCTCGCCTTCTTTCGTTGGAACAAAGGTCTGACCAGGCCCAGGGTTGCCTGGACATTCTAGAACCAGCGCACGTAGCCCCTCAAAGTGAGGATCCACCCTAGATATGAATACCAGGGGAAGAATGATCCAACCCGGAAGTGTGCCGACCTCATCGTCAAGGACGCGGTGACAAATACTCTGCCGTGCTACTTTGTAAATGGCGTAGTAGAGACTCTGGACGCCGAGAAATGTCCAAAGCCCTACTACTTGAAAAGGCCAAGGCCAAGGCCGCTGGTAAGCTTCTGATATCTTATTATCTTGATGCTTACCTGTGATGAATGCTATATATCTGAAGTGTATGAGATCGTGATCATATGCATTGTTTGCAGAAAAATGCCGGCTTTGTGTCAAATCCCTCCAGCCTAACGACTAGGGGTCAAGGAAACGGCCAGCTAGCCCATCGGCTGACCAACCCAGCTCCAAGCGAGCTGGGAAGCAACCCATGTAGGACCAAGCTAAGCCCAAGAGCACGCCGACTAAGGCCTTAGGCGGTCCTAGGATCAAGGACACCGGTGACGCAGCTTCAGCGCCAACCGCAACTCCAGCTGCAGTGTCACGCCCAGAAATTCACCAGAATTTTCAAAGCTAATTTGTGCAATAAATCCTCGTCTAGGAATTAGCCGAGGTACACAAATCGACAATTTGATAAACATAACCAAATGAAATAACGATAAATACTTACAACAGAGGCACTTAGTCCTCACACAGAAGAAAACAGCAGCGGAACGGCAACTAGCGTAGCTTCAGCTCCAAGCTACAGGCAGCTCAACTGGGGTATAAGCCAAACACCAACTTCTTCTCCTCGCAAAGCTTCACTCTAAAGATTGCAATAATACAAGACTGAGTACCACCCACCGTACTCAACAAGCCACACTAGAAAATGCAATGTAATGCAACAGGATAACAAAGGAAAGACATAATATGGCTTATTTGCGTAAAACATCATTTAAAACATTTGTATTTAAAATCATTAAAAACAGTATAGTTTAATTATTAATCAGTATTGAATCAACCACTGAACAACGCTCCAACGTAGTTCAGGCCCAAACAATAACCCTCCAACCTGGAGCTATCACTATTCCATCATTTATTTCTATTAATGAGTAGTGTGGGACTAATCACAGAAAACATTGCTAGGCTCGCCCTTAACCGTGGGCACGGCTATTCGAACAGTTTTACTCTGGCCACAGGTGTACCAATTTACCCACGAGACACAACTCCACAGCACATCACTGTGCCCCTAAATACCACCACGGTATCTCGGAAAGGAATTGTGACAGAATCATTCATGTAACTCGCCCAATAGGAGAGCCTCCCACCGAACCTCCGGTCTCCGGTAGGTGTGATCCAATACCTCCCCGCAAGACGGTCCGACGCCCAAATGCATGGACTTATTGTCACTGCCATGTGTGGACTTATACCAGCCACAAACACGCCCTGGAGCCTCTTATTGAACTCGGCACACTTCAAACTCCTGCTAGCCCATACTAGCTTATGGTTAGCACGAGTATTGCTTCGCAACAAGTAGTCCGCGAACCGGTCTTTAATTGTCATGAGCACTGCTAGCAACGTTCTAACCCTGGTGCTCACAACCCACCATCTAGTCAAATTTTAGTTGACACAATTAATTAATCAATCATGACTCACGGTCGTGAAATTGTAGCCATTAATCATTAATTAATCAGAATGAATGAATAGTTTCCCACATACAATGACACTATAGTTTCTAAGCATGGCTAAGCAAATCCTAAATAATCTAGCCAGATAAATAATTAAACACCCGGCTAGTCAATATTTTTTACCCAGGGTATCAAGGTATAGATAGCAATAACAAAATGGCCATAAATATCAAGGAATATTGGCTATTAAATAATTACCCATAATAATGTCATTCGAAAGCATTTCATGCAATAACTTCCAAATAAAATAACTTTCGCAAACAGGATCAACATGCTCAAGGAGATTGTCGTGTGACTTGCCTTACAATCGCAAAAGTCTTCAAATACTTTTCCGAACTCTTTCGCAGACTCCGCAGTCTTCCGAAACGACGATTACACGTGACTACACGCAAAACGATAAAAACCCCAAGAAACTCCAAATAAACAATACATAAAAATACATAAACAGGTAAATTATAATTTTTAGATGAATTTAGAAAGAAGAACAGATCGATTCGGAGTTCAAACGGAAAAGATACGGCTGTTGGAAGATTGAATTCAGAGATAATCCGAAAAGAATTGGAAATGAATATTCTCGAGAATATTCTCTAGATTTTTGATTAAAATAAATATTTTTAAATAAATAAAGACGGTGACGGCTCAGCCGAAGAGGACGGTACAGGGACAGGACACCGGCGACCGATGGCTTGCAGTGGTGGCGCGAGGCGGGCGCATAGGAGCAGGCGCAGGCGCTGGTCCGGCGGTGGTAGGCGGCGAAGAGGAAACGGCGACGGTGGCTCGAGACGGCGGTGTTCGACGACCAGACGACAGTGGCGCACGGGAACAGGGCGGCGGCCTGGGACAGGGCACAACGGGCGGCAACGCCGGGAAGGAGACGACGATGGCGGAACCGACGGCGACGACAACGACGAACAGGGGAAAAAGACGAGGCGCCGGTGTAGATGAGGACGGCGATGCTGACGACGACGATGGGGAAAGGACAGAGGCGCCAGAGGGGCACGGGCTCACCAGCGGCAAAACCGACAACGACGACGACGTACGGGAACAGGCGCAGGAGATCAGAGCAGGGCGGCGGCGCTCTCGGGAGGCAGGGGCAGGAGGAGGAGGGCGGCGGCTTCAGGGCTCACCGAGGCAGCACTGCTCGGCCGGGCGCAGGCGGTGGTAGGTCGCGCAGCGGCGCGGGCCGAGGGCGAGCGGGGCGGCGGACAGGGCGACGGCGCTTGCTAGCGGCGGCGCTCTGCCTCGGGGCGGTGCGGCAGCAGAGGAGGCGGCGGCGCTAGCACGGCGGCGGCGTGCAGAGGCGACGGCGGCCTGGCGGCGTGGAGAGGAGGCGAGCCGGCTAGGGCACGGGGCGCAGCAGCTAGCTTTATAGGAGAGAGACTCCGGCGGCGGCACGGGAGCGGCGGTGCGGCGGATTCGGCGGCGGCCGTTGCGGGGCGTCGGCACGGCTCGGGACTCGGCCGGCTAGGCCGGGTCGGCAGCGGCGCGGCGGACTGGGCCGATGTTGGACGCAGGCCGGCGTGGGCGCGGCGGCAGGCCGGCAGGCCGGGGCTGGAGCGGTGCGGCGCAGGCAGGCTCGAGCCGGCCATCGAGTGAGGAAGAGAGGTCCAAAGAAGGGAGATAAACAGGGGAGAGAGAGAACAAGAGAAAAAAAGAAAGAAAAATAAGAGAAAGGATGGAAAAAAAAGAAAAGAAAGGAGAGGGGTTTTCTGGCAAAATTCCAAAATTTGGAAAATTAGAATTTAAGAATTCGAGGAGTATTTCCAAATCGAAGATTTGTAGAAATATTCAGAGGTCGGAATATTCTGATAATCAGAATCTATACATATATATATGGGATATTTAGAAATTGAAAGCTCAGGGGTATTTTGCAGAATTTGGGATTTGGGGAAACTTCGGATCAACAGAGATAATTAAAATATCGAGTCAAAGGAATTTTGGGGTGAAACGAATATTTGGAATATTGGGGATTTGGATTTTATTCGATAAAATCAATGGGGAAAAATAATGGATATTCGATAAAAAGGAATTGAGTAAATCTGAGTCTATTGGATTCGGAGCTTTGGGGGATTTTTCTGGAGTCAGACTTTATAGGGAATCAAAGATTCGGGGACGACAACCCGAGGAAGGTACAAAGGGATTTGATTGAGAACGACCCGAGAGAAAGAATTGGGAATTTATTCAAATAATTACTGAAATTGATCTTTGTGGTATTAAAATTAATTCTGGAGCTCCACAAAATCCGAGAAAATTTCAGAGAGTGTAATTACACACAAATAATTTATTAAAAATAATTTCACCCATGATTTATTAAAGAAATTTTTATTTCCTATTTTTACTTTACTTAATTAATTTGCTTTATAATTTAATATAAATTCTAAAAAATCAATTATTAATTAATTATTTAATTCTCGAAAAATCGGGCTGTGACATGCAGCGCCAACCAAACCACCAACCCAATCGGCCGCACCGAGTGTGGAGTCGACTAGTCCCATCAAGATCCTGCTTGGTGCCACGCCTCAAGGCCTAACACCAAGCGGCACATCCTCCCGGAGTAAGCCTTCGGACCCTTCGCCGACTACTTTCCCTCGTGATTCTCAGGGGTGGAGGGTTTAAGACTTCCAAGAGGTATGTTGTTTTTGTCTTCAAGTAACTTGAAATAATTTGCAATGTCTTGATTACTGAATAATCATGTTGGAACCAAGCGATGCTGATCCCAAGGGGACAGCGCCACCTACCCCCGTTACCGACCCAGCCCCGACTAGTGTAGAAGCCACAGTGCAACAGCCCGAGTCAAGTGCCACCCTAGCCCCTGAAGGTGAAGCAACGCACTCCGGTGAACTTCCAGCTTCACCTAGTCGGATAGCTGCTGAGCCGATTGTAGAGCTAGTCGCCAAGCCAGCTAAAGGGCCAATGCTTCTAGAAGACCCCAAACCACTAACTCCCTCTCCTCCATCATCTCCCTCCTCGGATGAAGACGACCTCCCCAAACTCTAGGCTCCACCGCGCGACTATCCCCGGGTATTTCATTGGACTAACCCGGATGGGAGTGAAGATATCCTGAGGCTGGATGAGGAGGTTGCCAGAAAGGAGCAGGTCGAGCTCTTCGAGGCCACCATCAAGGCTTTGAGGCAGGTCCAGGTAAGTAGCTCATCTGACTGTAGCTTGACTTTGTTGTTGGTCATATGGTCTTGTAACCCACTGTCATATTTGATAATGATTTGCCTTGTAGAAAGTTGTTGATCAGTCTGAGAAGATGAGCCGGGCGCTTGCCAGGCTTACTCCTCAGATTGTTTAGTTCACTCAGCTCCAGGCCAAGAAGAATGAGCTGGAACGAACCAGTAGGGAGAGGGACACCTAGCTAAGGGATTCAATCAACGAGCTTGGCAACGAGCTGTGGGCGAAGACTGGGACTATTCAGGGTATGTCCTACTAATGCCCGAGTTGCTTCAGGTGTCCTTTACAGATTACTGATGTCTTAATATGTCTAGTTGTAGCTCGTGAGACCAACATCCACAATCAGGCCTTGGAGATAGAACGCCTAAAGAAAGAACTCAAAGATCTTGAAAAAGTGAAGTCCAAGGTTGATGTTGAGTTTGCAAGTAAGTTGCTTGTCTGCTTCTGAACTTTGGCCGACTAAGTGATCAGGTTCCCTCATAGCTTTTCTTTGGATGGCAGACTACAAGGTCAACGTGCAGACGCAGTTCAACTCCTTCGACGAGCAAATCAAGGCGATAGAAGACTTGCGGAGCGCCGTCATGGACTTTGCAAAGTCTTTGTTAGACATTATGCAGCCAGGGAGCCAGTTCCAGCTCAAGCTTGCCCACACCAACGACTTCAAGATGCTCCAGCTGTCTTGAAGAATTTTGGTACAGAGCATGCCACTTTGGGGATTACCCAAGCCCTCGCAATGACTAAGGGCCTGTTTGGTAGAGCTCCAGATTTTATGATTCTAATCTTGCGATTCTGATTCTTATGGGGATTTTGTGAATTCTTATGGGGATTTTTAATTTTTGTTCGTTGGATTCTCACGAGAAGCCACCTTTTGCCTGATTCTCCATTCATGTGTAAAATTGAGAATCACAGCGGATCGATTCAACTGAGAATCGGGGGGATTTTTTGCCTGTTTGTCTCAGCTCCAATTGATCCGATTGAGAATCACCTCCAAGAATCCCTACCAAACACGCTCTAAGTCCCTTTACTCCCGAGTGGATATTAAGGTGGTCGGCGAGGGATTTGCCGAAGGCACGACTCCAGAGCAAGGGCTGGAGCTGATTAACTTGGCAAGGCCCACAACAAAGGTGATTGCTGAGGAGTTGCCACTGTGATTGTTCTGCTAAAAAACACAACAAACTCTTTAAGTGGGCTGTGTATGGGGGAAAAACAATTATAACTTGTATATATTGGAAATACATGTGCTTGTGTGTTGTTGTAAAGATTTGCCCGAGTACTTGAATTATTGTAGTCGTCATTAGCCTTATCTGACCAGCCAAATTATACCGAGTAGTGAGGACCAACCTTAACAGGCGTTTATCCAACAAGTCTTTACTCGGTAGAAGTTAGCATGATCGTTATAAAACTTCGTGACATAAATAAAAGAAATTTGAGTTTGCACAATCAATAGAAGATGTATTATCAACATGTAGCCCTCGACTCACTACTTGGTTGGAACAATTGGCGTAGTGAGTCAGAGTAAAAAATATTATTTATACATATAAATTGAGTACAATGCTCAGGTATAGAAAAGGCGTAGTTATTCTATGTTCCATGAGTTGTTGATTAGGATGTCGTCATCAGTCTTCAATCGGTAAGCCCCTAGGCGTGTCATCTCAGTGATAATGAACGGCCCCTTCCATAAGGGAGATAATTTATGCCTGTCTTTGGTGGTTTGAATTTTTCTCAATACAAGATCTCTCACCGAAAAGGCGTGGCCACGGACATTACGACTGTGATAACAACGTAGGTCTTGAAGGTATCTTGCCGACTGGATTGTTACAATGTCCCTTGCTTCCTCCAACTGATTGAACTCGACCAGTCGGTCGTCGTTTGATTTTTCTTCTGAGTGGGCCCGGACTTGTGAAGAGCCGAACTCCAACTCGGTTGGTAACACAGCCTCGGCGCCATAGACTAGGAAGAAAGGGGATTGCCCTTTTGCCCAACTGACCGTGGTTCGTAGAGACCAGAGAACAAATGTGAGTTCTCGGACCCACTGCCCTACATATAGTTGTAGCCAGTCGAACACCCTAGTCTTGATACCTTATAAGACCATGCCGTTTGTGCGCTCAACCTGCCCATTGCTCCATGGGTGAGCCACAGAAGCATAGCAGATCTTGATGTCAAATTCGTCACAAAAGTCTTGAAAGATGCTAACAGT
Source organism: Oryza meyeriana var. granulata (assembly GCA_003991445.1). Lineage (NCBI taxonomy): Eukaryota > Viridiplantae > Streptophyta > Magnoliopsida > Poales > Poaceae > Oryza > Oryza meyeriana. The sequence continues at coordinate 89,540 of RYFJ01002254.1, forward strand.
GAACTGAGTGTCATTGTCCATTATTATGAAAGGCCCAACCATGTCAAGCCCCAAATTGCAAAGGGCGAAGATATTGGGATTGTTTGAAACTCCTAGGCTGGTAAGTGTGTTTATCGAGCAAAAAATTGATATCCCTCGCATGTCCGAACTATGTCTTTGGCGTCGGTAACCGCAATCGGCCAAAAGAAGCCTTGTCTGTAAGCCTTTCCGACTAACGTCCTTGATGCAGCGTGGTTGCCACGTATTCCCGAGTGGATCAATTGCAAAATGTACTTGCCCTCCTCAGGTGTGACGTAGCTCATTAGGACTTCGGATGCGCTTTGACGAAAAAGTTCTTCTCCGACTACGATAAAGCTTTTGCCACGGTGCTTGACTTGCTCGACTTCATTGCGATCTTTAGGGAGCTTGTCTTCCAGGAGGAATTGGATGATTGAAGTCCACCAGTCTTGAGAAATAATGAGCACTTCCGTTTGTTCTAGTTCCGGCTTAGCCCCCGACTTTTCAGGGTCAGGTTTTTTCTTGACTTATGGCTCCAATAATTGCTCGACGAAAACCCCAGTCGGGACCACTTCACGTTTGGATCCCGTATTAGCTAGCTCGTTTGCGGCTTCATTGTACTAGCACAAAACATGTGTGATTTTCAACCCGTCAAACTTGTTCTCTAGCTTCTGTATTTCTTGGCAGTATGCCGCATGTTGTCGTCCACGCACGTTCGGTCCTTTATGACTTGGTTCACCACTAGTTGGGAATCCCGCGAACCACCAATCTTCAGATACCGAGCGATATGGCAATACGGAGCCCATGGATGAGTGTTTCGTACTCGGCGACATTGTGGGATGCTGGAAAATATATTTGAAAGACGTATTTTAGTTTTTCTCCTGTTGGTAACGTCAGAACGACACCAACTCCTGCTCCACCGATCCATAGAGAACCGTCGAAGTACATTATCCAGTACTCAAGCTTGTCCGCAGATGTAGCCGACTAAACTTCTGTCCACTCGGCCACGAAGTCGGCGAGTGCTTAAGATTTGATTGATGTCCGTGGTTAGAAGACAATGTCAAACGCTATCAACTCGAGTACCCCTATTTAGCGATTCTGCCAATGGCTTCGCGGTTGTGCAGAACATCTCCGAGTGGAAACAAGGTGACAATTGTGACTTGGTGTGATTGGAAATAGTGCACCAGCTTCCGGACAGTGATGAGTAGTCCATAGAGCCGCTTCTGGACTTGAGGATAGCGCATCTTTGATTCGCCTAGAACTTCACTGACGAAGTGCACTGGTCGTTATACATTTTGGATATGTCCTAGCTCTTCACGCTCGACGACCAGAACCGTGCTGACTACCTGAGTAGTTGCCGCCAGATACGACATAAGTGGTTCCTGGGATATTAGTGATGCCAGCACGAGTGGTGATGTGAGAAATTTCTTGAAGTTTTCAAAGTCTTGTTGGGCGTCGTGCATCCATTGAAAATTGTCAACTTTCTTTAATATCTTGAAAAAGGGCATGCCCCGTTTGCCAAGTCGGGAAACAAATTTGCTGAGTGCCGCCATGCAGCCGGTCAACTTCTGCATTTTCTTTTGGCTAATTGGGAAAGCTATGTTCATGATTGTGTTGATCTTTTCTGGGTTCGTCTCTATGCCTCAGTGTGAGACGATAAAGCCAAGTAGTTTTCCCGAAGGTACTCCAAAGACGCACTTTTCCAGATTTAGCTTCATCTTGAATCTTCGAAGGCTTTGAAAAGTCTCTTCTAAGTCAGAAATGAGGTCTCCTTTGAACTTAGTCTTGATTACCACGCCATTGACATATGCCTCCACATTGTACTCGAGTTGAGTATGAAGACACCGCTGGAGGCACATTGATACGTTGCGCTGGCGTTTTTCAACCCGAACGGCATAGTGATATAGCAATATACTCCAAACAATGTGATAAAAGAAGTTTTCAGACAGTACTCCTCCTTAAGACTTATCTGATGATATCCCAAGTAGCAGTCGAGAAAGCTGAGTAGTTCACATCCCGCGGTTGATTCGACCACCTGATCTATCCTGGGTAGACCAAATGGGTCTTTGGGACACGTCTTGTTTAAGTCGGTGTAGTCGACGCACATGCGCCATTTACCGTTCTTCTTTCAGACCTAGACTGGATTTGCCAGCCAATCTGGATGGTAGATGTGGCGCCTCCCGACTAGGTGGAAGGCCACCATGTGCATAAGGCACCCGATCCCAGGATCAGTAGTCGGGTACGCACAACAATGATACAACACAGAGTTACAATAATACATAAACAGAGTACTTACATATATGTACAAGGAGATCCATCCAGGACAGACCCGGGATGGGCAAAAATAATCAACAAGTAAACTAACGAGACAGCAGAAACAGGGCGGAAGCTGGGCAAAAACTACTCCACAGGCTCGGTTGGGAACTAGGCTCGAAACCTTCAGAAGTCTTCGTAGTCGGCCTGGTCTTGGAGGAACTCGGCAGCAGTCGGATCTTCGTCTTCTTCTCCAAAACCTACTATACATATATATGAACAAGGTGAGTACTTTCGTACTCAGCAAGCCGGAAATGATGCCATGTCGGTCAGACAGAAAGGCTAAAGGTTCATTTGCGAAAATTGCCTTAAGAAACTCTTTTCTTTGAAAACACTAGTGAGCTTAAATTTTTGTTGTCGGACAGAGGCTCACGCCCCTATCCATTCCGCAAGTTGCTTTCCAACAACTCGCCACTTAATGAATCAAGCATAAACATATATGTTCTTATCATCTTTTTGCTTCGTATTTGCTGGTCCTGTACTTCCCGAGTAGCTACAACCACTCGTTGACCCTGAGACTCGGCTACAACCAAATCTCAGCTGTGGCACTTGATGCCCGCTACACTGGCTACAACCAGCTAGCTAGTCGGCCGCCCTGGCTACAACCCGGGGGCTCATCATCGCTGCCCTGGCTACAACCCGGGAGCATGATCATGGCACTAAATGCCCGCTAGGCTGGCTACAACCAGCTAGCTAAAGTGGCTTCCCTGGCTACAACCCGGGAGCACAACTTGATCAACTTGCTGCCCTGGCTACAACCCGGGAGCTTGATCAATCCGTCTTCTGGCTACAACCCGAAGACATCAGTACAACTGCCGCCCTGGCTACAACCCGGGGGCTTAAGTTTGCTGCCCTGGCTACAACCCGGGAGCATGATCTTCATCCTGTTTACTTTTCATTCACTTGATTATGGTGCTTCGCACCCGGATCACACAGATCCGTTTCTGGCCACACAGGCCTTCCGTTTGCTCACTCGGCAAACTCTGGTCACGGTTCCCTTCCCATCAAACACTTTCACAAATCACTGGCAAACAAATCTACGCTATGGGAATCACCTTGCATCGCCCTTAACCGTGGGCACGGCTGTTCGAACAGTTCTGCTAAACTCTGCAGAGGGTGTGCGCTTTACCCATCCGACACGAAAATTACACGAGTACTGGCCTGTACCCAGAAATTCGTGACAAGGCCATTTCCAAAGCCAGTCTAGAGTTATCCAATGCCAGCCGAAAGATCCACACAGGATTCAGTGGTCGGCACTGAACTTCCCTAAACCTACTATTTACTCGGCCAGGGGCATCCCATAACACCCGTCTGGTCGCACTGTAAGATGCTCGGATGGAATTCCCAAAGGAAACGGTCCTTAATGATGATACATAGCCAAGCCACACAGGCACTGTCTCTGTATATCAAGATTTTCACAACTTTATTTGTTTCACAAACACGCCGATACACGGAGTACCGGGTTTTTCAATCAGTTTGGTAAAACCCAACGTTTTTCCCAACGACAAACAACGTTGCAGGGCTAAGCCATTCTACTCGGCATCGTATCCTCAGATAGGATGCTAGCGTGCCATTTGTGGGGCTCTTCAAGGGAGAAATATAACAACATCCTACCAAATAAGTGTTACTACTGGGTAGGTCCATCGGTTGCGCTTGCAAAACCGAGGCCAACAGTTTAAAAAGGTGTAAACTAAGCATGCATAATATTTTCCAAACAACATAGTTTTGCATATATGGGAAACAATATGATCAAAGAGGCTTGCCTTGTTCCAAGGAGGGGTCGTCTTCGGCGAAGGCGGCTTCTGGATCGTCCACCGGTTCAGGCTCTGAACAAGCAGAAGGAAACACTGATAAGCAGGAGAAGTAAAACACCAAGAAAAAGGATCAAGAGGTAGTCGGCTGCAGAAAAGGGGGCAGTCGGCTGAACCAGGCTTGCAATCCGGGCGACAGAGCTCCAAAACTTGAGAGGAGAACAAGAACTCAGCAGAGCTGGAGCTGGCCGGTTTGCAAAACAAAGGAAGAAGGGGGGGGGGGCACGGTTGGCCAGATATATAGCCGACGTGCAAGATTGAGGCACGGTGGAGCTGGGCAACGGGTGGAGCAAGGAAGTCAAGATGAACTGACTGGGACAAGACAGGAAGTGACTTTGGAGTCCAACTGGTCAGAGGAGTTGGCAGGCACTGTAGCTGCGATGAGACATTAAGGTCAAGGCTAGGGCAGGTTGGAGAAATCTCACTGACAGGGCTTCGGACAGACCACTGGTCCAAGCGATGCAGCAGGTTATTGTCCATCGGTCCAAGTGGTGCTGAGGGCAGGTGAAGACTGGTTCTTCCCCACTTCGGTAGTCGGCGTCCAGCGGGTGGGGTGCAACTCGGGAAACAAAGAAGCAACAGGTCTCAACAAGGTAGTCGGCCACATCACAGTGCTCACTCGGCAGCAAAGGGGTCCGAGTAAGACAAGGATAAGGGCCGGATACAAGGATTGAGTAGCAATCTACTCGGCTCAAGGGAGAAGGTAGTCGGCTGGCCAGGGAGAAAAACTGGGGCACAGCTGACAGGATAGGAGGGGAGCTCGGGAAAAAGAAGACTAGCGGGAAAAGAAAAACGGGTCGTTACAAACCTCCCCCACTTAACAGAATCTCGTCCCGAGATTCGGCTACTCGGCAAAGAGCTCCGGGTACTCAGCTTGAAGGCGATCTTCTCGTTCCCATGTAGCTTCGTTTTCAGAATGATTACTCCATTGCACCTTGCAGAATCTGATTGTCTTTCGTCTGGTACGTCTGTCCCTTGTCTCCAAAATCCGAATAGGTCGTTCCTTGTAGGTGAGGTTGCGTTGTACGTCGATCTCTTTCAACGGAACTTGCTCTTCAGGGATGCGAAGACATTTCTTCAACTGGGACACATGGAACACGTCGTGGACGTCAGAGAGTTCTTCGGGTAACCTCAGTTGATACGCCACTACTCCGCGCCTGTCGACAATAGGGTAAGGTCCGATATAGCGAGGCGCTAGCTTTCCACCCATTCCAAATCTCTTTGTTCCACGTAGGGGTGATACTCGGAGATACACATGGTCTCCTATCTGAAACTCGAGCTCTCGTCTCCGATTATCTGCATAGTTCTTCTGCCGGGTTTGGGCTGTCTTCAAGCGCTCTCGGATAACCTTAACTCGCTCTTCTGCCTCTTTCAAAATGTCTGGTCCAAAAACCATCTTTTCTCCTACGTCTGTCCAACAGAGTGGGGTTCTACACTTGCGTCCATATAGAGCTTCATTGGGGGCCATCTGGATACTGGCTTGATAGCTGTTATTGTAGGAGAACTCGGCGTAAGGCAGACAGAGATCCCAGGTTCCTTCAAAATCCAAGGCACATGCTCTTAGCATATCTTCCACGATCTGGTTGACTCTCTCGGTTTGTCCATCCGTCTGGGGGTGATATGCGGTACTGAAATTCAGGTTAGTGCCCATTGCCTCATGCAACTTTTGCCAAAAGTGGGAGGTGAACTGAGCTCCTCGGTCAGACACTATCTTCTTTGGGACTCCATGTTGGCAGATAACCTTGGTCAGATACAGCTCGGCTAGCTTCTTGGCCGGGTAGGTTGTCTTGACGGGGATAAAGTGGGCGACCTTGGTCAGTCGATCCACTATTACCCAGATGGAATCATGTCCGGCCGGGGTCTTAGGTAATCCAACGATGAAATCCATTCCTATTTCTTCCCATTTCCACTCGGGTATCCTTAAGGGCTGAAGCAATCCTGCTGGCTTCTGATGCTCTGCTTTAACCCTTTGGCAAATGTCACAAACTGCGACATACTCGGCAATATCTCGCTTCATTCCAGGCCACCAGTAATGATCCTTAATATCCTTGTACATCTTGGTACTTCCTGGATGGATGGAATAAGCGGACTCATGGGCTTCTCTCAAGATCAAGTCTCGGATTTCCTTTCTGTCGGGCACGCAAATGCGCTTCCCAAACCAAACAGTTCCTTTGCTGTCGATGGAGAACTCGGGGGCTTTTCCCTGGGTCATGCTTTCCTTTAGAGATACAATCTTTTCATCTACTTTTTGAGCTTCTCTGATCCGGTCCTCCAAGGTAGGCTGAATCAGCAAAGTCGCCAGCGTTCCTGGCTTGACCATATTTATCCTTAGCTTTTCCAGCTCTCGACTTAGCTCGGGTTGAAGGGGCGGGGTCAAGATGGCATTACAATGGACTTTCCGACTGAGGGCATCGGCAACAACATTTGCCTTGCCAGGGTGGTAATGTATTCCAAGGTCGTAATCCTTAATCAACTCAAGCCATCTTCTTTGTCTGAGATTAAGCTCTGTCTGAGTGAAGATGTACTTCAGACTCTTATGATCGGTGTATACTTCACACCGGTTTCCAACCAGGTAGTGTCGCCATATCTTCAAGGCATGCACTACTGCTGACAACTCTAGGTCATGGGTCGGGTAGTTCAGCTCATGGGGTCTTAACTGTCTTGAGGCATACGCAACCACTCTTCCTTCCTGCATAAGCACACAGCCTATGCCTAGTCGGGATGCATCACAGTATACCTCAAAGTCTTTCCTGATATCCGGAAGGATCAACACAGGTGGGGTAGTCAGCCTTTTCCTTAACTCCATGAAACTTTTCTCACAGGCGTCACTCCATTCAAACCTCTTGGATATGGGTGCTGTGCCGGGTAGCAACTCTATAGAGAATTCAATCTCTCTATCAGGGGGCATTCCGGGTAGACTGTCTGGGAAGACATCAGGGTACTCATTGACCACCGGCACTTCTTCCAAAGGGACTACTTGCACCGAGCTCAGGAGGGGTCGGTTCTTAGGGTTTCCAAGGGAGGCAAACTTTACTTCTTGTCCAAAAGGGCACTGCAGGGTTATGGTGCTGGTTGCACAGTCTATTCGGCCCTTATGCTTAGCTAACCAGTCCATGCCTAGAATCAAATCCAAGCCTTGTGATTCCAGGACAATGGGGTTGGCTGAGAAACTAACTCCTTTAATTACCAATGTAACTCCAGGGCAAGATTGGTCTGACCTAAACTCCTTACCAGGGGAGTGTATGACCATAGGTATCCTAAGACTTTGAACATCCCAACCATACTTATCCACAAAAGATTGAGAAATAAAGGAATGCGATGCTCCAGAATCAAACAGAACAACTGCAGGTACGGAGTTGACAAGAAACGTACCCATTACCACATCTGAAGCTTCTCGGGCTGTCTCCGACTGGATATGATTGACTCGGCCACGTCCAAAGGTCGGAGGGGCACGGGAGGCAGATCCATTAGCATGTGTAGTCGGCTGTCCTCGACTGAACACAGGGGCTCTTGAAGCGCTGGCGTTGGGGCGTCCGGAGGCTGCAGAGTCTTGCTTCAGGGGGCAGTGTCGGGCGAAGTGACCCAACTCGTTGCAGTTGTAGCATCGGCTTCCTGGGGCACTCGGGATACTCTTCCGCTGAAGGCCGGCTGAGGTAGGGCGACTTGCACCGGTATTTGCACTGAGGGGTCGGGACTGAACAGAAGAAGCCGGGCGAGAAACAGATGGGCGAAACACCCGCTCTTGAAACTGGGATGGGGCAAACTGACGGGAAGGACTGGGGAGATAGGGCCTAGAACTCGGACCACTACGAGTCTGCGTCTGGGAGGCCTTGCGCTTGCGAAAAACTTCGATCTCCTTCCTCGCGTCTTCAACTACTAGGGCTCTATTGACCATGTGCTGGAAAGTAGGGAAGTCATGGGCAATAAGCTGGATCTTCATCGCCACATTCATCCCTTTCAGAAACCTTCTGATTTTCTTCTTGTCCGTGTTCACGTCCTCTGGTGCATAGCGAGCTAGATGGTTGAACCTGCTCAGGTACTCGCTGATGCTGGAATGTCCCTGCTTGAGGTTGTTGAATTCTTCTCTCTTAATGTCTATTACTCCTTCTGGGACATGTGCGGCTCTGAAGGCTTCAACAAACTCGGGCCAGGTGATGTTGGCGGCATCTTGATGGGTAGCACAGTAGTTCTCCCACCAATCGGCTGCTGGTCCATGCAGTTGGTGTGCAGCAAACTGGGTTTTCTCCACAGGGGTGCACTGCACTAGGTTCAGTTTCCTGTCCATATCCTTTAGCCAGTCGTCAGCCTCTACTGGCTCAGCAGTCTGAGAGAACTCGGCTGGACGGGACCTCATGAAGTCGGCGAGCTTGGAGCGTCCATGAGCTTGTGCTGGTGGAGCTTGATGGAGAAGAGGCTGCATTGCGGCCAAATTCTGAGCAATGCCTTGCAAGATCTGGGTCTGGATGGCCATAAGCTGCTGGGGGTCTGCTGGAAGGTAAGGAGGTTGAGGCAATCCTCCAGGGTTTGCTGTTGCAGCGTCGAAGGTACCAAGGCCGGCTGCACGGCCACTTCCTGACGTCCGATCATGGGTCTGCTCCACTTCTTGTTCCTCCGCGGCAGTAAGCAGGTTGTTGCGGACTGGGCCTTGGTCTTCAAAACCCAAGCGGGCCGGGGTACGGACGGCACGGCGCTGACGTTCTGCCATCTGGTCCTAGAAAAGGGCAACCAAAGGAAGAGGGGCTCAGCAAGGATATCGGCAACCAAACCGATGGAACAGATGAAGGAGCAACAAGATTAGCAAGATGGATTCTAGCAGCAGAACAAGGAATATACTCGGGAACCCAGCCTCAACGAAAAGATGACAGATAGGGCACTGGAACCTAAGGGCTAATACCAAAGATCCACGCAGGAGCCAATGTAGGGAGATAGCCAAGAGTTTAGAAACTTTTCCAAAATTCTACAAAGCAGAGAGAGGTACCCAGACAAGTCCTAGTCTTTTGCAAATAGTATAGTTTTCAAAATAAGATCCTCAAAGACATCTACACGGGTGGGGTTTCGTTCCTAGGGCCAACCTTTTGCTCTGATACCACCGCTGTGGCGCCTCCCGACTAGGTGGAAGGCCACCATGTGCATAAGGCACCCGATCCCAGGATCAGTAGTCGGGTACGCACAACAATGATACAACACAGAGTTACAATAATACATAAACAGAGTACTTACATATATGTACAAGGAGATCCATCCAGGACAGACCCGGGATGGGCAAAAATAATCAACAAGTAAACTAACGAGACAGCAGAAACAGGGCGGAAGCTGGGCAAAAACTACTCCACAGGCTCGGTTGGGAACTAGGCTCGAAACCTTCAGAAGTCTTCGTAGTCGGCCTGGTCTTGGAGGAACTCGGCAGCAGTCGGATCTTCGTCTTCTTCTCCAAAACCTACTATACATATATATGAACAAGGTGAGTACTTTCGTACTCAGCAAGCCGGAAATGATGCCATGTCGGTCAGACAGAAAGGCTAAAGGTTCATTTTGCGAAAATTGCTTAAGAAACTCTTTTCTTTGCAAACACTAGTGAGCTTAAATTTTTGTTGTCGGACAGAGGCTCACGCCCCTATCCATTCCGCAAGTTGCTTTCCAACAACTCGCCACTTAATGAATCAAGCATAAACATATATGTTTCTTATCATCTTTTTGCTTCGTATTTGCTGGTCCTGTACTTCCCGAGTAGCTACAACCACTCGTTGACCCTGAGACTCGGCTACAACCAAATCTCAGCTGTGGCACTTGATGCCGCTACACTGGCTACAACCAGCTAGCTAGTCGGCCGCCCTGGCTACAACCCGGGGCTCATCATCGCTGCCCTGGCTACAACCGGGAGCATGATCATGGCACTAAATGCCGCTAGGCTGGCTACAACAGCTAGCTAAAGTGGCTTCCCTGGCTACAACCCGGGAGCACAACTTGATCAACTTGCTGCCCTGGCTACAACCCGGGAGCTTGATCAATCCGTCTTCTGGCTACAACCCGAAGACATCAGTACAACTGCCGCCCTGGCTACAACCCGGGGGCTTAAGTTTGCTGCCCTGGCTACAACCCGGAGCATGATCTTCATCCTGTTTACTTTTCATTCACTTGATTATGGTGCTTCGCACCCCGGATCACACAGATCCGTTTCTGGCCACACAGGCCTTCCGTTTGCTCACTCGGCAAACTCTGGTCACGGTTCCCTTCCCATCAAACACTTTCACAAATCACTGGCAAACAAATCTACGCTATGGGAATCACCTTGCATCGCCCTTAACCGTGGGCACGGCTGTTCGAACAGTTCTGCTAAACTCTGCAGAGGGTGTGCGCTTTACCCATCCGACACGAAAATTACACCGAGTACTGGCCTGTACCCAGAAATTCGTGACAAGGCCATTTCCAAAGCCAGTCTAGAGTTATCCAATGCCAGCCGAAAGATCCACACAGGATTCAGTGGTCGGCACTGAACTTCCCTAAACCTACTATTTACTCGGCCAGGGGCATCCCATAACACCCGTCTGGTCGCACTGTAAGATGCTCGGATGGAATTCCCAAAGGAAACGGTCCTTAATGATGATACATAGCCAAGCCACACAGGCACTGTCTCTGTATATCAAGATTTTCACAACTTTATTTGTTTCACAAACACGCCGATACACGGAGTACCGGGTTTTTTCAATCAGTTTGGTAAAACCCAACGTTTTTTCCCAACGACAAACAACGTTGCAGGGCTAAGCCATTCTACTCGGCATCGTATCCTCAGATAGGATGCTAGCGTGCCATTTGTGGGGCTCTTCAAGGGAGAAATATAACAACATCCTACCAAATAAGTGTTACTACTGGGTAGGTCCATCGGTTGCGCTTGCAAAACCGAGGCCAACAGTTTAAAAAGGTGTAAACTAAGCATGCATAATATTTTCCAAACAACATAGTTTTGCATATATGGGAAACAATATGATCAAAGAGGCTTGCCTTGTTCCAAGGAGGGGTCGTCTTCGGCGAAGGCGGCTTCTGGATCGTCCACCGGTTCAGGCTCTGAACAAGCAGAAGGAAACACTGATAAGCAGGAGAAGTAAAACACCAAGAAAAAGGATCAAGAGGTAGTCGGCTGCAGAAAAGGGGGCAGTCGGCTGAACCAGGCTTGCAATCCGGGCGACAGGGCTCCAAAACTTGAGAGGAGAACAAGAACTCAGCAGAGCTGGAGCTGGCCGGTTTGCAAAACAAAGGAAGAAGGGGGGGGGGGCACGGTTGGCCAGATATATAGCCGACGTGCAAGATTGAGGCACGGTGGAGCTGGGCAACGGGTGGAGCAAGGAAGTCAAGATGAACTGACTGGGACAAGACAGGAAGTGACTTTGGAGTCCAACTGGTCAGAGGAGTTGGCAGGCACTGTAGCTGCGATGAGACATTAAGGTCAAGGCTAGGGCAGGTTGGAGAAATCTCACTGACAGGGCTTCGGACAGACCACTGGTCCAAGCGATGCAGCAGGTTATTGTCCATCGGTCCAAGTGGTGCTGAGGGCAGGTGAAGACTGGTTCTTCCCCACTTCGGTAGTCGGCGTCCAGCGGGTGGGGTGCAACTCGGGAAACAAAGAAGCAACAGGTCTCAACAAGGTAGTCGGCCACATCACAGTGCTCACTCGGCAGCAAAGGGGTCCGAGTAAGACAAGGATAAGGGCCGGATACAAGGATTGAGTAGCAATCTACTCGGCTCAAGGGAGAAGGTAGTCGGCTGGCCAGGGAGAAAAACTGGGGCACAGCTGACAGGATAGGAGGGGAGCTCGGGAAAAAGAAGACTAGCGGGAAAAGAAAAACGGGTCGTTACAGTAGACCTCTTTGATGAATCGGGCTACCAGGAGCTTAGTTTTCTCCTCGCGGATAGCATCTTTGTGGTATTGTACGAAGCATTGTAGTCGTTGTTTGACAGGTTTGGCGTCCGGCTTGACGTTGAGAAAATGCTTGATCACCTCTCTTGGTACACCAGGCATGTTGGAAGGCTTCCAAGCAAAAATATCCCTGTTCGCCTGGAGGAAGGTGATGAGCTCGTCTTCCTATTTGGGGTCAAGGCCAATCCCGACAAGCGTAGTCTTGGTGGGGTTGGAAGGGTCCAGGGGGATTTTCTTGGTTTCTGACTCCGCTGAAATTTCCGATCTAGTTGCCTTTTTTGCCAGGACTTCGTTGTCTCCCTTCGAAGTTGTTGTTGCTAGCCGGATATTGCTCTGTCCGAATGCAGCCTCTTGTGACTGGGCCATCTCGCAACTCTCTTTGTCACAGGCAAAGGCTTGCTTGATGTCCCTGCGTAGAGAGAGCACTCCTATTGGGCCAGACATCTTGAGCATCATGTATGTATAGTAGGGTACTGCCATAAATTTGACGAGTGCCGGTCTTCCAAGTATGGTGTGGTAAGCTGTCTCGAAGTCGCAACCTCGAAGCAGATACTCTCAGTGCGAAAATTCTCCCGCGTGCCAAATGTGACTGGCAAAGTAATCTAGCCAAGTGGAGTTGAAGAGTGGCCGGGGATTGCCCCATGGAAGGAAGCTGTACTCGGTCGCAACTCAGATCGAGGTATCTTCATCTCTTCGAGTGTCTTGGCAAAGAGAATGTTGAGTGCGCTTTCTCTGTCAATGAGAACCTTCTTTAACTTATATTTCTGATGACAGGGTCCAGGACTAGTGGGTAAAATCCTGGATGTGCCAGTCGGTCAGGGTGATCCGTGCGGTTAAACATCATTGCCACTTCGGACCAGTGTAGATTTTGGGGTGTGTCAATAGAGACCGAGTTCACTTCCCGAGTGGTTAGCTTCTGTTTGCACTTGCACTCATATGCCGACGGCCCTCCAAATATGTGATTGAGCTTAGCCTGGGGATCTTGGTAGTCGCCAGCTGGGCCCGAGTCTGGTTTGTCTTTGTATTTTAGTTCACCAGACGTAGATGTTTGCTCGGAGGCAAACTTCTTGAGCATGAAGCAGTTTTTGGCCATGTGTTTCTCCTTCAGGTGGAAAGGGCATGGCCCGTTGATGACTTTCTAGTAGTCGTCCACCTTGGGGGTAGTGGTCGGGTGCAGTCGATGGTGGCCACTATGTCCTCCAACTTGCGCTTGCGGTTCCCAGCCTTAGATGGGGCCACATCGTCAGTATCCCATCACTCCTTCTGTTGTGGCTCCTTCTTATCATCGAGTGCCTCAGCGACTGCATCGGATGAATCAGCATACTTGTTGGCCATATCGAAGAGACTTTTGATAGATGCAGGCGGCTTCCGCTTTGCGATAAATGGGGTATCTCTGACTCTCTTGCGGAAGGCAGCAATGACTACCTCGTCCTTGATCTTAGGTATTGAGTTTCTCTTCTCGGAAAAGCGCTTGATAAAGTCCTAAAGGGATTCGTTCTTCTTATGGTAGCCTTGATATAGGTCGTACTCGGACGCTAGCATTTGGTACGTTCCCTGAAAATTGGCCACGAAGTGCTGACGGAGTTCCCCTCAAGATCTAATAGACCCTCCGGGAAGCCACGTTAACCACGTCCACGCCGAGTCAGCTAGGGCAACTGGAATATAATTCACCATAGCTTTATGGTCACCTCTAGCTGTTCGGATTGCCTGTACACAGTCAACCAGGACTCGAGGTTAGTCTAGCCGTCGTATTTCTCTATGCCAGTTGGTTTGAACCCCATGTGGCAGTCGACTTGCTGTAGTTCGCGCGAGAAGAAGGGGACTCCTTCATCCGAGTGAGGGCTCTGGCTCCAACCGCGTCGGTGAAACCACTCGTGGTGAAGGCCGAAGCGCTCATGCTCGTCCTCCAGTCGATGATGTTGGTATTGCCATCGATCATCATTGTGCCCTTGTGAAGCCTAGTTCTACTCCGAGCGGCGCTGATCAGTACTCGCTGCTCGGCGTCGTGCCGCGGTCAACGAAGTTGCAACATTTGAAGTTGTTTTACCCAATGGGATGAGGGTGTCTCCAGATTGTTGTCGTTGTTGGTAGGCTGCAGCTATTATCATAGCCTTAATCCTTGTGATAGTCGGGGTTACATGGTGATCAGGCCCCAGTTGCAAGGTGTCCAAGAGTGTAGCAGTGGCCACGATGTTCTGTTGAGGTGTTACAAAGACATCATGGTCGCCTACCCTGGTTTAGAGGATCTCTTGTTGCGTCGTTCAGCCAGCCTTGCGTAGATTGACGTTGCGAGCGTCGCGCTCGGCCTACAGGCGTCGGTTTTCTTCCTCCTGTTGCTCACGCAGTCGGCGAGCCTCTTCTTCTTGCTGGTCACGTAGTCGGCATGTGTCTTGTGTCGGAGTTGATCCCTTCGACACCATGAAGACCTTGCGTAGTGGAGAAAAGCTTCTCGAGCTGCTGTCCAACTGGGAATCAAACTCGGAGTAGTTTAATGGTGTGAGGATTACACCAACCTCCCTGGATCCGATTCCGAGCGGCTCTGGGCCGTATATAAGTCGAATTCAGAGGATTGAGTTTGTCGTGCTAGATTAGAATCGAAGATGGCTGCAGCATTGTTGAGTCTGAGTGGAAATTGATGATCTCATCTCCCCTAATCCCAACCTCGACCAGCTTGGGGCCACGTCCGAGTCGAACACCTAGGAAGAAGTTGTCCCGAACTCGTAGATCTTGGATATCACCAAAACAGGTGTTGAAGATCGTGCGCGTTGAGTAAGCCGATTGGCGCTGGGTTGGCCTGGTCCCTAGTCGATCGGGTCATAACCGAGTTAGACAAGGTGAGGTTGCCGAGATTGTCGGGGATGAAGTCAAGGCTCCCGAAGCAGATGGCTTGTCCGGGGATGAAGTTGATGCTGTCGACTCCGATGATTAGATCCATCAGGCTTGTTGACGATGATCTTGACAAAGCCCCTACCTGGCGCGCCAACTGTCGACGTTTTACATCGGTTGTATTGATTACTGGGCTATTTATAAGACCTAAACTTGATGGATGCAAAGGGACACAAGGATTTATTCTGGTTCAGGCTCTCAAGGTGAGGTAATACGCTACTTGCATCTGTTATGTATTGCCTTTGAGGTTTCTCTAGTGAAATTGATTATGTCCCTTGGGGCTCTTTGCCTCTTCTTATATTCCAAGGAGGCAAGGTTACGTGGCAGAGGCAAGGTTACATGGCAGGAAGCCCAATCGAACTCGACCAAGAGATTTTCTTCTAAGAACAAAGAGTAACTAGCTAGAATTTTATCTCTTTCCTTGTCGTGCAAAGTTACATGAAGCCAAGTTCTACTATATTTATATTCCTAATTACATGGACCGGCCCACCCTCTATCTGAGTGACCGTATTATCCTCCTTGAGATACCGAGACCTATGGCCTCCACGGTAAGTTTACTGCTCACAGCTCATCCTGGTGCTCACAGCAATGTTTATTCTAAGCTTTGTTTTTTTATTTACTCTAGCACGGTCTCACATTGCATCCTTTCATAATTGAAGTTTTCCATATCTTATTGCAAGTTTTATAATCTGGAAAATTATCTAAGATTTTCTTTTATCCGGGAGGAGATATGGTGGTTATGTATGCTTGATAATATGCGTGTGTTGGTTCTGGATGGTTTCACCTGTACCCGGCCCTGCTGCCCCTGCCGGCCCTACGCCGCAGGTTCTGTATGCTTGACGATATTCCAAAGGTGAAGGGGGCGGGATGTAGTGGGTAGAGTGACAGAGCAGTAATATGGAGTAAAGATCCATTTCCAACTATTATATGGGTAGGCCTGCAAATGGGCTGAAATCCAATCCAAATCCAATGCACAACATCTCCTTTAGAAACAGCCACCATCTCTGCTTCATGCAGCATCTCCATGGGAGATGACCAACTCCAGCAGGACCAGGAAACTCCTCCGCTCCTACAACCATTGAAGCTAATCCCATCCTTGGTGTTGAGATAGAAAAATTAGAGGAGACAAACAAGAATCAAAACACCAAAAGTTGATCAAATCCAACAGTAAGGGCTTCAGAAATTCTGACTCTTCAAATACACAGCTACCAAGTCGACGAGTTGGTGTTGCCAGCGGCCGAGGAGGAAGACGAGCCCTGAAGAACGGTCAGGGCAGTACAGGCTTCATCCGCGGTGGCGCGGGCCTCGGCGGCCGCGCGTTCGGCCTCAACAACACGAGCGGCGACGACAGCAAGGGCTTTCTTCGTAGCAGCTCGGGCGGCATCCGCTGCGGAAGCTACTGGGTCGACGTTGGTGGCGGCTTTGTCGGAGGCAGCCTTGTGGGTGGCCTCACGAGCAAGGCGATCACCATCGGACTCCATCGGCAGGGACGGAAATCGGAGTGGTTGCACGGAGATTGGCGTCACACGAAGGCAGCGACGAGCGACGTCAACGCACAAAGATTAGACGTCACGCGAAGGCAGCGACAAGCGGCATCGGAGCGCACACGTGCACGAGGATAGCTCGCACAGGAGGGTCACGACGTCGCAGCGGGAAGCGCACGCGCGGCGTCAGCTAGGGTTAGGTTTAGTGGAAGAGAGAGGCAGGAGAAGTCTCATACCATGAAAGCGGAATAACATTAATTTCAGTAAAGCAATGAGTACATATAGGTCTAGCTTGCTATATCCAACCAAATGGTTTATAGAAACAGAGACCGAGCAGGATTAGGAAGACGGGCCCAGATATTTTAGATAATTACTCTATCAAATGTAAAGCTTGGTTTGTAGAAATATGTATGTTTTTTTTCATCTATTATGATGCAACAATAACATATTCTTATTGTTTGATCACTTCCTTTTCTTTTTCCTTGTTTTTGGCCAAGTTTCAATTCCAAAGTATGTTGTGCAGATTGGGGCGTTGGATCTCCTTTTTCTTTAAGATAGGTACCCTATGGTATATAATTTCCATTCGTTTGTTGCTTCCATTGTAGATTGACATATACAACTTCCAATTAGTACAAAATTACTGTAAGCTTCAATTACTAGGATGACTGCTTGGATCCAGAGGATATGCAATTAATATGGGCTGATCCTAAGTAAAGGGAGTGGATGGACGCTGGGGAAGGGCAGGGACAGAAGGTTCACCAGGCCGCCGTGCTCCACGTATATCTCATTGAGGCGCAATGCATATGGACAAGCTGACTAACACGCGGACATTACTGCTGCATCAGGCCCAGATGTGCCGATGTAGATCCACGACGAACTGCTCAATGGGCGGCCCTACGTAAGGTCATGCATAGGTATAATATGCCTTTCTAACCGATCCATGACCAATCCTGCAATCAACAATCTGACATGTGAAGTGTGTGAAAAATTTTCGTAGGAGTTAATTTAAAGATTTTGTTCTAATATGCAAATTTGAGGTACTTGATTTATAATATGTTAATGTGTTTCCTTACTACTTTTACTCTTGTCTTCACATGCAGATGTAGTGTACTGCTTTTGCACTATATGCATTCAATTTCAATCAATCATCGTTTGTTTATACTTGCTGAGATAAATGTATCGGTGCTGGGTTGATTCACGTTAATGGGCACCCATTACATCTGTAAACGGATCTTTAAGAATTTTCTAATTGTAAGCGTTACCATCTAGAGGAAATTCAGGCTAAATTCAAATGAGTTGATCAATGTTAATCAAGGCCTAGCCTTTTTTTTTTTTGTTGAAACCACTTTAACACCTGTCAAGATTTTGCTTCACATCAGTGAAGCAAGGCATTCAATGTGAAATAACAAAAATGCAAACTATATCATTAAACAAACCTGAAGTCTGTGGTTGCTGCAGGTACCATTCTTTTTTTTTTTCTGTGCACTGAATTAGTCTTAGTTGTTGACCTTGCAAATTTTATGAGCAGTTGGATTCTACAATTCTGAATCACGGTCATGCTCTTTCTATTGTGGTAATAATAATCATGTAAGGAATAGGAACTCTTGCATGGTATATTTGAGTATTGTTCTGTTCTTTGCAAAAAGTTATAGCTCTTTATATGGCACAAACTGGTACTGTCCTAACTGTTAGGGCCCGTTGGTGCATTTTTCTCATTAAGATATTTTGTTCAATGATGAAATGCATGTCTGTATTGTATGATGCTTTTAAATTTATTTTACAAATACACGACCATGTCAATAATAATGCAATGTTAAGTACCGACTAATTTTTTTATGTTAAAAAGTTTAGCCTGTTCCAGAGGTTTGACATGTACATTGAAATTTACTTTTACTATGACATTTGCTGATGTGACTATTTTAGTAACAACCTATCTAAACTCTGTTTCATCTACATTTCTTCTAGAATTTTTCTATCTCATTATGTTGTCCTTGATTTTTTTTAGATTACAAAAAATTCATGGATACTGTAGAAGAGTTTGCTGAGCAGCAAAGAATCTACCCTATAACCGCTCCACAAGCCTATTGGTAGGCAGGATCAGGGAATACCTGCTAGGTTGCTCCTTTTGCAGTTTGATGTATGATGATGGAAAATATTATTACTAATAACATATTTCTCTTCACTAAATCATCTTTAAACGCTAAACATCATAAACTTCATTTCAGTTCTCATGAATTTCCATGTGTTTATCAATTAGAGAAGATTTGATGGTCTACCATAGCATTGTAGTCAGTGCCTTTAGGTTTCTGAAATGTATCTAAAATGTGTTTCTAGATTTGTGCAAATTTTGATTAGACTTTCTAGACCAACTAATGTGCATGGAAAGGAATATTATGATTATTTCTCTATTTCAGAATGGAACTCTTGGATGACTTTTTTTTTTGTTGGGGGGGGGGGGGGGGGGGGGGGGGGGGGGGGGGGGGGGGATTGGTGCAGGTTTAGGAATGAGCTACCAGATCCAAGCTCATAGCTAAAATGGTTGGCACCGAACAAGGATAAGGAATGGTACAAATAACTGCTTGTCTACTCTCCTTTGTCTTAGATTGCTCTGTCTTCCTGCTCACTCTACCGGTAATTAACAACATATCAATTGTGTCTTTGCCTACCTCTACATGAAGACATATGCCATCAACTCAGTTTCTAATTTTTACTTTGATAATAGCCCATACAGTGGTAAAAGTTAAAATCCTGTTAGGAGAATGTACAATTCACTGATGTTGAAAAATTAATTCAGCTCCGTTTTGTAATAGTTTTCACATGGATACTTTATCTAGGGGAGTAATAGGCTAATGATTCCCAACTTAAGTTTTCAATCCCAAATTATCTTTGGTCATAATGTATTCATGTGTGTACAAATAGTGAATATAAAACAATTAAACTTTGCAAAATGTAACCATTCATGGTATTAGAGTGAGATTTTCTTGTGGTCCATATAAAAGGATTTTGGCCATTTGTGTCATGCAGACAACCACTTTTGAAGACATCATTCTATTCCCATTGAATGTGTGTAATTTGTGATCCATTTTTTGGGCTTTCAAGTTTGAACTGCTATAGGTGAAGCATACTTTATAGTTGGAATGTAATTGTGGGTATAAATCTGCTGATTTTGTACTTTTTAGTTCAAATGAGTTTGTGTCCATTTAAAAATCATACAAAAATATTGTAATGCACTATTGGCTAAAACTCAAAACACTGCAATGTTATGAGTATGGATACGCTTGGCAGAAGGCTGCTCTTATTATCTTCAACAATTTCTGTTGGATACTAAAGGAGCACGTAAAATAGTATGACTTTTTTTCTACTTTTTAAAAAATGGCTCATTGCCAGTGTATGTTATAACACTAGTAATAACAATACATTAGGTGGTGTCGCATATATATGCATTGCTGAGTTCATGTCCATGCCATTTTGAAGTCAGCTTACACGTCTTGGTATACCAGTTCTGTTTAGAAAACAAACATCACTTTGACATGCATGCTTTAGCCATTATCTATACTTTGGTCCATGTTGTATTTAGCATACAGAACAAGAATAGGAATTTTTTGGCTACAAGTATTTTTATCATGTTTCAATTTGTAACTGAATATATGTTATAAGTGAATAAGGTCTTCGGGGTGTGAGTTTGACCATAACAATAAGTTTATACAATCTAATAAATGTAAGAGTATAAAATTATCTTTAATTTAGCCTGCACACAAATACATGTATATTTTTGCTTGGGTATTTGGCTTTTGAGATATTTCAACGTTTATATTGTGAAAATATATATCTTCTTTTGGTTTGATCTGCATTAATTAAGTAATTACGTTGTAACGTTAGCATGGGCATATTACTAGTCAGTACATAATTTGCTGATTATGTGGCACACTAATAGATCTTTCATCTAAAAAAAGATCTTGTTTTGGTGTAAAAAAAAGGAGAGAAGGATTATACAAAGTTTAATTTAGATCTCATATCGTACCCTAGTGCAAAGTGAAATTAATTTTGGCATGCATGGTGCAAGGTGAAAGTGTGTTAAAAAATGGTGCAAGGTGAAACAATTGACGTACCACATGCTGCAAAATGCAATTACTCCCAACACTTTGCCAGTCTTGGCTGCGAGATACTTTTTCAACCTTGGTGATGCCCACGATTTGGAGATGGAAGATAATATACAACGGTATGCAATAGAGCAAATCATTAGTTCCTCACAAGTGCTTCAACAATTCGGACAAGTTTCCATAAAAGGAATCAACACATCCATTGGCAGCTAACAACTGTCGGGCCCATGCAACCGCTAGCCATGCAATGTTTAATGTCCTCATGATCTCCTAAGGCACCGTTTGATTTAGATTATTGAGTGAATTATTGTCGCGAATTATCAACTTGATTATAGGGATAAATTAAATATTTTGAGAAATAAACTTAACAAATAGCTTAAAACAAGTGGTTTAAGCAATGTAGTTGAAGAAAAACTCTTGAGAAAACATATTTTTTAAAACATGGAGCAAATAATCCGTTTCAATAATCTGATGAATAAGCTGAAAAGAATAAGACCTTAAATTTAACCAAAATGCCATATTAATAGTAGTAACAACACCCTCCGGTCATAAATATTTGCCGTTTAGGATAAGATTTGATCAAATTTTTAATACACAATTATAACTCATTTAATTCGAATTTTACTGGTAGTGTTGCTCAGACGAGGACATGAGCAGGGTCAATAGTGCCTACTGCAAATAAGTAAAACAACAATGACAATCAAGAAGACCACTAAGCACTGAAAACAACATTGCATAAGGTTCATAGGCTTCCTTAGTACCATAATGCCACTCAAACTAGATAGTAATCTATATTAATAGGTTATGATGACAAAGAATAGCAGCAGTAGAGCAGGAGGTCAATCGCGATCAAAACATGTTCTCTGCAAATACAAACACAAACATTAAATATAGAGATATCAATATACGAAGAATAGATAAGTGCAAGAACAAATAGCTTACAGAGATAGTATGCTGCAATCACGAATCACTTACAAGTCCCTATACTACTTAACCCTTCCATAGTTTCCTGCTCTGATTTTCTGCTTGCATTATGAGTAGTGGGCACTAGAAGAAAAGTGTTTTAAACATAAAAGATTGCCATAGATACTTGCATAATTTATTTGCATGCATGACACAATGAAGCGTAACATAAATACTAGAGTAAGAACTAACAATTCTAATGCAACAACACAGACCTAAACAAATTTGAATGGAACAGTCACTGTATATTGTTGGGGGGCATGGATGCTTTAAATATATATGTATATATAATAGAAAACTATGAGGAAAAATATACATTGTGAAACTGCAGGAGCTAATAGGAGTGTTTGAGCTGCATAGCAACGTCTCTATGACTGTTCCTTACCAAACCCGGGATTCTTAATAATGGTTTTGGGGTTGGACAAAGTTCGAACCATGTTGCTTGCTAGAAATGGTGAACTATATCCATGGAATGTATGTATTTTCATATACTATTCTTCTGGCATACTATGGTTCCATTCTTCATACGCTTAAAGTTGCAGGCCTAAGAAACATTGGTTTCGACCAATTTTATCTCAAACACATTTAAAAGGAGTGAGCTTTGTTTATTCATTTTATGATATTCGGACCATCATTCCAATCCGTTCAAGGATTTATTTATGTAGCTTCATACTACATATCTTATTCTATCTTGGTTTGGGGCTCTTAATACTTGTCATGCAAATGCCCAATCCAAATTTCTTCAACCATCACTATCAACTATGGGTCAACTCATGGGTTGATTTTTTAATGTCAATGAGTTTTAATAAAGAAAATATTGCACATAATAGGTCCCAGAATCAACATCTATTGGCTGTATGAGACTTCTATGCGAGTATCCATGGATACACGAGGATATGCAATTCATGTGCTTCTTCGTCTTGCTTGATGCTTCTTAATAAGGGCGTGATTCTTTAGCGTACCAGTATTTACTATGGCGCGCACTTCAATTGTTGGTTTTCAACCTTCATGGGAAGACGTGGTATGCCTGTTCCAAGGTTCCATATTCTTTGCCAAGCCTCAACTGGCTCCCCTCACTTAGTGCGGGGTACTTTAGTGACTATGAGTAGTATGACAGTTCCTTTTTGTCCCATTTTCACTAGACATCTGTCACACCCTGAGTTTTTCCCCTTCTCGAGGTTAAAATACATTAAATAAATTTACTAAAGAAATTGAATGATTAATCCAAGAGGAAAGAGGTTAATAAAAAATTAAAACAATAATTTGTCATGGCTGGGGATATTTTTCTTGAATTTTCCATGTCCCAATGCGCTAACAGGAATTTTACGGGAATTTTTAGAGCACAGGAACTATTTTTAATAATTCAAAAGTGATTATCAGAATTAAATAAAAACAGAAATCCTAGAAAATCCCTTCTCTCCCAGTGGGCCGCCTTCGGCCCACTCTCCCCACGAGCGCGCCGACCCACGTCGCAGCCTCCTCTTTCCTCCATGTCGTTGCTGGCCTAGGAATGGCCCAACCTTCCTTCTCCCCGCTCCGCATCGCCCGCGTTGGCCCAGTTTGCGGAGCCACTCGCCCTCGCTAACAAGTAGGGGCCCACCTATCAGGCCCATCCCTAACCTCCGGCCAACACCGCCGGACAGGATGGCTCCCGTGCGCCGTCCGATTCCTCGCCTCCGTGTCACGCCCACTAGTTCGAAAATCCATGAACCCGGTTGTCACCCACTCCTCTGGCCTCTCCGTGCCCACGTTTCTGCCTCGGTCACACCCCACTCTACCCTCGCTGTCTCTCTCTACCCCACTAACAGCCGCCACCGCCTCAACCACACTTTTGTCCTCCCAAGGCTATAAAAGGCCCCCTGGGAGCCTCTCTCCCTCTTTTCACGTACCTGCCCCAACTCGCTGCGCTCTCTATCGCCTCCTACGCCATAAACCCGTAGCACCACCGTGACCATCGCTCTCTAGCCACCCGCCGCTGTTGTTCCCGACCGTGCTAGCCGTGCACAACCCCACATCTAGCTTCGCCGCGTCCAAGAGAACCCCGGTCGCTGGTTCTCGGAGTTCCTGCTGCCAGGATGCTCCTTTCCCATGCCAGGTGAGCTCCGCCACCATCGCCGCTCTCTAGCCACCAATTTCCCCCGCCCCGTTCGGCCTTTCTCCTGCCTAATCCCTATATCATCTTCATCAGGTTGCACCGCTGCTCGTTCGCCTCTTCGTCTCCCCCAACCCCGTCCTCTACCACAAATCCTCGGTGAGAACCCCATTCACCTCTCTGTCTTCTCCGCTGCTTCCTGTGCCTGCCACCGAGCCAGATGGTCACCGCCGGCAAGCCACCCCCCTTCGCCCACGACCGTTCGATTCACCCCGGGTGAATCCAGGCCGTTCGCGTGGCCTCGTCGCGTGCCCACGCTGCGTGCCATGTCGGTGCCGCATCGACGCGTCGGCTGCCACATGGTGCAACTGCGCCCTCGTGCCGTGGACTTGATCCACTATGCGTCGCCCCCCGTTGAGTCACTGACGGGTTACTTTAGGGGCTTTAGGAGCCAAAGCTCTTGTCCTATTATTTTTGAGGCCTCTGGACAATATGAGGGATACCTTTACTTTCTTCGGTATTTCACCCTCCTCTGGTGCATTACATTCAGGTAAATGCAACTCTCAAAATCACGAAAGTAAACAGCGATAGGCAGTTTTTCAGTGTTCATGTGTACTTCTAATATTTTGTATTCACTAGTGCTTGATTAAATATGCATTACTATGTTTCTTTGACTATTTTCCTGACATTTATCATCTAAAGGTTCATTCTCTCCCCGTAAATGACTGGAAATAATTTTCTTTTGAGTCATGGAATTTAGGCTGCATACATAACTCCGCTCAAAGTTTCTAACTTTCGGAGGGAGCTCATACTATGGTAGTGCGATATGCACATGTATCACGAGAACACTGGTTGCATTTATTGAATGGATAGCATATTTCAAATGGTCCGAGTATTGAGACTCCATTGCTTTTAGGACTGCATATCTATCGATGTGGCGGGAATCAATAATGATGTAGCATATCCTTTTAATCCAAAACTAGTATTTAGCCCGTTCTTATGGATATCTGATATTTAGTGCCTTCCTTAATGTGCTATGCCGGTGTGCTTGATCTTACTAGATCAATTTGGCAATGACATAGTGTCAAGTAGACACATTTTCAGCTATTTCATAAGCACGTTTATAAACTGGAATAATCCTTGCAAGGACTAAATAAATCTATAAATATTCTCCATTTATTTCTAAGTGGGGTATACCTTTCAAGGTATCTTGGGTATGGATTAATTTCTTTGATTCGCGACATGGCGGTCAGCGTTCAGCGCGTGGCCAAGGTGCATGTGGTGTGCGCGGCCTGCTAGTGTGTGTAGTCACGGCCAGCTTGGTGCGGCCATGGCACAGTGTCGACATGGCAACAGTGGTGGTCTGGCGCCAGGTAGCGATCGATGCGTGGCGCGGCAACGGCGGTTGCCTGGCACCCAGTGCGGCTAAGATGGCGGCTAGTGTGCGGCGACGGTGGCAACCGGCGAGTGGCATGGATTGGTTTCTCATTGTTGCGTTCGGGCATACGATGAGAAATTCTTTGTGCTATGTTCATTGCATTTTTTTTTGACAGGGAGTTGCAATTTTCATGATTCTCATATCAAAGAGAATGGCTATACAAATAGCCTAGATAGGTCTAGATTTCTTACCGAGGAAATATTTTTCTCATTTTTGCATACCTTTTGAATGAGTATGTTTTTCTCATTTTTTATAGTTCCTTTGCGGGAACTTATGTGCGAATGTTTTTCCATTCCTAAGAGATTTTGAGGTATAATCCTTTTTTTTGTGGGGAAACGATATTCTCAAAGATCATAGCTTGCGATCATTAAGATAGTTCTAGTCTTTTCTCATAGACCGAAATTGTCTTCTACTCTCTTAAGATTGTACTTTTGTGGTGCTTTTATCCAAAATGTATATTCCCTCTTCTTTTAGGCTTTGCATATGTTTTATCGCAATAAAGTAAAACATCACTATTTCAAATAAGGAGTAAAACTTTATCATAGAGCAATATGCAATAATATTGGGAATAAAGTCTATAGTGAATCACGACATAACTATTGTGCTCTCATAGAGCTTACAATGTCCATCTAAATAAATTGTTCATAATGCAACCATGCCAAGAAAATAGATAAGTGCATGATGTATTCAAACGGAATCCAAGAAAGTGTCCACGTATACGAAGATCTGCTCTTACGTGATATTTTCTTCACGCGCTTGGACTGCGGTAGCTGCGAGGAAGCCAAGTGGAGTAGTGGTGGAGGGGGTTGCTATGGCATCTACACCTATGTCAACCACAACCAGGTGTGCCTCTACGGGTGCCTTGGCCTTCCTCTTGGTGCACACGGCGGATCGGTGGACGCTCGGGAGCGCCATCGTGCTCCTGTGGATGCGACGGGGCGAGGCTAGCAAGGACGACGATGGCGTCACTGGTGTCCGGAGCATGGGTGGCCTGCTCGCCCGTGTGGTTGCTTGGCCGGCGTAATTCGCCGCTGTGGCTCGTCTTGTCGTGGCCGGCTGGATTCACGGCGGCTAATGCAGGGGCTCTAGCATGCGCGTGCAGGTGCGGTCTCGTCGGGGCAAAGCTAGCGCAGGCAGGTCATCAGTCTCCTAATGGTAACTTGACTTTCCCTGGCCTCCTATGGCGGACAGGGCGCACGTAGGCACGGCTGTGTCGTGTCCTGGCACGGGAAGGGAGATGCGGGAGGGGATGCACGGCGACACGGCGAGCAGCGGGACGGTGATGGGTGCACGGCTTGCGCTACTCGATCCGTTGGCCATTTTTCTCCACCAGACAGCTACGGGATGAGGGGCGGCTCGGCGCGACATTGGGTTGAGCACGATGCGTGCGCGTGTGGGGTGCAGCGGGCGGCGGCTGGCTCAGTCGTGGGCTAGCCGGGCTGGCTAGTTGGGCCGAGGGAGGTGGTGGGCCAGGGGGATGGTGATGCTGGGCTGGGGCAGAGGTCCAGCAAGGCTGGGAGAGGCAAGGAGGGGGCAGGCCGAGGCCGAGCTGGGCCTAGCCTAGAGAAGAGAGATGGGGAGGGGTGGAGGGAATGTGGGCTGGGCTCGAGGGAAAGGAGGATTGAGCCCAAGAGAGGAAAATATGGTCTTGTATTTTAGGACAATTTAGACAGGTGATTTTATATTTATATTTGTGAGTTTTGAATTTGGATTCATATAGGGTTTGACTTGCTCCTTCCCAGAACTTTGAGAATTCAAATTTTGAGTTCGATTTTTCATCTTTCCTTCAAAAGGAAAGCTTTATATTTATTTATATAGAGAATTAATTTACTTATGAGTTCAAAATTTATTGATTAGCTTTTAGTGAATACTTTCCATTATTTGGGAATTTTGTCCTAGGTGGTTTCAAGAGCTAGGATTCATTGGTTTCATTTAAAAGCTTGGTTATGGTGATGTGTGCACTATGGTTTGGAAATTAAATGGGTATTTAATTTCCCTTTACTTGTGATTTAAGGGCTGACAGTTATTCCCTTGTTATTATTCAAAGGATGACAATTATTCATTTAATTTCCTTTTGTATGTTTTTGTTCTTCAGATATTTTTGGTTGGCACATTAGTCTTTTAATTTACTTAGGTTCGTTGGTTACTTTATTTGAGTCAACCTTTCCTAGATTCCAAACAAAGCAACCAAAGACGAGGCATGATGCAAAAAGTTTTAAAAAGTTCAAAATTTTACGTATTTTTCTTAACCAGATTTTCAGGATGTTACAGCTTGCGGATCTTGTAACTGCTAGCATTGACTTCAAGGCCAACACTTGTCCCTAGCGGGTGGGAGATGAAGTTCTTGCGAAGAACCTTGTCATGAGACTCAGCAATCTGCATGATGTCGATCATCTCATTATACTCAATGTATCCCATCTGCATGTAGTTTCGAGCGCTCTGTACAACGCTGGGGTGGAAGGTGAAGAGCGTCTTCTCAATCTTCTCTGCGTCTGTGACTACTTTGCCATAGAGGGAGAGGTTGGTACAGATCTGGTGTAGCACGAAGTTGTAGTAGGCAACGCTCTTGAATCCGGCGAACCTCAAGCGAACCCACTTTTGCTCTGCTTGAAGCAGGATGATGTACTTTAGCTTCACAAACCGCTTCTTGAGCGCGGTCCAAAGAACCAGTGGGCTCTTTAATGCCATGTACTCATTCTTGAGCATGACGCAAAGGTAGTATCGCTGGAAGTGCAGCTCTTAATCGTTCTCATCAGTTGTGGGTGTTTGTGAAAACAAAATATGAACACAAAAAAATAAGGGAAACTCTGTATTTTATTAATCATTAACATGAATGTTAGAAATACATGGGGCTCCCGTACCAGTTTACCTTTTGTCTTCACGAGGGTGTTTAACAGAAAGGTATGCTGACTAGAGATTGCGTGCAGTCCGCTAATTCTGACGCCTAGTGATGAGGTGGCCAATCAATTACATCCGTAGGGCATGCCTACGGAAAACCTCTGATTAAGCTACACTTGTGGTCGTCGTTTTCAAAATAATTTGCTCGCGGAAGGTTGAATTTAGTGCAGATTTACTGATGGATTTTGTAAATGTGGTACGGGTGGCTTTATTTTGCCAAAACCAGGTCACAATACACTACTACCACATTGGTGTGTGGAGCAGGTGTCAAGTTAAAAGAAATGACTTTCGTCTCGTCAGTACCTAGTCATATACGCCGGTTTTCATTGGACGTGGACTTTGTGATTGTCTTTACCTTATCGGTGTCCGGCAATGGTGTATCCGTTCCGGTCCGTTTTGGACGTGTCGATAATGTAGTGACCTGGCCTCATCGATACTTAAACATAGTCTCGTCTAGCCTCGTCAGTCATAGATGGATAAAGTTTGTGAATGTAATATGTTGTCCGGCCACGTCGATCGTGGACATACCGTAGATGATGTTTGATAGGTCCATTTTAACACATTGACACCCAGCCAAAATGTTAATGTATTTGAATCTGCACGCATCAGCCTTAGGCAAAGGTTGTTTCGTTCACTGGATGGTGTTTATTTCCAAAGATGAGGAATCGCTCTCGTGCGCGTGCTCATAGGCAGTCCAATTACTAGATTAGACGCACCCAATTTTACAGATAGAAAAGAATTTTACGGATTGAAGAATGAAAAGGCACTCCGATCACTCATAAGGTTGTCAACATAGAGGTAGTCTAATTAAAGGAGCAGACGTACCCAATTTAACAGGTGCAGGAACAAGGGATTTATTTACTATGCTCACCATCCAATAGGAACTTCATCAGCAGGACGACGAACACCAACTCCGAGCTTTTCTCCTGCGAGCCACTTGCGTTTTTCTTTTTTTAGCGTTCTCTACCGCCGGCACACCCCAGGGTCTACGCCTTTTATAGGCAGAGAGGACGCAACAGCACGCGAGTTTCCAGCGAAACGCATTAGGCAGTGTTCTTTCGGAAAACCTGCTGCGCGCTCGCATATGTACAGTAAAAAATAATTAAAAAATAATAATATTGAAAAAATAAAATATTAAAAATTTGTGTAAACTTTATATTAATAATTTAAAACTTTCATCTTTAATTTTGAAACTTTTAATTTAATTTTCGAAACCTTCAACTCAAATTTAAAAACTATCAACTAAGAATTTAAAAAATTTTACTTAAATTTTAAAATTTTCAACCCAAAATTTGAAACTTTTAATTATATTTTTGAAACTTTTGAAATGTAAAACTTTTAACTCTACTTATTTATGTATTATTTTATAATAAAAAAATCATTAAACACTATCGTGATTAGTGTTTAATAGTGGTGATTAGTGTTTTAATTGGGTTTGGCTGCCACGCACGTGATCTAGCACAACTCGTGTTCTTTTTGGTTTGTGACTTATAGGTTATATGACAGTTTTTGTTAATACGCTTCCTAAAACGTAAAACAGTGTGTTTTATTAAAAAAATTTTTAAAAATATTTATAAAAGAATCAAATCGATCGTTTCTCGTTTTGAGTGCGGCGTATAAACCACAACAAAACGGACTTCTAAACGGTGGATCTCACCGCGTTGCTACAAATAAAAAACATATGCGAGCGTAGAGAGATAATCACGAGATGAGAGTAGCTAATGACAGTGGGCCACACGTGTTTGCCACGGCCTATCTCCACATTAACGATAATGACCATGCAACACACGTAGGCAACGAAAGTAACAAAAGCACTTGTTAATTTCTTTTCTTCTCACAACTCAAATCCTTTGAACCGCATATTAGTTTTGTAGGGTTAAAAACGGTTGGAAAACTGTCTCTCTTATTTTCATTTTCATTTTTTTTCTCAGAAATAAAAATAGAACAGTAAATTTGGAAACGAAAACGATATCGGTATTATCAGTATTTCGAAAACAAAACTATCGAAACAAAAATATACCAATATCGGTCGAAAGCCAAAAGTTCATATCGGAAACAACGAGCAATAACATCAGATATTTAAATATGCATGACCATATGAATTCATCCTCGCATCATGTCATTCATGATTTATTGAGCACATAAGTATAGCCGCATAATGTCGCTATGTTATGATCACACAATAAAATAAAATAAGTCGACAATTAATATTGAGCTTTAGAGTCTGGAGACAGAAGACTGGACTGGAGATTGGAGAAAGGCTTTTGGAAATTTGCTGAAAATTTTCGGAAATTACCGGCCCAATACGGTTACCGACAAAACGGTCGAAAAAATAGCTCTCCCGTTTTTATTACCGTTTCTAATGAATATTACCGTTTCCGTTACCATTACCGAAAATTTCTGATACCGACAAAAATGGTCGGTAAGAAACGGAAACAGTAGCGAAAACGGTCGGGATTTTCCGTCCCGTTTTCAACCCTAGTTTTGAAATCTTTTGAACCTCTTCCAGCCTCCTCCTTCTCTTCTCTTCGCAGCCTATCTTGGCCCAGCTGAGGCCACCATCCATGAGACGCGCTCTGCCCATGCCCACACACGCACGCGCATGCTTGTGCCCGTGTAAAGCTCGCCATACGCCTGCCTGTGCCCGCCGAGCACTCCACCCGAGCCGCCTCGTGCCTCCTCGCGCTTCGCCACGGGCCGGCTCGAGGATGCCTGCCCGACGAATCCCCCGGTGTCACCTCCTGCTTCTCCTGTCCCTTTCTCCCTCGCTAGAGCATGATAAGAGCCAATATCAGAGGCAAAATGACCGCAACTTTGCCCTCTATCACCTCCCCAAATACGCACCACCCTCCACCAACTCCATCGTCGCCGAGGGCGAGAAATTTCGACGAACCCTAGTTCTGGCCGCCACCTTCCAACTCCAAAATTAATTGCCTACGGTGCATCTTGTTCAAAAATAAAGGTATAAATGGAATAAAAATGACATCCTCTACAAAACCCCTCAATGCTCCGACGAGTCCGTCGCCAGAGCTCACCTTCCCGACCTCTGGTGCCGCACCCTTTTTCGGTCACCGCCTGCGCCAAACGGCACACTACAGTTATCGGCCTTCTCCGCCTAGCCCGAGACAACCACTAAGTTTCGCCTCAGCCTACTCGACCTCCCCGACCCTCTTCCCTCGCCAGAAAACCGCTAAAGCCACCGCCGCCATGTGCGCTGCCGCCATGAGTGTCGAGGGGTTAGATCCCGACTATAGTATTTGTAGACATAGGAATCGTCTAGCACAAGTACCAAGGTATTCGTTGATATGCGAAAAGTAAAGCAGGATACGGGATTACACTGGTTTAGACCTCCGGATTGGGTAATAACCCTACTCTACTTTATATGTATTAGATGAGATTTTCACCAAGTACAAGGACCTGTATAGAGTAGCTACCAAATCTACCAACTATGGACAGCTGGATGTAGCAGTCAGTGACTTGGCTGAAAGCTTCCTCTGGCTTGGTGTTTCCTGGCTTGTAGACTTGTGATTCGATACCCTCTTATCCTGGAAGGCATTGCTTTTATACCGGTAAGTGGCCCATTCTCCAAGTAAAACTCAGGGACTCCCGAATAGGATATGAGAAGGGTAGAACTTGTAGGCCAGCTAGTGGTTTAAAACCCACCCCATCCCTAGCCCAAACCGCGACAGTGAAATGCAACAGCCCAATCCACCCCAATCTAGTAACTATCTCTTAGCACCCAAATCAAACCAATCAATTTCTCACCTCCACCCAAACCAACCCAACCCATTTTCCTCATGTGGATTCAACCCACCACCTCAAACCATTTCAAATCCACTTGAGTTACTTAGCAATGGCAGGGCAGCAAACTAACTGAAGCAACGTTAGTACTAAACTAAGAGCATCATCAACAAATTCAAGAAAAATCACAAAATTATATGGTCACAAAATCTAATAGATTTACTACTAAACTAATGGAAATGAACTAACATCACCATCAGCAAAATAAAAAAATCACAAAAATCATATGGTCGCGCCTGTCAAATTACAAACGAGACTGGACAAACAATGACTAATCAACCTAGAGTTGCAGGTCACACTTGTTCACAAAGAAAAGGCAGTGCATCTACTCCTCCACCTCACTCTTGTTCTCTGCAATGTTGAAATGCTAGAGCTCATAGACATTCCACAGGAGGTACAATGTTAAGCTTTAGGTGCCTAATAAAATAACAAGTGAAATTAGTGACCTTCTGCATAATCTTGTGATATCATCATATTACAATGCCACAGGAACATCATATCGCTGCACAATGTTGAGCTTTAGCTGGCAACCTTCTGTTTACTAGTAATTAGTGACCCTATTCACTCTTTTCTTTCTTTTTTTGTTATGAAAGTACTGATGAATCCATATGTGATCTATGTAGTTCTGGATCTTGAATCCTGATCTAGTTCGACACGGGGGGGGTAGTAGCCTAGTATTAGGGCATCCTCCATGCACGTGAATTGGTCACTTGCAACTAGTTGCTGAGTCAATCAGCTATCTCTATGCCTCCATATCACTATCTCTAGTGATTAAGAATAGAAGATCCCTATGCACCATCTGGTTTTACTACTAGCATTGCAGCACCACTATGCCTCCATATCACTATCTCTAGTGGAAAAGGCTTTCTGAATTTTTGTTAGTAAAACAAAAATGCTTCACCACTATGCCTCTATATCACTAGCTAACTTTATTTTACACAAAAAAGGAGAGCTTGTGGTTCAAGAAGATTCATTTAGGCAGAATAAATTCAGCAAGTCACTAATGCAGAATAAGTTCATAAATGAATTCAGCAACAAAGTACAGGGAAAAAACTCACATACCTCATGATCTCATGATTATGCTTTATCTTGACCTGCTCATAAAATTTCAAAAAGTTATTCAAGCACCTCATGGGAAGTCACTAATGTAGTAGTGTTACGATATTCAGAACTTCAATATCCTATCATAGAATGCAGATTAGAGTTATGGAGGTTTAGAAACAATTCAGAAGAGACATTATTATAACTTGAGATTTTGGAGGTTTAGCTAGCCAATCTTTTGTGCATACCAAAGCCTCTAGCATTTCAGGTTTTAGTGAGCTCTGAGTGTCCGCAAGAATCCTAGCACTAGAGCTAAATGAAGATTCAGAGGGTACCATTCTAAGCGTTATGGCAAGAAAATCCTTGGCCATAAGTGACAATATAGGATACTTTTCTGTGTTTTGCTTCCATCACAGTATAACATCATCAACATTATTATCCAGCGCCTCCTCATAGTACCATTCAAGCTTAGACTTTAAACCATGCCATAAACACCTTCTTCTTATTGACTTGTATTCCTGAAATTCCTCTTCAAGCTTCCTTTTTCCTAGAACCAATAATCCCAAGATACAAGATGCTTCAGTACCACTAGACCTCGGTTGTACATCATCTTTCTTAACAAGCTTTTCATATTCCTCGTAGTATTTCTTCATACACACTTTAACAATAGCTACAAGCTTGTCGACCTCATTCAAAATAGCACAAGTCTTCTCATAGAACCACTCCAAATAAAACAATCTTTTAGATGGATCCAACACCGCGGCAATTAGAAGCACCATGTTGTAATCTTTCTCCCAATATTTGTCAAATTTTTCCCTCATATTCCTTCCCAACTCTCTCAATATGACATTAGAGTGCCATCCTGCTTCTTCTAAAGCATGGCTA
This sequence comes from Oryza meyeriana var. granulata, assembly GCA_003991445.1. NCBI lineage: Eukaryota > Viridiplantae > Streptophyta > Magnoliopsida > Poales > Poaceae > Oryza > Oryza meyeriana. The sequence continues at coordinate 123,161 of RYFJ01002254.1, forward strand.
ATGCACAACACAATATGTAAAAAAATATGCGATGTGAGCGTTTTATGTGCTAATACCACCTTTATAGCATCTTCAAAAGCCCTCAAGAAAGTATACATGGTGCTGAAGATGCCTAGGCCAGCAGGAGTCCTCTCCCTCCGCAGCGACATCAAGCAAGCCTTCACCTGCGACAAGGAGAGCTGCGAACTGGCTCAATCACAAGAGGCGGCAGTCGGACGCAACAGCATTCAGCAAGCTGTCACAACAGAAATCGAGCAAGATCAAGTTCCGGCGAAAAAAGCAGCGAAGTCGGGAATCTCAGCGGACTCTGACACGAAGAAGATCCCCTTGGACCCTTCCGACCCCTACAAGACTGCTCTAGTTGGGACCAGACTCGACCCCAAATAGGAAGACGCGCTCGTCACCTTCCTCCAAGCCAACAAGAATATCTTCGCGTGGAAACCATCCGACATGCCGGGCGTACCAAGAGAGGTGATTGAGCACGCCCTAAACGTGAAGACAGACGCCAAGCTAGTCAAGCAACGGTTTTGGCGCTTCGCTCAAGACCGCAAAGATGCTATTCGGGAGGAAATTACCAAGCTACTCGCAGTCGGGTTCATCAAGGAGGTCTACCACCCGGACTGGCTGGCAAACCCAATTCTGGTCCGGAAGAAAAACGGCAAATGGCGCATGTGCGTCGACTATACCGACCTCAACAAAGCGTGCCCCAAAGACCCATTTGGTCTTCCCCGGATAGATCAGGTAGTTGATTCCACGGCAGGGTGCAACCTACTCAGCTTTCTCGACTGCTACTCGGGATACCATCAAATCAGCCTAAGGAAGGAAGACTGCTTGAAGACAACTTTCATCACGCCGTTTGGAGCGTATTGCTATATCACAATGCCGTTCGGTCTGAAGAACGCGGCGCAACCTAGCAACGGGCTATTCAGCGGTGTCTGCACACTCAGATCGGGCGCAATGTGGAAGCCTACGTCGACGACATGGTGATCAAGACCAAGTCCAAAGAAGACCTCATCGCTGACCTGGAAGAAACCTTCCAAAACCTTCGAAGATTCAAGATGAAGTTGAACCCGGAAAAATGCGCCTTCGGTGTGCCATCCGAAAAGTTACTCGGCTTCATCGTCTCGCATCGCGGCATCGAGGCTAACCAGGAGAAAGTCAACGCCATCAGGAACATGGCACCCCTGACCAACCTCAAAGACGTCCAGAAACTGATAGGCTGCATGGCGGCACTCAGTCGGTTTATCTCCCGACTAGGCGAACGGGGCATGCCCTTCTTCAAGCTACTCAAAAAGGCCGACAATTTCCAATGGACTCCGGAAGCCCAACGAGCCTTCGAAGACTTCAAAAAATTCCTCACATCACCCCCCGTGTTGGCGTCACCTCTGCCCCAGGAACCGCTAATGCTATATCTGGCGGCAACAACACAGGTAGTCAGCATGGTGCTGGTGGTTGAGCGATCCGAACAGGGTCATATTCAAAAAATACAACGGCCAGTCTACTTCGTCAGCGGGGTCCTTGCCGACTCCAAAACGAGATATCCACAGGTCCAGAAGCTGCTATATGGCCTACTCATCACAGTCCGGAAGCTGGTGCATTATTTCCAAGCACACCAAGTCACGGTGGTCACAACATTTCCACTCGGGGATGTCCTTCATAATCGCGAGGCCACCGGCCGAATCGCTAAATGGGCACTCGAGTTGATGACGTTCGACATCACCTTTCAGCCACGTACAGCAATTAAATCTCAAGCTCTAGCCGACTTCGTGGCCGAGTGGACAGAAGTTCAACTGCCAACACCAACAACAAAGCTAGAGTACTGGACAATGTACTTCGACGGTTCTCTATGGATCGGCGGCGCCGGGGCTGGAGTCATATTGACCTCCCCAACCGGCGAAAAACTGAAGTACGTTCTACAAATCCACTTCCCAGCTTCCCACAACGTCGCCGAGTACGAGGCCCTTGTTCACGGGCTCTGCATCGCTATATCACTCGGCATACGTTGACTGGTTGTGCGCGGGGACTCTCAACTCGTGGTAAACTAAGTCACGAAAGACTGGACCTGTCTCGACAATACCATGGCGGCATACTGTTAGGAGGTCCGCAAGCTGGAAAACAAGTTCGACGGGCTGGAAATCACACATGTCCTGCGTCAATACAACGACGCGGTAGACGAGCTGGCAAACATGGGATCCAAGCAAGAAGCAGTTCCGACTGGAATCTTTGTCGAGCAACTTATGGAGCCATCAGTCAAGAAGAAACCGGCACCAGAGCAGTCGGGAGGCGAGCCTACCCCGGCCACAGATGAGGTGCTGCACATATGTCAAGACTGGAGGACTCCTGTTGTCAATTTTCTCCTAAACGACCAACTCCCAGAAGATCGCAGTCAAACCGAGCAGATAAAGCGTCGAAGCAAAAGCTTCCTACTAATCGGAGAAGACCAGTACCGAAGAAGTGCATCCGGTGTCCTCATGCGCTGCGTCACCACCGAGGAGGGCAAGCAGATTCTGCATTCGATTCACTCGGGCATATGTGGCAAACACGCCGTATCTAGGACGTTAGTCGAAAAGGCTTACCGGCAGGGATTTTTCTGGCCCACAACAGTAACAGACGCCAAAGACATTATTCGCAAGTGCGAGGGTTGCCAGTTTTACACAAGACAAACAAATCTTCCAGCCCAGGAACTCCAAACTATCCCCATTTCCTGGCCATTTGTAGTATGGGGGCTCGACATGGTCGGGCCTTTCAAGAAAGCGTCAGAAGGGTTCACACATTTATTCGTCGCAGTGGATAAATTCACCAAGTGGATTGAGGCTAAACCCGTTGCAACAATTACAGTGGCACGAGCAAAGGACTTCATCATGAGTATACTATACCGGTTCGGGGTCCCTAACCACATCATCACCGACAACGGTACTCAGTTCGCCGCCGGCGTATTCCAAGACTTCTGCGATGATTTCAGCATTAAGATCTGCTATGCATCTGTGGCACACCCGCGGAGCAACGGGCAGGTCGAACGAGCCAACGGTATGGTCTTACAAGGCATCAAGGCCAAGATATTCGACCGACTACAACCATATGCGGGCCGGTGGGTACAAGAACTCCCATCCGTTCTCTGGTCTCTCAGAACCACGGTTAGTCAGGCAACAGGGCAATCCCCTTTCTTTCTGGTCTATGGTGCCGAGGCTATGCTACCTACAGAGTTACAGTTCGGCTCTCCGCGAGTCCGGGCTTACTCAGAAGATGACTCCAACAATACCCAACAGGTCGAACTAGATCAGCTGGAAGAAGCAAGAGACACCGCAACAATCCAGTCAGCAAGGTATCTTCAAGGCCTACGTCGCTACCACAATCGCAATGTCCGTGGCCGCGCCATTTTGGTCGGGGATCTCGTTCTGAGGAAAATACAAACCACCAAAGACAGGCATAAATTATCCCCAATCTGGGAAGGGCCGTTCATTATAGCCGAGGTCACGCGGCCAGGCGCCTACCGACTGAAGACCGAAGACGGCGTTCTCATCAGCAACTCATGGAACATAGAACAGCTACGTCCTTTCTATACCTGAGTTCTATAATTTTCATGTGTACAGTTCTTCTGACTCACTACACCGCTTGTATCAACCGAGTAGTGAGTCGGGGGCTGCATGTATATATGTGTCCTTTCAATAACATACGGGCTTATCTTACTTTGGTTGTGAAGCCTTACTACGACTGTCACGTTTGCCCGAGTATAGCTTCTTACTTCGGTGCATACTACACGGTCGAGTAAAGCTAATGACAACTGAGTAATGAGCTCGGCAGCACTACACACATATTTACACATGCTTATTTAACAAAAATTTATATACACCGACTACATAACATGTTGCCCTTACAGACCCAGGTCTCGGGTAATTATTTCAGCAGTCGGCTTCGCCCGGGTGATTAGCTCCAGCGCCTCCTCGGGCATCGTCTCTTCGGCAAACCCCTCCCCGATGGCTTCAATATCCGCCCTTGGGTAGATGGACTTGGTCATCGCCAGGGTCTGGGCCACGCCGGCGACAACACGCTCATCCGATTACTTTTTCAAGGCACTCGGTGCATCCTCGAGACGCGCCTCTATCTGGGGGATTCTGCTGCAACTGGTCCCCACAGGGTGGGGATCTATGAGGTCAAGGAGCCCTTTCACGGACCCGATGAGGGCCTCCCGTGACTCCCTGATCACTCTTATCTCCTCTGTGTAGAACCGATACTGGGCCCGGACATTGGCTCTCATGTCTGCCCAGGTCCGCCGGCAAGTAAACTTGTCAGATTCGGATACAGACGGAATGACTAATGGATTGGCTAAGATCGCTGTCGGGTTGAGGACTTACTTTCGTAGTCGGCCTCCCACCCGGCCACGGTCTTCTCTAGTTCAACTTTTTCCTTACCGAGCTTGGCGACGGCCTCCTTCAACTCGGCCTTCTCACGGTCAAGCTCGGTGTTGGCCCTTGTCAGGTCGGCCTTGACTTTCTCTAGCTCGGCCCTGCCTTCTTCGGCTTCCTGCAGCTGTGATTCCCTCTCTGTTTGGGTCTTCAACTCCGCTTCGAGGGCTGCACCACAGATTAGCCAAGAGCTCAACCGTGCAGTTATGACATAACTGGGCAGTCGGGAACAACGTGGCTGGATGAATACATTAACGGTTCGGTCGGGAAGATATATTCGGGGATCTTACCTCTGATCTTTCCGGCTAGGGCCCATGTCTCCGCCCTGAGCTGATCAGCGCCGCTCTTCAGCCAGGCCTCCCTTCCCACATGACGCTCCTCCATTTCGACTTTCAAAGCCCGGAGCTGCTCCAGTTCTGCGAGGTGGGGAGCCACCTCGACCAAGATTTCCGTCATCGCCTCATTACGGTCGACAAGCTTCTACTCAGGATAAGAGACAAACCAAGGACGGAGTCAAACGTCAAAACAAGAAGATCGCCAAGGCTCTACCACAAGAATCATACCGCGACCCCCTGGGACCCGCTGATGGCGGCGCGAAGCAAGCTTTCGTGCTCTCTCCTCACGACGACTTCATCAAGCCTGAAGCTCTTCGCTGTCCCATCAGGAGCCGTCTACGTGAATGTCCGGGGCATCACACGTGGAGGAGCTTCGATCCGGGGAAGATGCGGGATCTCCGGCGGCGGCGACGACGACTACGACGACGACCACAACGGCGACGGGGTCCTGGCCTCAGCGCCGCCGTCCCCCACGACCTCAGGAACCGGCTCAGGGGCTCCGGCCGCAGCCTCCGCAACGGGCGAAGCTTCAGGGGCTGGGGCCTCAGCCTCAGCAGCCGCCTCCTGGTCGGGCTGTGGCAGCAACCCTGCAGTTGGGACCACCTCGGTCTCCGCAACCGAGCTGGCCACTGGCTCAGCAGGTGTGTTCGCCGCCGCCGGCTCGACTGGGGCAGGCTCATCAAGGGGAGCGGTCGGATTGATCTCCTTGAGATCGATATCGGCCCGCTTCCTGCACGACGAAACAATGCAACACGACACTGCTTCAACACACAAGGATTTCAGAAGACCAGGAGCAGCGCACCTCTTGGAGAACTTCAGCTTCTTGCCGGGCGACCCGGTCCCCGGCGAAGCGCTAGCTCCGGCAGTCGGCCCGGTTGGCATCACAGTCGGCAGCAGCGCATCAACCCGAGCCGGCTCCAACTCCGGTGTGGTCGGCTTGGGTGCCTCCGCCCCTGGCGGCGTCTGCTCTAGCCAGCCCCTCGGTGCTCCACCGAGGGGCTGGCTAGAGCAGACGCCGCCAGGGGCGGAGGCGCCCGAGCCGACCACACCGGGATCGGGGCCGACCCGGGTTGATACGCCTCCGCCGACTATGACGCCGACCGGGCCGACTGCCGGAGCTAGCGCTCCGCTAGGGAGCAGGTCGCCCGGCAAGAAGCTGAAGTTCTCCAAGAGGTGCGCTGCTCCGGGTCTTCTGAAGTCTTTGTGTTGAAGTAATGTCATGATGTCTTGCTTCGTCGTGCAGGAAGCGGGCCGATATCGATCTCAAGGAGGTCGACCCGACCACTCCACTTGATGAGCCTACCCCAGCCGAGCTAGCGGCTGCGAACACACCTGTTGAGCCGGCGGCCAGCCCGGTCGCTGAGACCGAGGTGGCCCCGACTGCAGGGCCGCTGCCGCCACCCGACCGAGAGGTGGCTGCTAAGACTGAGGCCCCAGCTCCCGAGGCGCCGCTCATCGCGGAAGCCGCGGACGGAGCCCCTGAGCCGGTCCCAGAGGTCGCGGGGGACGGTGGCGCTGAGGCCAGGACCCCATCGTCGTTGTGGTCGTCGCCGCTGCCACCGCCGCTAGAGATCCCACATCTGCCTCGGATCGAAGCTCCTCCACGTGTGATGCCCTGGACCTTTACATGGACAACTCACGACGGTACTGCGAAAAGCTTCAGGCTCGATGAAGTCGTTGCAAGGAGAGAGCGCGAAAGCCTGCTTCACGCCACCATCAGCGGGTCCCAAGGGGTCGCGGTATGATTCTTGTAGTAAAGCTTTGGCAATCTTTTCGTTTTGATGTTTGACTCCGTCCTCGGTCCATCTTTTATCCTGAGCAGAAGCTTGTCGACCGCAATGAGGCGATGACGGAAATCTTGGTCGAGGTAGCTCCCCACCTCGCAGAATTGGAGCAGCTCCGGGCATTGAAGGCTAAAATGGAGGCGCATCATGCGGGGAGGGAGGCCTGGCTGAAGAGTGGCACCGATCAGCTCAGGGCGGAGACATGGGCCCTAGCCGGAAAGATCAGAGGTAAAATCCCCGAGTATATCTTCCCGACCGAACCGTTGATGTATTCATCCAGCTGTGTTGTTCCCGACTGCCCAGTTGTGTCATGACTGCACGGTTGAGCTCTTGGCTAATCTGTGGTGCAGACCTCGAAGCTGAGTTAAAGACCCGAACAGAGAGGGAATCGCAGCTGAAGGAGGCCGAAGAAGCCAAGGCCGAGCTTGAAAAGGTCAAGGCCGACATGACAAAGGCCAACACCGAGCTTGACCGGGAGAAGTCCGAGTTGAAGGAGGCCGTCGTCAAGCTCGGTAAGGAAAAGGCTGAACTGGAGAAGACCGTAGCCAGGTGGGAGGCCGACTACGAAAGTAAGTCCTCAACCTGACTGTGATCTTAGCCAATCCATTAGTTACTCTGTGTGTAGCCGAATTTGACAAGCTTACTCGCCGGATGATCTGGGCAGACATGAGAACCAATGTCCTGGCCCAGTATCAGTTCTACACGGAGGAGATAAGGTTGATCAGGGAGTCACGGAAGGCCCTCGTCGGGTCCGTGAAAGGGCTCCTTGACCTCATAGATCCCCGCCCAGTGGAAACCAGCTGCAGCAAAATCCCTCAGATAGTAGGGCATCTCGAGGATGCAGAGTGCCCTGAAAAGGTACTCGGATGAGCGTGTTGTCGCCGGCGTGGCCCAGACCCTGGCAATGACCAAATCCATATACCCCAGGGTGGATATTGAAGCCATCGGGGAGGGGTTTGCCGAAGAGACGACGCCAGAGGAGGCGCTGGAGCTGATCGCCCGGGCGAAGCCGACTGTAGAAATAATTACCCGAGACCTGGGTCTGTGAGGGCAATATGTCATGTAGTCAGGATATATGAACTTGTGTGAACAAGCATGTGTAAATATGTGTGCAATGCCGCCAAGCTTATTATTCAGTTGTCATTAGCTTTAATTAACCGTGTAGTATGCACCGAGTTAGTCTGTTAGAACTTAATAAAAACGTTCGAAGTAAGAAGCTGTACTCGGGCAAACATGACAGTCATAGTAAGGCTTCATAACCGAAGTGAAATAAGCTCGTATGTTATTGACAGCGCACATATATACATGCAGCCCCTGACTCACTACTCGGTTGATACAAGCGGCGTAGTGAGTCAGAAGAACTGTAACATGAAAATTATAGAACTCAGGTATAGAAAGGACGTAGCTGTTCTATGTTCCATGAGTTGCTGATGAGAACGCTGTCTTCGGTCTTCAGTCGGTAGGCGCCTGGCCGCGTGACCTCGGCTATAATGAACGGTCCTTCCCAGATTGGGGATAATTTATGCCTGTCTTTGGTGGTTTGTATTTTGCTTAGAACGAGATCCCCGACCAAAAAGGCGCGTCCACGGACATTGCGATTGTGGTAGCGACGTAGGCCTTGAAGATACCTTGCCGACTGGATAGTTGCGGTGTCTCTTGCTTCTTCCAGCTGATCTAGTTCAACCAGTCGGGTATTGTTGGAGTCATCTTCTGAGTAGGCCTGGACTCGTGGAGAGCCGAACTGTAACTCGGTAGGTAGCATAGCCTCGGCACCGTAGACCAGAAAGAAAGGGAATTGCCCTGTCGCCCGACTAACCGTGGTTCTGAGAGACCAGAGAACGGATGGGAGTTCTTGTACCCACCGGCCCGCATATGGTTGTAGTCGGTCGAATATCCTGGCCTTGATGCCTTGTAAGACCATGCCGTTGGCTCGTTCATCCTGCCCGTTGCTCCGCGGGTGTGCCACAGATGCATAGCAGATCTTGATGCCGAAATCGTCGCAGAAGTCTTGGAATATGCCCGCCGCGAAGTGAGTACCGTTGTCGGTGATGATGCGGTTAGGGACTCCGAACCGGTATAATATACTCATGATGAAGTCCTTTGCTCGTGCTGCTGTAATTGTTGCAACGGGTTTAGCCTCAATCCACTTGGTGAACTTATCCACCGCGACGAATAAATGTGTGAACCCCCCCTAGCGCTTTCTTGAAAGGCCCGACCATATCGAGCCCCCATACTGCAAATGGCCAGGAGATGGGGATAGTTTGGAGTTCCTGGGCTGGAAGATTTGTTTGTCTTGCGTAGAACTGGCAACCCTCGCACTTGCGAATGATGTCTTTGGCGTCTGTTACTGCTGTGGGCCAAAAAAATCTCTGTTGGTAAGCCTTTCCGACTAATGTCCTGGATGCGGCGTGGTTGCCACATATGCCCGAGTGGATCGAGTGCAGAATCTGCTTGCCCTCCTCGGTGGTGACGCAGCGCATGAGGACACCGGATGCGCTCCTTCGGTACAGGTCTTCCCCAACTAGTAGGAAGCTTTTGCTTCGATGCTTTATCTGCTTGGCTTGACTGCGATCTTCTGGGAGTTCGTCGTCCATGAGAAATTTGACAACAGGAGTCCTCCAGTCTTGACATATGTGCAACACCTCATCTGTGGTCGGGGTAGGCTCGCCTCCCGACTGATCTGGTGCCGGTTTCTTCTTGACTGATGGCTCTATGAGTTGCTCGACAAAGATTCCAGTTGGAACTGCTTCTCGCTTGGATCCCATGTTTGCCAGCTCGCCTGCTGCGTCGTTGTATTGGCGCAGGACATGTGTGATTTCCAGCCCGTCGAACTTGTTTTCCAGCTTGCGGACCTCCTGGCAGTATGCCGCCATGGTATCGTCGAGACAGGTCCAGTCTTTCATGACTTGGTTTACCACGAGTTGAGAATCTCCGTGCACAACCAGTCGACGTATGCCGAGTGATATAGCGATGCGGAGCCCGTGAACAAGTGCCTCATACTCGGCGACGTTGTGGGAAGCCGGGAAGTGGATTTGTAGAACGTACTTCAGTTTTTCGCCAGTGGGGGACGTCAATATGACTCTGGCCCCGGTGCCACCGATTCGTAGAGAACCGTCGAAGTACATTGTCTAGTACTCGAGCTTTGCTGTTGGTGTAGGCAGTTGGACTTCTGTCCACTCGGCCACGAAGTCGGCTAGAGCTTGAGACTTGATTGCTGTCCGTGGCTGAAAGGTGATGTCGAACGCCATCAACTCGAGTGCCCATTTAGCGATTCGGCCGGTGGCCTCGCGATTATGAAGGACATCCCCGAGTGGAAATGCTGTGACCATCGTGACTTGGTGTGCTTGGAAATAATGCACTAGCTTCTGGACTGTGATAAGTGGGCCATATAGCAGCTTTTGGACCTGCGGATATCTCGTTTTGGAGTCGGCAAGGACCTCGCTGGCGAAGTAGACTGACCGTTGTATTTTTTGAATGTGACCCTGTTCGGATCGCTCAACCACCAGCACCGTGCTGACTACCTGTGTTGTTGCCGCCAGATATAGCATTAGCGGTTCCTGGGGCAGAGGTGACGCCAACACGGGGGGTGATGTGAGGAATTCTTTGAATTCTTCGAAGGCTCGTTGGCCTTCTGGAGTCCATTGGAAATTGTCGGCATTTTTGAGTAGCTTGAAGAAGGACATGCCCCGTTCCCCCAGTCGGGAGATAAACCGGCTGAGTGCCGCCATGCAGCCTGTCAGCTTCTGGATGTCTTTGAGGTTAGTCGGGGGTGCCATGTGCCTGATGGCGTTGACTTTCTCCGGGTTGGCCTCGATGCCGCGGTGCGAGACGATGAAGCCGAGTAACTTTCCGGATGGCACACCGAAGGCGCATTTTTCCGGGTTCAACTTCATCTTGAATCTTCGAAGGTTTTGGAAGGTTTCTTCCAAGTCAGCGATGAGGTCTTGTTTGGACTTGGTCTTGATCACCACATCGTCGACGTTGGCTTCCACGTTGCGCCCGATCTGAGTGTGCAGACACCACTGAATAGCCCTTTGATAGGTTGCGCCCGCGTTCTTCAGACCGAACGGCATTGTGATATAGCAATACGCTCCAAACGGTGTGATGAAAGATGTCTTCAAGCAGTCTTCTTCCCTCAGACTGATTTGATGGTATCCCGAGTAGCAGTCGAGAAAAATGAGTAGGTCACACCCTGCCGTGGAATCAACCACCTGATCTATCCGGGGAAGACCAAATGGGTCCTTGGGGCACGCTTTGTTGAGGTCGGTGTAGTCGACGCACATGCGCCATTTACCGTTTTTCTTCCGGACCAGAACTGGGTTTGCCAGCCAGTCCGGGTGGTAGACCTCTTTGATGAACCTGGCTGCGAGGAGTTTAGTAATTTCCTCCCGGATAGCATCTTTGCGGTCTTGAGCGAAGCGCCGCAGCCGTTGCTTGACTGGCTTGGCGTCTGTCTTCACGTTTAGGGCGTGCTCGATCACCTCCCTTGGTACGCCCGGCATGTCGGACGGTTTCCACGCGAAGATATCCTTGTTGGCTTGGAGGAAGGTGACGAGCGCGTCTTCCTATTTGGGGTCGAGTCCGGTCCCGACTAGAGCTATCTTGGAGGGGTCGGAAGGGTCCAGGGGGATCTTCTTCGTGTCAGAGTCCGCTGAAATTCCCGACTTTGCTGCTTTTTTCGCCGGAACTTGATCTTGCTCGACTTCTGTTACGACGGCTTGCCGAATGCTATTGCGCCCGACTGCCGCCTCTTGTGATTGAGCCAGTTCGCAGCTCTCCTTGTCGCAGGTGAAGGCTTGCTTGATGTCGCTGCGGAGGGAGAGGACTCCTGCTAGTCCAGGCATCTTCAGCACCATGTATGTATAGTGCGGTATCGCCATAAATTTGGCGAGTGCCGGTCGTCCGAGTATTGCGTGGTACGCAGTCTCGAAGTCGGCGACCTCGAAGCAGACGTTTTCTGTGCGGAAATTATCCCGCGTGCCGACGGTTACCGGTAAAGTTATCTGCCCAAGTGGAGTTGAAGACAGGCCGGGAATTATCCCGTGGAAGGGTGTAGTGCTCGGCCGTAGTTCTGAACGAGGGATTTTCATCTCGTCCAAAGTCTTGGCGAACAGGATATTAAGCGCGCTGCCTCCATCGATGAGGGTTTTCTTCAGCCTGATGTTTCTGACGATCGGGTCCAGGACGAGTGGATAGCGTCCCGAGTGGGAAACCCGATCTGGGTGATCTGCGCGATTGAAGGTGATGGCCATCTCTGACCAGCGCAGGTATTGGGGGGTGTTAGCCGTGGAGACCGTGTTGATGTCGCGCGCTGAAAGCTTCTATTTGCGCTTGGACTCGTACGCGAGTGGCCCCCCGAAGATATGGTTGAGCTCGGCTTGAGGATCTTGGAAATCCGGACCCGAGTCTGGCTTGTCTTTGTCCTTGTCGGCGCCAGACGATGAAGTCTGCTCGGAGGCGAACTTTTTGAGCATATAGCAGTCTTTGGCCGCGTGCTTTCCCTTGGGGTGAAAGGGGCATGGCCCGCTCATGACTTTCTGGTAGTCGTTGTTCCGCTGGGGCCCCGACCGGCTGCGCTCCATGTTGGCCACCTCGTTGTCCGACTTCCGTTTACGGCTGCCAGACTTGTTTTGAGACGGCTCGTTGTCGGCTTTCGCCTTCTGTTCTTTCTGTCGGGGCTCCTTCTTCTCGTCGAGGGCTTCGGCGACCGCTTCGGCCGAGTTGGCATATTTGTTGGCCATGTCGAAGAGCGCCCGGACTGTCGATGGTGGCTTCCGAGTGAATTTTGCAACAAGCGGAGCGTCTTTTACCCCTTTGCGAACGACGGCGATGACAGCTTCGTCTTTGACAGTTGGGATTTGGTTGCGCTTCTCGAAAAACCTTTTGATGAATTCGCGCAAAGACTCGTTTTTCTTCTGGTGCAGTTGATAAAGATCATGCTCCGAAGCGGGTCTGTCGTAGCTCCCCTGGAAATTAGCGATGAACCGCTCCCTGAGTTGTCCCCAGGAACCGATCGACCGCCTTAGGAGGCCTGTCAGCCATATCCTCGCCGAATCGGCTAGCGCGACTGGGAGGTAGTTAGCCATGACTCTGCTGCCGCCCCCAGCAGCTCGAACTGCCAGGATGTAAACGATAAGCCAGGACTCTGGGTTTGTCTTACCGTCGTACATTTCGATCCCGGTGGGCTTAAAGCCAGTCGGCCACAAGACGTCCTGTAGCTCCCGAGTAAAGGCTGGGATGCCTTCATCTTCGTGAGGGCTCCGACTCCGATCTTGGCGATGTAGTCGCTCGTGGTGGGTGCCGAAGCACTCGTTTTCGTCTTCCAGTCGGTGGCGTTCATCTTCTTCGCGTTCTTCGTGTCTAGCGTTTATGGTGTGACGAAGGTCTCGGTGCAGTCGCACTCGGAGGTCTTGATTGGGTCGGCAATCGTACTGGCGACGCCGCCGGTTGTCATTATTGGTATTGCCGAGCGTTGTTTGCCGGGACTCTTCGCGTTGCCGACTGGAGCCGGCCGCCCAGCGTCGTGTTGATGTAGATGAGCCTGCCGCCGGAGAACCCGACCGGTTGGTCAGTACAGCAGTGTCGCCCGACTGCTGTTGCTGCTGACAGGCAGCAGCGGTGATCATCGCCTTGATCTTGGCGATAGTCGGAGTGGCCTGGTGATCCGGCCCGAGCTGGAGGGTGTCCAGCAAAGTTGCTGCGGCCACAACGTTCTGTTGCGGTGTGACGAAGACGTCGTGGTCGCCAATCTTGGTTTGGAGGATCTGTTGCTGAGCGATTCGCCTAGCCGATCGCAGCTCGTTATTGCGAGCTTCGCGGTTGGCCTCCTCTTGTTGTAATCGGCGCGCCTCCTCTTGTCGCTCCTCTTGTAGTCGGCGTACCTCGGAAGGTGGTGTTGAAGCCATGAAGATCTCGCGGGAGAGGGGGAAGCTTGCCGAATTGAAGTCCGAGCTGGTGCTCGAACCACTATCCGACTTAGTGTCGGACTTCGAGTAATTTATTGGAGTGAGAACGACTCCGACCTCTCTAGATCTAATCTGAAACGGCACTTGGCCGTGTCCAAACTGAATTGCTAGGTATCGGGTCTGCTGCGCGGGATTTTGATGCGCAGCGTCACCGGAGCTGTGAGGGAGATTAATGACCTCTCCCCTTCTCGGCCCAACCCGGGCTGGCTCAACGCCTAGCGCAAGTCGGACGCCGAAGGAAAGGTGTCGATGTTTTACACCGGCAATAAATATATTGGGCTAGTCGGTGGATGGAAACTCAGTGGATTGCAAAGGAACACAGGAAGATTTTATACTGGTTCAGGCCCTCGATGTGAGGTAATACCCTACGTCCAGTTTGTATGTATTCCTTTGAGGATATACGGTGGTGGTTCTGATGAACTTGTGTGCACCTTCGAGCTTATGAGTGCTCTTCTGCCCTCATGGGGCGCCCTGCCTCCCCTTATATACTGGGGGACAGGGTTACAAGGTAGGAGTCCCCATCGGATTACGACTAGGAGATCTCCCCTTAGAGATATAACGCACCCGACTAGGACTGTATATTCCTTTCTATACAAGGCGAAGTCTGCCGAATCTAGCTATATCTCTAATTATAAGGCTAGGCCCATCCTCTATCCGAGTGGCCCATATGCTTGTCATGAGGTACCCGGGGCCCATGGCACCCACAGTAGCCCCCGAGACCTTCATAGTTGAGTCACAGCTGATGCCAAGTGCTCATCCTCCACGGTGAAGTCTTCCCGAGTGCATTGCTCCCGAGTGCTCTTTGTCTGAGTGCTGCTTCTCCTGAGTCCTGCTTCATGTCAGCTGGCATCGAGGCTATGAAGGGCTTCATGTAGATGTAGGAATAGTGTGCGCCGAATAGGCGCACCTATTAGGTGTAGCCCCCGACTTTGTGCTTAATTGTGAAGACAATTAAACATAAAGTCAAAGATCTTTAACCTGGTAGTCTTTCCCGAGTAGTATACTACTGGTATATGAGACTCTTCGGTATCATGTCAACCGGAATATGATTTATAGTCTTGCCGAGTAGGATACTACTCGTATATAGGACTCTTCGACTTCATGTCAGTCGGAATATGCATTTATAGTCTTGCCGAGTAAGATGTTACTCGTATATGGGACTCTTCAGCTTCATGTCAGCTGGAAAAGAGGTTTATAGTCTTTCCCGAGTGGCGTCCCACCCGGAAGTTAGACTCCTCTGCATCATGTCAGCGGGAATGAGAAATTTATAGTCTCTCCCGAGCAGTGCACTACTCAAAAGTTAGACTCTTCAGCGTCATGTCGGCTGGAATAATGTTACTCATGGCAACTGGTGGTCACGCATGTAGGCCGAGTACCACTTTATGAAAATAAATCCACAGCGTGGTCAGGTGTACCCGAGAAAGATACATGCATCCCCAATTTTAATGAAGACCAACTTGTGATCCTTGTAAGGATATATCCTCGAGACCTGGTGGATAAAACAGATACCCAAACATATATGTTTAGCAATAAGGCTCTCATGAAGCATATCTGTTTACCTCATCGGCTCCTGTTGGTAGCACCAGCGCTATAATTTCAACTCAGCCTGCGGGCGGCCCACACGGAGCATGCTACTGTAGGAACTCATATCTTGGTGGCTGCTACCAAATAAGCCGACCTGAGCCGACCTATCCAGCATAGCTCTATAGAAGTATCATCCATCGCATGTCAAGATGAGTTTTTTGGTGTTGGTAACCGCAATCAGCCAGAGAAATCCTTATTCGCAAGCCTTTCCGACTTATGTTCTGGATGCAGCCTGGTTGCCATAGGTGCCCGAGCAGGTATGTTGCAGGATCTGCTTGCCCTCCTCAGGTGTGACGCAGTGCATGAGAACTCCGGATGCGCTTTGATGATGTAAGTCTTCTCTGACTTCAGAAGAGCCGAGCAGGGTACCCGAACCTTGCATTAGCATAGGATTCGGCTAGCGACCCTCATGGGGCATACCCTACCCAACAGAGTTATAGCCAAGCGAGGTACCCGAACCTTGCATTAGCATAGGATTCGGCTAGTGACCCTCATGGGGCGTACCTCACCCAGCCGAGTGATATACGACCCCCGACTAGTGCCGGAAGTCGGTTGTCAGCTCACATGGAGCATAGCCGGGGAAGATGACGTCCCGACTGGCGCAAGTACTCGGTAAGTAGCCCTCATGGAGCATCCCGAGTGTATTTTGGCAGACTTGTCCAGCCCCCGAGCGTAGGAGATAGGCTCGCAGCCCTGAGTTCCTGTCACGTGTATCCGGAGCTAGGCCTGCAATATAAAGATATCGGATGAGTAGCATCTGATGATGGAAATAATCACCCAAATAAAATGTATTTTACAATATATGTAAATACGTGTTCTCCCTCTTTTTGATATTAATTTCCTCGAGTAGTTGACCCCTTACGTTTAAGCACTCTGCCCGACTAGTCATAGCCCCCTAGCGTCGGGAGTTGGCTCATGGCTCTTTCCCGGACACGCGTTTTGGGTGACTTGAGTTCGTCTTACATGGAGCAAAGTTTCACGGATCGAGATTTATGCTACTCGAGTACTTTTGCAATCATTTAAGAGCAAAAACAGAGAAGAGTGCAGCTTATGCACCTATTAGGTGTAAGCGGCATTGGCAAGGCCGAGTGAAGAAATATTTATCAGGAAGCGACTTATCTGTTCGGTATTTCGGAGTGGGGATGCCATCCTTGTGTTTGAGCTTGTGAGCCCCTGAGCATGTCACTTGTTGTTCTGATAATCTTCAGTTGTTGAAAGTCGAAGACGATTGTGGCCGACTGCCACAATGAAGCCGTCTGACTTGCGTTTGCGATTCCCGGCTTTAGTCGGGACCGCGTCGTTGGTGCCCTCCCGCTTCTTCTGTCAGGATGTCTTTTTATCTCCAAGGGCCTCAGCAACAGCGTGGGCTGAGTCGGCGTATTTGTTCGCCATGTCGAATAAAGCCTTGACAGAGTTGGGAGGCTTCCGAGTGAATTTGTCGATGAACGATGTGTCTTTGACTCCTTTTCGAAAGGCGGCGATGACGACCTCATCCTTGACGTTTGGGATCGAATTTTTCTTCTCAGAGAACCTCTTGATGAAGTCACGAAGAGACTCGTTCTTCCTTTGATGCAACTGATATAAGTCGTGCTCGGAAGATGGCCTCTCGTATGTTCCCTGGAAGTTGGCGATGAAGCGTTCCCGGAGTTCTCCCCAGGAGCCGATTGATTGCTTGGGAAGTCCTGTTAGCCATGTCCTCACTGAGTCGGCTAGAGCGACTGGGAGGTAGTTAGCCATGACTTTGTGATTTCCCCCAGCTGCTCGGATCGCCAGAGTGTAGACCGTGAGCCAGGACTCGGGATTGGTCTTGCCATCGTATTTGTCAATGCCTGTAGGCTTGAAACTCGACGGCCAGTCGACCTATTGTAGCTCCTGGGTGAAGGCCGGTATGCCTTCGTCTTCATGAGGACTCCGACCCCGACTACGGCGGCGAAACCGCTCGTGGTGGAGGCCGAAATGCTCGTTCTCGTCTTCCAGTTGGCGTTGCTCGTCCTCTTCTTGTTCGCGGCGCCGAGAATTGGTGTGCTGCCGAAGATCGCGCCATAGTTGGCCTCGGAGATCCCGGTTGTCCCGACGGTCACTTCGACGTTGCCGGTTGTTGTTTGGGTTGCCGAGTGACGTTTGGCGTGACTCCGTGTGCAGCCGACTAGAGCCGGCCGCTCGGCGTCGCTTTGAGGTAGATGAGACTGCCATTGGGGATGCCGACCGGTTGGTCGGTATGAGGGTATCGCCCGACTGTTGGTGCTGCTGACATGCAGCAGCGGTAAGCATGGCTTTTATCCTTGCGATCGTCGGGGTGGCCTGGTGATCAGGCCCAAACTGGACCGTGTCCAGTAGGGTTGCGGCGGCCACGATGTTCTGTTGTGGTGTGACGAAGACGTCGTGGTCACCGACTTTTGTTTGGAGGGTTTGTTGCTGGGCGGTTCGCCCAGCCCTGCGTAGGCCGTCGTCGCGGGTGTGCAGGCATCTTGCTTCTTCCTCCTGTTGTTCTCGCAGTCGGCAGGCTTCCTCCTCTTGTTGCTCGTGTAGTCGGCGTGATTCCTGAGTAGGAGTAGAGCCTTTGGATGCCATGAAGATTTCTTGTGGTGGGGAGAAGCTTGCCAAACTGTTGTCCGACTTGGGGTCGGAATCCGACTGAGAGTCGTAGTCCGACTGAGGTCGTAGTCGGAGTAGTTGATGGGGTTGATTATAACTCCAACCTCCCTAGATCCGATCTCGAGCGGCTCTGGGCCGTATCCGAGTCGAACTCCAGAGGATCGGGTTTGCCGCGTTGGATGTAGATTGTAGATATCCGCGGCGTCGCCGAGTCCGAACGGGAAATTGACGATCTCTTCCTTTTTTGGCCCGGTCTCGGCCGGCTCAAAACCGAGTCCGAGTCGAACACCGAAAGAAAGAGTTGTCCCTGGACTTGGGCGTATGGGAGATCGCCGCAGCATGTCGTGAAAGATCGCCGCAGCATCGTGTAGGCCGACTGGCGCGGAGTCGGCTGGTTCCCTGGCAGATCGGATCGAGTCCGAGTCGGCCAAGGTGAGATTGCCGATCTGGTCAGCGACGAAGTCGAGGCTTCTGAATGCGATTGTATCTCTGGGGGAGAGTTTGCCGCCGTCGACTTCGGTTGCTGGATCCATCGAGCTTGTAGATGTAGATCGCGCCGAAGCCCTACCTGGCGCGCCAACTGTCGATGTTTTACACCTGGCAATAAATATATGGGGGCTAGTCGCGGATGGAAACTCAGTGGATTGCAAAGGAACACAGGAAGATTTATTACTGGTTCAGGCCCTCGATGTGAGGTAATACCTACGTCCAGTTTGTTATGTATTCCTTTGAGGATATACGGTGGTGTTCTGATGAACTTGTGTGCACCTTCGAGCTTATGAGTGTCTTCTACCCTCATGGGGCGCCCCTGCCTCCCTTATATACTGGGGACAGGGTTACAAGGTAGGAGTTTCCATCGGATTACGACTAGGAGATCTCCCCTTAGAGATATAACGCACCCGACTAGGACTGTATATTCCTTTCTATACAAGGCGAAGTCTGCCGAATCTAGCTATATCTCTAATTATAAGGCTAGGCCCATCCTCTATCCGAGTGGCCCATATGCTTGTCATGAGGTACCCGGGGCCCATGGCACCCACAAAAGGGTTGTCCCGACGCTCGGTGATGTAAGGGACTGCCGCAGAAAATCGTCGAAGGGGATGGCGGTGCCCTGGGTGCCGATTGGCGTAGCATCGGCTGGTTCCTCGGTCGGGCAGATTGGATCTGCCTCAACCAAGGTGAGATCGCCGAGTTGATTGGCGATGAAGTCTAAGCTCCCGAAGGTAATCGCGTCTCCAGGGGAGAGCTTGTTGCTGTCGACTCCGTTGATTGAATACATCGAATCTTCAGATGAGAAATTCGCCGGGCCCCTACCTGACGCGCCAACTGTCGATGCTTTGCACCGGCAATAGAACTATGGGGCTACTCGGCGAGGGTGAATTCGGTGGACTGCAGAGGAACACAAGAGAATTATACTGGTTCAGGCCCTAAAGGTGAGGTAATACCCTACGTCCAGTTGAGGTGTTATTCCTCTGAGGTATATGGCGATCGATGATCTGGTTGTTTTTGTTCTGCCTGCCCAGAGGGGCGCCTTGCCTCCCTTTATCTACTAGGGGACAGGGGTACATGATAAGGATCCCAGTCGGATACGACCAAGGGATTTCCTTCTTAGAGATAGAATCCTATCCGACTAAGACTATGTTTCCTTATTATACAAGGTACAGCCTGCCGGGTGCTATCTTATCTCTAATTATATGGTCCGGCCCATCCTCTATCCGAGTGGCCCATATACTAGTAATGAGGTACCCGGGGCCCATGGCCTCCACAAGTTGAAATGGGGTTCCACACCCAAATAGCACTCACACAGGGTGACAAAGATAGAGATCTGAAGAATAGAGTTGGGATTCAAATGCACCAACTCTAGCTTATAGAAGTCAAGGATGCGGCGAAAGAAATCAGAAGACGGAAGGCACAAGCCTCGATCGAAAAAAGAGGCGAAAACTACCGTTTCACCAGGTTGGGGATTTGGGCTCGACTCATCCCTAGCTGGGCGCCAGCGAATCAACTCCTGACTGGGCAACTTCAGCTCGCTCTCCAGCCGTCGCAGCTTCACCGAGCCGCAATCCGAAATCGGCCAAGAACTCCCCGGCGCCCCCGCAAGATCCGAGGCTTTCGGCATGACTGGAGGCGGTGAGATTTGCGGAAAAACAAATCGGGGGCTTGGATCAAACAAAGAGGATTGGAATCGCCCGAGTTCGGGTGGGGAATGGCAGCAGCTAACCCTAGCCGGGCGGGAGGCGAAAAGTTGGGCGCGAAGGCGGAAGACGAAGCGGTTGGCTGATTTGGGGAAGATGAGGGAATCTTTTTCTCTCTCCCTGCTTTTATAGAGCCGATGTCGACTAGATGGGCTTGGGCCTACACAGTCAGCACTGGGCCAACAAGATATGAGTTCCTACAGTAGCATGCTCCATGTGGGCCGCCCGCAGGCTGAGTTGAAATTATAGTGCTGGTGCTACTGACAGGAGCCGATGAGGTAAACAGGTATGCTTCATGAGAGCCTTATTGCCAAAACATATATGTTTGGGTATCTGTTTTAATCACTAGGTCTCGAGGATATATCCTTACAAGGATCACAAGCTGTTCTTCATTAAAATTGGAGACACAGGTATCTTTCTCGGGTACACCTGACCATGCCGTGGATTTATTTTCATAAAGTGATGCTCGGCCTACATGCGTGGCCATCAATTGCCATGAGCAACATTTTACCCGTTGACATGATGCGGAAGAGTCTAACTTTCTAGTAGTGCACTACTCGGGAGAGACTATAAATATCTTTACCCGCTGACATGATGCGGAAGAGTCTAACTTTCGAGTGGGACGCCACTCGGAAGAGACTATAAACCCCCTTTTCCAGCTGACATGACGCTGAAGAGTCCCACATACGAGTAGTCTCCTACTCGGCAAGACTATAAAGTTTATTCCGACTGACATGAGGTCGAAGAGTCCTACATACGAGTAGTCTCCTACTTGGCAAGACTATAAAGTTTATTCCGGTTGACATGATACCGAAGAGTCTCATATACCAGTAGTAATCTACTCGGGAAAGACTTCCAGGTTAAAGATCTTTGACTTCATGTTTAATTGTCTTCATAATTAAGCACAAAGTCGGGGACTACACCTAATAGGTGCACCTATTTGGCGCACACTATTCATATATTTTCATGAAGCCCTTCATAGCCTTGCTGCCAGCTGACATGAAGCAGGACTAGGAAGAAGACTTACTCGGACAAAGAGTACTCGGGGGCACTGCACTCGAGCAACCTTCACCGTGGAGGACGAGCACTCGGCATCAGCTGTGACTCAACTATGAAGGTCTCAGGGGCTACTGTGGAGGCCATGGGCCCCGGGTACCTCATTACTAGTACATGGGCTACTCGGATAGAGGATGGGCCGAACCATGTAATTAGAGATAAGATAGCATCCGGCAGGCTTTGCCTTGTATAATAAGGAAGCATAGTCTTAGTCGGATAGGACTCTATCTCTAAGGAGGAAATCCCTTGGCCGTATCCGGCTGGGATCCTTATCATGTACCCCTGTCCCCTAGTATATAAAGGGAGGCAGGGCGCCCCTCAGGGCAAGGACAACAAGATCATCGATCATCAAACACCTCAGAGGAATAACACCTCAACTGGACGTAGGGTATTACCTCACATCGAGAGCCTGAACCAGTATAAACCTTCCGTGTTCCTCTACAATCCACCGAATTCACCCTCGCCGAGTAGCCCCATAGTTTCATTGCCGATGCAAAGCATCGACACATTGAATACTTGTAGACGTGAGGGTGAAGAAGAGATGTGAATAATAAGGTGTCATATCTTAGATATAGCATCTTTGATCGGTGCAATGCCATCGTGAACCAAGATATTTAGTATGTGTGCACAACACCTCACATGTAAGTAATCACCTTCAAAAAGCAAATCACGTTTGTTGTTCGATTTCAAGAGATTACACGCAGAAGTATTGTTGGATGCATTATCTAAGGTTAAAGTGAATACTTTATCCCTTATGCTCCACTCTGTTAGGCACTTGGTGATAGCCTCTTCAATTGCAATTGCCGTGTGTGGGTACTTCACATTTGTCATAGCTATTGTCGTCTTCTTTAAAGTCCAATTGGAATCAATGTAATGGACAGTCACAGCCATATATCCCAAATTCTGATTGGATGTCCATATGTCAGAAGTTAGACATACACGAGAGTCTATGTGCTGGACTTCAGATTGAGTACCTTGCTTCATTCTCTCAAATAAACTGAAGGCATCATTGCGCATTATTTGATGGCCAAGAACTTTATAGCTATGTTGCAGTGAGTGCACATATTCCTCGAAGTAAGGATCTTCAAACTTCCGAAACGGAACCTCCGCGTGGATGCAAAACTTTGTGAGTAACTCCCGGCTTCTTTGTGGATCAAATACAAAGCTTCCTTCTGAAGGTCGCACGCTCAATGTGGACAAAAATCTCTTTCTGTCTTCTTCGCTAATTGATGGACAAGACTCAGCAATGTGTGCTCTAAGGCTACTAGAACCAGGTTTTTTGTGACAAGTTAACCTCACTAAGCAAAACTTGCACACCGCCTTTGGGACCCCATCTATCAATATCAAATATTGCTCAAAGAACTCCCATGCTTTTGACCTTTTACCACATGATACTTGCAAGGAGAGATCTTCTATAGAATCACCAGTCCCAGAACTCTCTGATACATTTACAGACATACTCACAAACTTCCTGAAGTAACATAGGATACAAATAAATTGATTTAACACTCAGGACAGTTAGAACTACTCAGATATGCACCGCTGCATCCTATAGGCAGGTTCTCTATCTAAACTAAAAGAAAGGTAAACCAAGCTGATAGCTCGCAGAAAACAAGAGCTGTTATTCAATGCAATTGTGTAAAAGCATAGATATGACTCCAACCACCAATAAGAATCAGTTCTAAAACTAGTCAGCCATGTTCAGCAAACATGGTGTTTTTTCCAGTAGTATGCAAATTGCTTGGTGTGCAAGACATGAATTTTCAAGCATCAAAGTTGTAAGATCTAATGAAACATTAAAATAGTTACAGAAGTTCTATAATCAAACAGTTGTATCGAGTAGACATATTTTCAGCATTACAACAATTATCCCTCAATTCAATATTATAACCAGCTGAGTAGACAGATGCATCAATTACCTATTTTCAGCATTATTATCGCTAGTGCTCGATTCAATATTATAACAGGATAAACATAATTTCCTCCAAATATTTGAAACATTCATCTCACTTTCTGGTCACAAGAAGTTATTTAGTTGGCAAAGATAACTAGCCTTGCTCTTCTCCCCCACACAGTACCTATTCGCATAAATTCGCACATGCATCAAAGCAGTACATACCATCAAACTAGGGAACCATGAAGTGGATTATCAAGCCTACTACATATATGTTCATCTTTCTGTCAACCGCATTACAGGGAATAAAACTAAGGATTTCAGTACTAGAAACTATAACTCTCTTGATGTACCACCCAATGCAGAAATCAAGATTCTTGAAGAACTTACTTCCCAATCCTCCTCAGATCTACTTGGCAGCAGCAGTAAGCTCAGACAAGTTGACATCAATCCTGGAGGAGAGGACGAGCGCAAGTCTCCTCTTACGTCTCGAGTACCTAATTGCCACCGCCTCTGAGCCAGAGGAGTGCCTCGACGTCCTCCCCGCTGGCGGTGCCATTCAACCTCTGATGAAGTACCGCAGGAGGGCGGAAGGACGCGAGGCCGTGAAGGACGACGAAGGGGTGCTGGGCGTGGGAGGCCAGTAGGGGGAAGAGGGAGATGCCGAGCTCCCAGACAATGGTGCCTGGACTACTCGAGGTAGGCGGCGGCCATGGCGCCGATGATAGGTGGTGGTGGTGGCAGCGTCGAGCACTCGTCTGGAGACTGGAGTTTAGGCTTTAGGGCATGGCCGCATGGGGCCTAGGAACCATTTGCCTCCAGTGGACTCAACCATTTTGGACCCAAAATTTTTAACTAGAACAGATCGGCCCAAACCGATTTTTCTAAACACCAAACCGCTCCAGCCCAATCGTAGCGCTAGTCCATTTCCCCCCATCCAAAGTTGGTCCAACTGAAGAACCAAACCATTTGGCCCGTTTGGCCCCAGACCATTAGCAGGTTTAAGAACTTGTCGTAACCGAGTCGGACTATAGAGTCCTCTACTATCCGAAGTACGTTTTCTTCTCTGTCCGTGATGTTATCCATATCCGGTCTTCACCTTCCGTATATTGTTAGGTATGCGGTATTCCCGGTGGCCTATGTCCATGTACGTGGATATGTCATATCTACTATATTGACAGTAGCCGCCGAACTTTATTCAAATGAATAAACCAACTACGATATTTTTTCCCACTTCAGGAGCTGACTAATCGGGATATATAACGTTGTCGGGCTACATCCCAAACACGCTAAATCCGACTACGCAGTCCTTTCTTCGAAGTGAAGCATCATATGAAGTCGGTTTTTTTTAATTTGGATAAAGTTCAATCATCAAATCCCCTTTAAAAAATAACAGTAATATTACCGAGAATGTCGCAAGTTTCCTCGAAATGCAAACCACTGCCCTGGACTTTAAATCCTAGCGGCAAGATTGGTTTCGGTTCCGCACCCTCTTGCATCTAACTCACTGTTCATCGTCTTTCCAACCTTCCTAGCGTCCGAACCAAACCCTAAATTTCCTTCATCCTCCTTTTATTTCACTGTCATGGATTTTGAACCTTCCACCGTTAGTGACGCAAAGATGAAGAAGATACAGGTCGAGGGCGTCCCTTCCTTGACCTCTTCCGATACTTCTACGAACTTCGAGTCATGAATAAGTCGAGAAACACAAGATAATATGGTCTTCACCTTCAAGATGGCTTGAACGATGAATATACACATTGGACCACTTTTTGTTATCAATGTTGCTTATTAAACTAGGGTAAGCCATAGTATTTACTTTGGACCAGGGATTTTTATAAATTGTTTCACTCTGGACCATTCTTCTTCCTTAGCTCTCAGAGCTCTGCGCACCGTGAGTTGGCCCACTCCCCTGTCCTCGCGCATATGTGCAAACTCCATCAGTGTAGATGCACAGATCCACTACGAAAGGCTGCTTCTTGGCAATCCCTAGCGTGGACCATTTGTATCTTCCTCTGCATGTTGATGATCTCAGTCTATCTATAATACTACATGCTTAAATGCTCCTTTTCCTCGTTTGAATCAGCTTATGATTTAAGTTTATTCTCTTGTTTTTTATAAGCACGTTTTTCGAACAGCTAAGCAATATGTTTTTAATACTTTATATATGTAAGTTTTTTAAAAAATCAGATAAATATTTTTTTAATTTTATAATAGTTAATATTTAATTAATCATATAATAATGATTCATCTTATTTTACGTGTCGGTGTTAAGGTAAAATCATAACCTCTTTACGGTTCTTCATCGTAGCCGCTTGCTGTTTTCTTTTGAACAAACGCGCGATGTTTTCTTCAGCACGGTTGGCTTCAGCCTGTGAGCAAGCAGCTCGTGCTTGTGAGCATCCGCCTTGACCGTAGCAGCTCCTAGTGCAGAAATGGTCCTGGTCAGCGGCGATGGCTTTCTGCTGCTGCTAATGAAGTGCTCGTCGGCCAAAGCTTTTCAGCCCCTGTAGAGCGCAGTGGCGAGGTCGTGGACCTCCTAGTCTCCTAGCACACGGTGGCATTGATACCGGCAAAGCTCGAGCCGGATGAGAACTAGTCTAAAGTGAAACATTCTGTAAATATGTCCGTGCGTTATAACGGATAACAAAAGAACATCCGGTGTTATACGGTCAAAACCATAAATACTTAGATAATATTATAGATTCTAAACAAAATGAAATACTTCAATTTCC
Source organism: Oryza meyeriana var. granulata (assembly GCA_003991445.1). NCBI lineage: Eukaryota > Viridiplantae > Streptophyta > Magnoliopsida > Poales > Poaceae > Oryza > Oryza meyeriana. Next base: position 148,707 of record RYFJ01002254.1, read on the forward strand.
ACTTAAGGTCATTTTCATTATTGAAAAAACACAAATTGGTTCCACCAAATATACTGATTTTCCTAAAAGGCATATCAAACAACCAAGCAAAATGGATCTTAGTTTCCTCGAATCATTTAATAGGATATAATCCACGTATAAACTCCAAAAGCCTTTTTTTAAGAAACAGCTGCTACATGGACTTCCACTCCACCAATACATGTGCCTTATCGACAAACTCTCCACCAAATAATAGTAATGTGAAAACTTGCAAAATATTTCATTTTGATCAGTAGGGTAGAAAAGACAAATACAAAAAAAAATGAAGCATAAGCACAACTGCACAAGTTGCTCCTGGCAAACCAATAGTTGAGAACATAAAAGCAATTTAAAAAAAGCAATGTTTATGCCTTTTAAAATGTTACTGTTTTAGTGAGAGAGAAACATGACGCTAAGTTGTCATCTGAACTACATTGTCATCTAAACTACACCTTGATTGATAAACATTGTACTGACAAGCTTCCAATTATTTCCACAATCACAGCAAATTTGAGTAAAAACACAAGCACGAAAAGATTGTTCAATAAAACTACATAGGAACTTTCCTCTTGAACAATTCAACTGTTCATCTTGAAATGTTGAAGATGGAAATGGATCAGGATATTATTGATACTATGGATCATAAGGCTTGGCCCACATGGTGGGACCGTTTGGCACCGCGGGAAGGGGAAACGGCATAAGAGTAGACGGGGATAAACCATAACAAACATTTTTCAGAAAACATAATTGCACCCATTGCCTCCTCTCCTCTTCTCCTCCACTCCATCCGCCATCCACCCTATTGCAGCCACCAACAAAGATGAAGTGCAGCACAAGAGGCGAACAAAAATATTCAGAAAACTGCTAGCCCATCAATTAAATGATGGTAGAAGTTTTAACAAACAATTTTCAGAACAATTGCATTAGAGCAGCCAAAGTGTCATCCATATCCAAAAGACCAGAACCAAAAAAAGAGGAAATTGTACTAATGATGTGCTCGGAAGGACAAAAAAAACAACAAATGAGAGAGAACCATGGTCCAACAAAAATAATCAGAGCCGACGTATGAGAGCACCTGGCATGCAGGTCATGTCCAATCCAGAACACAAAAGGAGAATTTTTTTTTTCACAACTAATGGTGTGCTGTGAAATCGAGTGGATGTGTACCTCTTGTCAGTCATCACCAACAAGAGATGCAGCCCTAAACGTTGTCTCCACCGTGTCATTCACATTCAATTTGCATAAGAAACTTCTGAAATTTCAATGTCGCCAATTGAGCAGAAGAGGTTCCTCTCGGGATAAATCCTAGAGGAAATTGACTAAATATAGAATAAGCAAAACCCAAGAGAAATGTGAAAATTCATGATACACTCTTCTTCAGGTGCCTAAACGTTATTTTATGGTAACGAATTTAACAGGTTATCAATGGCAGATGTGGCACACTTCAACGGACAATTAAATATCCTCAAGGATTTCTGTAGACTAAATGTAAGATATTTTCACGAAAGTGTGAACTGATGACATAGCACTCGTAAGTTGTAAGAAAAATATTCAAAACCAAAAAAAAGCTCCAAACAAGCAGCAGTTACTGCACAACCCTCCAGGTTTAGGTGAGCTAGCTTGGATAGACCTGTAAAAAAAATAAGTTAATCAGACTATTACAAACACAAACAGATGTAGCTTTAGATAGTTAAGCTTCTACTTGGAAAATGAAGAAATTTATTTCTGGATACCTCTTAGATAAGAAACACCCATATCTATTATTTTGCAAAAAGAAAGTTGTAGCTCATCAAATTTGTATGATCTACAAGGGGAAAAGGTATCTATTAGACTTGGAGACCAGTATGTGTTATAGCATACACTGCTTTATGCTAGGTGGCTAACATAAGATGTTACCTGATAAATGTTTCATCTGAATTTGCTATGCCATTACATACCTCAAATTTAGGTTTTCCAATTTTCTCAAACCTAAAAAGTAAAGTTATTATTGGATCTGACAGAACTGTAATTAAAATTTATTCACGATTGAGCTGCATTTGAACAAATAGGCATGTCAATCTTTCCTGTAGTGAGTACAAACAAAGATAAGCAGTATATATGTTCGATCATAAAAGCTCTGGACGATCAGTTTTTTTTAACAAATGGTAATTGGTACAATTAAGTATTATATCTACAAGAAATAAGATGAATGATATATTAACGGAATAGTAGGAAACCTTATAAACGACAAGTCTTCCACGAATCTTTGGACATATCTACAAGAAATAAGATAAATGATATATTAACGGAATAGCAGGAAACCTTATAAACAAACAAGTCATCCATGAATCTTTGGACATCCCTCAAGGTCCAAGTTACCCAAATTACCCATGTTTGCAAAGGCCTTAGCTCCTTCAGCAATAACATCAGCACATTTCTTAAAGCTCAGTGATTTGATGTTTGGCGAGGCCTGCAGGATTAAGAAGTAATACCATAAATCATAGAAACTGAATAATTATTTATCAGGAACATTCACACCACCATATCATACAGATGGAAAGTATACCCATGTGTTCATTCAGAAAAGCAGCAAGTACCTGTCCCGGTAAGATGATGATGCCGCAAGGCTCCCTTGTGTTCTTTTCTAGGTAATCCCATGCACAGTAATGATATCCATCCTGTCAAGTAGAGGAAAATCACAATAACTAAATATTTACTGATCAAGAACATTCGCAGTTTCACACCACCATATCGTGCGGATGGAAGAAAATGAACTATCAGGCTATCAGCAGATCATTGACCCAACAATGTTTTTAAGTCCATGCTCCAATATGTGTCGCCGACGGGATCTTCCGCCTCCATTGTGGCGGAGGCTTCCAGAACCACTTCCCTTGCAAACCTAGATGCAGCCAGTAGCCCGATGGAGTCCCGAGGCAAAGAGGGGTGGAGACGAAGTAGAGCTGTGAAGCAGACGAACGCGATGCCTTAGAGTTTCTCCGCCTTGTTTGCGGCGACCCCATCCATGGCATCGAAGCCGCCCCCTGCAAGCGTTGCATAGGGATCCAGCGACAGCTCGAAGTGCGGATGGGGAAACCGGAAATTGGGAGGGGGTTGTAGCCGGTGTTGCACCCAATGGGGTCACAAGAGAAGGGCTGGAGGTGGAGTGACCCATCGTCTTCGGGGTCGGCGCAGAAGGGCGGGAGTGGGTACCAGGGGGATGCAGCCGAGTGGAAAGAGGAGAGGCGACGGATGAAACCCAGGGGCGCCGGAGTCGCGGTCGAGGGGCCATGGGGGTCGCGTGGAGGCAGCTCTGGGCGGTGCGGGCCGCGCTCGCGGGTGAAAGATGGAGAACGCTAGTGAACGATTCTGCTATGAGATCCAAGCCACTGGACGTAGAGTGGAGAAGCGTAGGAAAGATGTCGCTGGAGGAAGAATCATCGTCACCGTAACGATTTTTTTAAATACTATAGACTATAGATATAGATATAGATATCTGGTCACTGATGATGATGTATCCCTGGTCCAAGCTACAACGGTCGCTAAAAAGGATGGCCCATTGCTTCAATTTACTTGAAAAAAATATAACTCCCGAACTTTATAAAAAATTGTTTTTTAACAATTTAGAGAAAAATCTATACTAAATAAATTTATTTGCATACTTGCTAAAAAACATATTTGCGTATTTCCATACAAAAAAATACATGTACACATTTTCATGGAAATTTATGTTGCATAATTATATAAAAAAGTTATATTTTGCACAATTAAAAAATATATATTCAGTTTTCATGAAAACTTACAGTGCATATTTCCATTAAAACAGAATACATTTGCACTTTTCATGAAAACATATATGCACTTTTTGTACACAGGAAAAATAAACTCCACAGTTTCAATAAAAACACATATGCCAATAACAATGTTTGCACATTTTAATAAAAACACAACCGCATATTTCTATTTTTCTAAAATAGATCTACACATTTGCTCCTCCGGCGGCGGACGTGAGCACCGCCAGTGGACGTTTGCACCGGCACGGTGTGCGCCGGGCGGAGATGTGCACCGGCGGCAGAGGCACGGTGCACTCGACGGAGACGACGACGATGTAGGTGCAGTGGACGGAGTCCACGTGCACTCGACGAAGGCGACGGCTGCGGTGCACTCGCCGGAGACGGCGGCGACGATGCGCTCAACACAGTCGATGAAGACGTCCTCCGCGTCGCCACCGCAGCGGCATCCGACGTGACCAGATCCGCTGGGATATGGATGAGAGGGGGGGGAAGAGAGCAATGACCGAGCCTCGCCGGCGGCGGATCCGGTAAGACGATGTTGCCGGTTGACCTTGAGCTCCGCCGACAGCGGATCACGAGGCCCCGATCTCCGCCGCTCCGGATCGGTCGTGCCTGACCTTCTCGAGCTCCGGCGGTGAAGGTGTGCACCGGCGCCGTCGTCGCCGGAGCCAGCACGCTGGCGCCGACGGATCCGTTGCATCCAACCGAACGGCGCCGCCAGATCCGTCTCCTCCGACGGTCAGCTGCCGCCCTTCCGCCTCCTCTAACCGTAAGGCTGTCACACCTTCAGATGTGTCACCTGGAGCTAGACAGGAGGCGACAGGCGACAGGCGAGTTATAGCTTGCGTTTATTTGTTTATAATGTAGGTTACTATAAATGTGTTCGGTATGTCTAGTCATCAACAACCTCCGATTGACGTGCCTCCGCCGATGTGTTGTGTTGGTGTGGAGATGAATGCAAAGTTGCAATAAGTAAGAAGGATTACATATTCCGACAAAGGTATTGGATGTGTGCGAATTATGCGTATTCCCGAAGCCACAAGGGAAGAAGGGGAAGACGAAGAAGCCAGTGGAGGTAATACGAATTATCTTGTAGTACGAAATATTAGAACCTATGAGCTAACAAATTTGTATATGTCAAGGCACCAAAGCCTCCTCCGTCTCTATGCGACTTCGTGCAATGGATAGATACGGAGATCCGTCCACAGGACGTACAGTAACTTCGCATGTCGTAGGAATGGCACAGGGACCACCTCGAATGTCTTTGGGCGGCGCAAGAAGAGTGGGAGGCTGAGCAGAAGAGGAAGGAGGAGAAGGAGCGGCAGGAGAAGGAAGCCCGAGAGGCAGAGAGGGAGAGGAAGCGGGAGAGGGCACTACGTGCAAAGAAAGCTGGGCCGGAGGCGGCAAGAAAGAGAAAGTACCCACGCTGCACATAGTAGTTGCATATCTAGTCGAATATCCGTTTGAAATACCCTAAGGCATGTAATAATGATAACTAGAAACGTTTCATGTGCCGTTTGTACTCATTGGATGGATAATTTTATTATGTTTGTAAACAATTAACGTGTGCTCGGTTGCCACCGCTCGGAATGTACTTTTGCTGTGAGGTTGAAACTCGAAAAATTCATGTTTTTATTAGTTTCGTCACAAATGAGATAGGGTGCCGGTCTGACCGCAGGCAAATGATCGGTTCGACCGGCACCCTATCTCATTTGTGCTATCGGTACTGGACGCGGCCGGTCCGATCGACTGGGGGGAGGCGGTCCGACCGCCACCCCCACTAGAACTCCCTGTCGATACTGGATCCGGCCAGTCCGACCGGGTGGGGAAGGCGGTCCGACCGGCACCCCCATCAGAATTGCCTGTGTTGTTCTGTACCGGGCTGGTCCAACCGGCTAGAGGTGCACGGTCAAACCGGCACCCCCATCAGAACTCCCCAGGAGGTTCTTCGCCAAGGTTACCACCACTCTTGATAGTATGGCAATGCTAAAAGAAAAAACTAGCTTAGTCTAGAGCGCCTTTCACCTCGATTATTTGAGCAAACCGCTAATTTGTTCGTCCTCGCTCCATAGCTTTACGCCTTCAAATTTAATTGGTGGTCATACTCCTTAGCATGTGGAGCTAACTTCTTTTTGCATATACTCAAACACAATGGTTAGTCCACAATTAGCGCTTGTCATCAATTACCAAAATCAACAATGGGGCCTAGATGCTTCAATCTCCTCTTTTTTGGTAATTAATGACAAACAGCACATATAAAGCAAAATTATAAATGAAGTTCAATACACGAAGGCAAATCATACAATACACTCCCTCTAAACATGTGCATGACAATCACAAGAGCCACAACGGCGACGAGAGGAGTTTGCAATATGATTTGCATTCCATTAATTTAAAATGAAAGAGCGTGATAAACAACAACAGCTTAAACTTAATCAAAGAAATAGGATAGCTAAAACGAGATAAATTTCGAGTAGCAATAAACTCAAAAGGAGACAAATGAGAGTTTTACTATCCTATTACAACGAACGTAACAAATAACACGAAGGTCCAATAACAAGAGTCTTCAATCTTGAGGAGGAGGGGATGAAGGGGCATTGCGGCGACGATGGTAGACAACCGGATGGGAGGTCTCTAGAATCCTGATACGTCACTCCAAACCATCCATCTGACCCTCAACACGATCAAAAGAATTTTGCAATGTTGCAACATTACCGCTTAAGCCTCTCACTTGTTGAGTCATCCCCTCAAATCTGGTATTCAAACGAGTGAAGTTCTCATTTAGGGCATTGAGAGCTCCCATGACCGGATTAAAATACTCCATTTGCTGTATCCCAAAATATGCATATTGAGGAGAGAAGAACTGACCAAAGTACTGTGGAGGTGGAGGAGGAGGAGGATGATCATCAAAACAAGGCCCTTGAGGTTGAGCGGAACGAGAAGATTGACCGCTCTCAAACGACCGCTCGGAGGGAGCATTTGGTGGAAGCCGGGGCCTATACTCCTTATGGCGAGATGTTCTATTGCCCATTCTTCCATACTTTGCAAGGATAAGCTTCATTATGAATGGAGCATAATATATACCTTGTCCAAGGGTGTTCTTTGACATGTGCATCTCTCTAAAAATAAGGTCGGCGACATCAAACCGAGTTCTACTTATGATAGCTTTGATCACATGTCATGTGATACCACGAATGGCATCCTTGTTGCCACACCTTGGGACAATCGAAGCTCTGACAATCCGGTTGATTACACTTGTCATAGTTCTTAATCCAGTGATGGTTCCAAATGTGCAATGAACACTTGTGTCATAGAATTGTGCTTGGTCTTAAACAGATATTGGAGAGTAGTGTAGCTCAGAGTGAAGCTGTATACCCTCAAGATATCTCAGCTCCAACACTTCTTGCAACTCTCACTTAGTTGCCACACACCCAAGCTCTACACTTATCCACTTTAACTGAGTGAAATCTTCATTTATCCAAATAGTGGAGTAGAACTGACGGATAAGAGTGGGGTCATAATCCTGATGGATAGCAACAAACTTGTCAATTCCCACCTCTCGAAAAAGATTCTGCAACCCTAGAAATGCAGAGGTCTTGTTTATCTCTTTTCACAAAATGTACTTATGATCAGCAAAGGGCTTGATGGAAGTGTAGATCTTCTCAAATACTTTCTTCTGAAAGTTTGTGTGGAACCGTGGATCGTTGGAGTCGCGAGGTCTCTTGAATTGATCATGATCCCTAAGAAGCATGTACTCCGTAGGGTTGTTCAATCGCACTCGGAAGTTGATAGTTGGATCCACTTGAGGAGGCATTGAATAATAGAGCGAAGGAGGTGGAGCAGTTGGGTCACCTCGAGGAAAAATAGGATGTTCCTCATCCTCATCCTCATCCTCATCTATTTCATGGTCTTCCTCTTCCTCTTCCACCACATAATACTCATCCATATCTTCTTCTTCTGATGAAGTGACGGGATCATGGCGCTTCTTGGAGTGTCTTTCCGCAATTTTCTTGTGAGGAGGAGCCATTGACTGAGAAAGAGACAAAAAAAAGGATCAGCGAGTATTAGTGTATGAGAAAAAGATTTGACAATTTGAAGTTGTTGTTCAGTCTAGGGGCGGTCAAACCGCACCGACCTAGTCGGTCGGACCGCACGCCGGTTGGACCGAAGGCATCAGGCTAGTCCGACCGGCACTGGCAAATCAAGGTTGCAGACTTGCGATCAAAAAAAAATTTTCACGTACACAAGAGATGAACTAATATGGCACAATACTGAGAGAATAGAAGATGAACAAGATAGCCATTGTGAATATATATAGGAGAGGAACAAGAGAACAAACTAACCCTAACCCTAGAACCATCAAGAGGTGAACGGGATTGAGTTGGATGCAAGGGAGAGGGATTACCACTAGATTGCCGGAAGAAATAGACTTGATTTGCACCAAGAACTCCCCTCTAGAGATGCAAATCGATGAAGCACACTCCCTCCACCTAGGGTTCCAATCCACAGTTCAAAAACACAATCAAATAGAAAACCAAACCGTGGAATAGAGGGAACGGAGAAGAATCACTTACGGACCAACCGGAGAGGAAATCCCGGTCCAAACGAGAGGAGATAGAGGAGAGAAGAGTTAGGGTTGGAGGGAAAGAGAGAGAGAGGAGTTTGAGGCGAGTTGAGGAAAGAAGAAGTGAGAGAGGAGGAAGATAGGGTCGGATAGGATAAGATCTGGATCGGTATTGGGCCCCACCCCGTGGGCCGGTCGGACCGGTTCCTCTTAGCCAGTCGGACCGCCTCCTCCCACCCGGTCGGACCAGCCGCGTCCAGTACCGACAGCGCAAATGAGATAGGGTGCCGGTCGGACCGCCTCCTCCAACCAGGTTGGACCGGCCTCGTCCAGTACCTGGTCGGACCACCTGGTATTTTTTCGCTATTGAATTTGAACCCGATCGGACGGATCCTTTGCCTACGGTAGGACCGGAAATGACCTAAGTTAGAGGAATTCGCCCCCAACGGCTAATTCTTGAGGGGAGGGGCTATGAATACCCCTACACCTACGACAAGAGAAATCTTCTTTGCACTCTATTTACTCTATTTGAGTTCTTGCTTACTTCCTCACACTCTTTGAGAATTCTCTCTTCCTTTGTGAGTGGTTGAGGATAAATGTAGCCAAGCTAACTATATTGCTTCATCGACATCTTGATCGTACATGAGTTTCTTCAGTAAACGTACAATTAATAAAACAAGATGTATAAGAGACGAACTTCTACTGGTACAATGTACTACGGGCCCTGACCGTAACCTCTAGCCCTCTTCGTCCTCCTAGCCTGCGCTCGCACCTGGCCCTGAGAGTACGTCAGCTGGTCTGGTGGTACGGCAAGGCCAGCGCAGGTCGCCTGCACGGGTGTGGTAGCTGGTGGGTCCTGTGTCTACGGTAGCGGAGCTCCTTGCAGCTGCGAGGAACCTAGTACCTCCTAGATCTCCTCGTCCTCGTCCTCCAAGTCGTCTCTCTCGAAAGGATCCGATGCCCAACCGCTGCCGCGTGCACCCTGTGCGGAGGAGCCAGCGCCAGCAAACATCCCCGACGTTATAGAGTGGAACTCTGTGCACAAAATTGTTGATAATTGCAAACCGAAATTTAGCAAGGCAAAAGTAAACTTTGATATAACCTGAAGGACTTCCTGTGGTGGCCCAGGGGGCACCACTCATGCCCTGCTGCGCGTGTAGTCGTGCCTGGTACGCTCCCTGCATCGACGTGCCAGCTCCAGAGGGATGTAGGTATGGTGTACCGAAAGCTGCACGGAAGCATATTGATGTAAAACGGTGCATGTCGTAGAAAAAATCATGTTATGAACCGATGGTTAGTGGAATTTACCTCTGGAGGGGCCAGCTCGCTGACTGGAACCCTGCGTGCGCTCTCCTACTCCTGCTCCTGATGGCCGTGGCTGTTGCTGATGTACAGCTACAGGAGGTATCGCGTCGGCTGCACGACAACTGAGCGCACGAACCACTGTGTGGATCGCATCATGAATACTCTCGAAAGTCGTCCTCTACTCGTCCGCAGTCAGCATGATCCCACTGTCCAACCGTCCGAACGCCGCGTTCACATCAGCTTGAACCCGTCCGCTGCGTCGGCCTATTTCAAATATGACGTGCATATGTGTTAGAACCGTGGACACCTACAAAGGAAATAGCAAAGTACAAAGATAATGTGACTTACCGCGCGGAAGTAGTCCTGGTCACAGTGTCTAGGATACGTGTCCGTCGTAGCGACGACGCGTGGCTGTGGATCATCTGGGGCAAATGTGGGCACCCCAGAAGTGCATTATGAAGAGTAACTATTACGGCAACGCGAACTATCTAGATGGATGGGGTCTCGAATAAAACCCAAATAAATGCGGTAACCATCCATCCTCATCGCAGACTTACCATAATCTTTACCCACTCACAATACAAATCCAAAATGCCGAGAAGTGTACAAAAGAGATAATCATAAGGATAGCTTGCCAGTCCTCCCCGTCATACGCCCGTCAAACCACTCGATGGTGGCGACCAAACACGATACGTACCCCAGAGGACTCGAACCACAATAGCTATCCCCCAACCATCTCAATTATACACAACTCATACTCATGTTCAGCTAGTCCCCAGGAAAGCGACTAGCCTCACACTTTCATCGCAAGCAATTGATAAACATCACAAGTACTCTAAAAATGGATAGACGAGCAGCAGAGTTACAATTATTACCTAGAGGGTTCACACCCTAATTCATCACCAAGTGACACAAAAGATTTGCAGCGGAATATAAACACAAAAGACAAGAACCAGTGGTGCCAAACCCATACACAGGGCAACCGACTGGGGATAGAGCTCAACTTCAACTACACATTATCCTCGCCACCCTCGGCGGGATAATAGTAGATCACACCATCTTCGTCGTTATCCTCACCTGAAAAGATGCAACGTGAGTACGAATGGTACTCCGCAAGACTTACACAATAATAATAGTACAAAGGGAGCATGCTGGTTTCTACATCAAGGAAGAAGGCTATATTGATTTGATTTTGCACAAAGCTGATTTTATTGAGCAAGTAATACTTGAAACTATAAGCATTTTGTGAAATAACTCAATCTGGAATTTTAAGACAGCAAGTATATGGTTCTGAAAATGGAACATAAATGGGCATAAACCATGCTTTAAGCATCATCCATGGGCCACCCTTGCCCAAACAATTGTGCTACACTAGCACACCATTTTTCATGACTAAAGCCAAGTCATATTTAACATTAAAAATCCCTTATATAAGCCCATCCATCCATGACTATCCTAAGTCATGGTATAATCACATAACCCAAGTTGGATGCTAACATGAGTGAGGAACACATCAAGCGTCGTCCGTAACCGTGGACACGGCTATTCGAATAGTTCTTACTCTGATCAGAGGTGTACATCTTTACCCACACGATGTGATAGAAGCCAAACGGCTACACTCTAGTTTGATCCGTACATATCTGTACCCACACTCTACACATTGAGTGCGGACTAGAGGTCACAACAGAACCTTTTGCACGCTTAGCCCCAACCACCTAAACCACGTCTGGGCCCCCGACGACTTAGTCGTGCGTGTGTGATGACTAAGGCGGGCTTACCGTCGTGGGAGGCACCTCTGGCCACAGCCAGGCGCGCTCGAGGTCCTCCAACGGAAATCCCTCCTCACGACTGACGGACGGGCGTAGATGGCCACAGCCTCCCGTGCTACTGAGTTAAGCCGTCCCACTCCCGGCGTGTGGAAGTACGTAGGGTGCTTGAATAGACGTCAACATGTTCGGTCCTTAACGACCCAGACGGAGCTACGTGCATCGGGGAAACACCATCCCTTCATCGCCCTATCATCCGTCCAAGTCAAACATATTCTCAATTATACATTAGAAGTGATTCTTTTCAGATTTTAACCCATCCATTCGCTTTAAACTAGTTTTGAACCGATAGCTCCATCTATCGGACCTTTCTAAGTCTAGAAATAAGCATGGCTAAGCATTCGGTAAAATAGAAGTATCCCAAAGTCCTTAACCAGTGGTGACAAGCTATAAACATGAGATCAATAACCAAGGAATGGAAATGCATACAATTGGGTAATGTTGACTCTACCCATTTTTCCATTTTAAATAGACTGAAGCATGCATATAGATATTGTTTTCACAAACAAATCAATTTATTGAAAACATAGGTTCAATATGCTTAGACGCTTGCCTTGCTGCAGCGATAAGTCACACTCAGGCTCTGGGTTAATCTCCACGTACTCTGTATCCTCAGAATCTATCGATAAGAAGCAATATGCAAATAAGAAGCAATAAACATGTCTATGCAACATGATTAATTAATTATGAGATAAATACAGAGGGTAGGGCATGTCCTAATAAGATTTTAGGAAAAAGAACCAAGTCATTTGCATCTCTGGTTTGTGAGATACAAAAATAATAAGGTGGAAGGGCTGAAACGGCAAAAGCCGAAACTATAGGAAAACTCTAAGTGGAAAATAAGTGCTTGCCTTCTCTGGTAGGATTTTATGAGTGTGAGAATTTTTATGTGAAAATACATATCTTCCTGATTCCGACAAAATTTGGTTCACTGAAATTCGATTTAAAACGATTTAGATATGAATTTTACAAGTTTAACAAAAAGAAAGGTAAGCAAAATAATTAGGCCTATTTTGGGAGGTAATTTTGTCAAATGAAAATTATTCACAGCAAAGATTACAATTTTCTGAGTTAAATAAAAGTGGTTTCACATTTTTAGCAATTAGGATGAATTTTCTAGAAATTTATAAACTTCCAGGTTATAAAGAGATATATAAAAAGTATTTCCATTTTTAGAGAAAAACCCTACACAGAAGTTCCCACTTTTTATGTTACAAAATTAAAGAGCACAATTTTATGAATCCAAAGAAATTTGGTTTACCTCAAAAGGAGTTACAGTGAATTTTATAGAAATATTTCAAGTTCTTAAGCCCAAAATAAGTCAATTTTGCTTCATAATATTTTATAGATATTTCCAGTACAGAAGTTGTCATATTTTATTTTACAGTAATAAAGTTCACACATTTACAGAGCTAACAAAATTGGTTTCACTCAATAATGAGTTAAAATGACCAAGATATGAATTTACAAAGTTTAAACATTTTCTTTTCTCTTCTTATTTCTCTCTTTTCTGATTTCCCTTGCAGCCCGGGCCCACAGGCTAGCGAGGCAAAGCAGAGCAGGGCGCGGGCACGAGGGCGCGGGCGCGAGGACGCGGGCGCGAGCAGACAGAGCCGGCGGGCTTCTCGGCGGCAGCGACGGCGATGGCGGCGTCGGCTGTAGTCGGGCCCCAAAGAGAAAAGGTAGAGGAGTTCACGGCGGAGCTAAGGATAGTCTTCTTGACACTTCAGGTGATCGGAATCTCGCCGGCAGCGAACTCCAGCGGCGGAGTGTTTCGGGATGCTGCGGCAAAACGAGCTACGACCCGATTCTTTCCAGAACCATGCATGCACGCGGTTATATAGAGTACCGGAGTGCTCACCAAGGCTCGTGCTGGTCTTGGCAAAGCTGGGACCACAACGGCGACGGCGGAACTAGCCCGGCGGCGGCGGAAAACTTCTGAGCGATGGCGTCGGCTAACTTCGGTCCATGGGCGACTGGGAAACGATGTCCACCAAGTTAGTGAAGCTCCAGGGAAGGTACCGGAGCAGGGAATCGAGCGGAGGCTCACCAGAGAGGACGGATCGGCGGCCGCGACGGATTGACCGGAGGGGAAGAAGACGATGTCGATCTCTCGGTATACTGTGTCGCGGTTCGATTGGTCGAGGCCAGCGTCTCCTGGGAGTGAGGAGACACTGGAGGCGCGGTGCTTCGGGCTGGGATCACCTGAGCTCGCCGGAACAGTGACGATGTCGCGGCGGCGCTCACTGGACCGAAGGTGAGGACGACGGCGGCTTCGGCCGGCAATTCCTAGGGCGACCAAAGACAAAATGGAACGATCAGAAGATGGAGATCATGTTTCCGAGGCTTAGAAGGGATGGAGCTCACCGGAGCTAGCTGGGTTTCCGTCGAACACTGACGACGCCGAGGAAGATGAAGTTGCCGACGGTGATTCTTGGGAGTTCCGTGGGTTTTCTCGGTGGGAACGTGGAGAGGATGAGGAGGAGGTTCTGATGGCGAGATTAGAGATGAAGTGGTCGATGCTCTCCAAGCTAAGCTGTCCAGGGCTCTATAAACTGAGAGGAGGGAAGGAAGAAGGAGGCAGTGACACGTTGGCTCATGTAATGCTGAGTTGCTCCATCTCCACAGTGCCTCTGGTGGGTCCCACGTGTCAGGCAACGGTGTTCTACACACTTGTGGCTAGCTTCACTCTATGACTTGTGGGTCCAGGAAGTGAATTCCTAGGGAAGAGAGAGGAGTAAGGGTAGGAATGTTGGTGAAACACACAGTCACATGCTATGGTGAGGCTGACAAGTGGGCCAGGTCTTGTGGGGTCCACCTGGAAGTGAGAAATGAGAGAAGAAAGCTCTAGAGACTAAGTGTTGTGAGCTGTAGGGACAGCTGGCTTGCATCTGTGATTTCAGCAGGTTAATAAGGGATATAAATTATGGGAAAAATACTGGAGATAGAGGAAGATGTGTTCAAAGTGCTGACCAAATTTCGTTGTTAGAAGTGGTCTGGTTTGCCTTTGGTGAAAATGCAAAGTGGGGTTACTAATCCAGTTTTTCTGCAGCTTGATTCATGTCCCTAGGGCTTTGCTCCTATTATTTCATGTGACTTCTTTGAGAATTAAATTAAACCAAAATTCCTGGTAGTAGGGTTCATGGTGTCACCCACTTTGGCAAAAGGGCTCTGTCTAATTAGTCTTCATGTTCATGTGGTAAATTTTAGAAGTAGACCAATTTATTTCAGCTAGCTTCCTAGCTTTGCTGATTTGAGGGATTTGGTTAAAGTATTAATTGAAGTGATAAAATTATGTAAAATTTACAGTGGGTTGATTTGGTGAGACAGTGATTACAGGAATTTTTACATGATTTTATGTGCAACCAAACATCCTTAGAAAATCCTTAGACTATACAAATGCATATGTTGAAGAGAAGGACACAGGCTGAAACTTGTTTGGAATTTTTAAGGGATCTAAACTAATGAAATAAATTCTGGAAAAATTATATTGATTCATGATAATTAAAATAGTATTTGAATAAATTATTTTCCACATATGTTTCTGTTCAACTTGATGCACTATTTGATAAGGTTTGGTTTTTACCGATTAGGGTTTTAACTATTGAAGGTTTACATATTGCAAACTTTAATTTTGCATGAAGCGACATAGCAGGGATTTTGTTTATGCACTCTAGTGGCAGTAGGTCCTAACCCTTATTACTTGGAATTAGATTTGGAGCTGTGACAGCAAACGTCACGCGTGTGCGGGTACGGGGCTGGTACCACCTGAGGTATGCTAGGTAGATGTTCTCAGTGTGTGGATGTATCTCGTCGATGACCTCCTCCGTCGCCAGCAACCAGTCCTCCACGTATCTCTGCAGTCAGGGATACCACTGAGCGCCGGCTGCCTGTCCCCTACGATTATACCTATTTGCAGACAATGCATTAGAGTACATTAATGAGTTGTAGTACTCAACAAAGATCACAGATGTACTAACCGGTGCACGTCGCGCGGCACAACGTTCTCCATGGGCACAGGGAAGTGCTGACGTAGACCGAACTATCGCATCACCCGATGCGGACAGTGGGGCTCAACGAAGATGTCAAACACCAACGGCACTCTCGTCATCCAGTACGCCTGGTCACACGTGCAAAGAGACCAGAGTCCGAGCGGTGCACGGGCCGCGATGGCCTGCGGACTATACGGCTCCCAGACGACGTCGCTGGGCAGCAAGTGGTCGAACTCCATAACGAAGTCGGAGTAGGCCCTGCTAACCTGCGTATGGGCGTAACGACGCTGCAAAATAGGAAAGAGAAACACGTTAGTGTTTGCGCATAAGTGGTAAACATAGAAATTAATGTTATGTACCTCACGGCGACACCATACCGTCCCCATAGTCGGATGGTCCTCATGCGATTGCCCATACAAGCCTCCAAGGCCGCCCTCGTAGAGAGAGTGCTAAATCAGAGGACGGCCTATTGCGAACCGCTCGGCGGCCCATAGCTGCAGAAGGAGAGGGCAACCGGCGAGAATCGCACCTGGATCGGTCTTTGTGCACGCATCACAGAGAGCACGATACGTCGCCGCTAGAACAACAGATCCCCAGCTCCACTGCGATACGCGGCCGTCGTCGCTATCGGCGATCACACTAGCGTAGTGGATCAGTCCCTTGTCCACCGCATGTCCCGTCGTGTTGGTGAACATCACCCACCCGAACAGCCACAGCAGGTACGTCTCCATGCTCCGCCGCACCGAGTATTCGTCAGCTTCAGGGTCTAGCTGATCAGGCTGTAAAGCAAAATTATAGTCAACACCACAGTTGCTTGATAGGTCGGATGATTGTAAATCAAAAGAATCAGTGACTTACGGTGAACTGTAGCAGCCACGCCTGCGAGGGGCCGCTCGTGGTGTAAGGCGGTAGCGAAGCCGGCACACCAAGTTCAGGTCGACGGTGCACGACCTGGAACCGAGCAGTGATGTCCTGCGACCAACCGTGCGCCCCGTCGACCGGACCAACTGCGTCCCCTGCGAGGGAAAGTCCTAGCAGGTAGGACACATCCTGGAGTGTGGGAGTCATCTCGCCGCACGGTAGGTGGAACGTGTGGGTCTCCGGTCTCCAGCGATCCACCAGTGCTGCCAGAAGTGACCGGTCAGCGTCCCATCGCCTGGCGGGGTCTCTCTCATCCGGTCCGAGCTCAACTAGCCTGCACAGCGGAAGAAGTCCAGCCTCACGCAATCTGCAGAATATAGCACTGTAGTCAATATTAGGAAACATAGATATGTACAAATGATATGAATGAATATTGGTACAGCTCTTACCTCTCACGGAACCGGTGGTCTATCCGCAGGAGGTGACGTGAAGGCCGTGGACGGAAGGTGGCTAGTTGGGCACTCTCGACGGCTGACAAGTAAGACAGGTGGGACTGGTCGAGGCCCCGATCGAGCAGCTCCGGTGTATGATACGCCATATCTGGATACAAATAGAGAGTTAGCGTAAATTTTATTGTCAAAGCAATAAGTAAGAGTAAGTTTGCAAAGTTAAGTGAATAACCACATTACAAATTATTGTTACGGTTTATAGCATTGTTATATGACAATAAACAACAATACGGTATATATCGTTCTACAACAAACATCAAGCATAGACTTACACTACACCACAGCACCACCAAATGCTTGAGAATGCCTAAGACGAGGTCGTCTTGAAGTTGTGCCTTCGCCCGTAGGACGACTGCCATCAGCGCTTAAACCCGACGGTCCAGCTTCTGCCGCACTTGAACCGGTTGCATTCTTTGGACATTTCTTATATGTATGACCTGTTTGGTCACACTTTGAACAACGTTTATATCTTCCACCGGATTCTGACTTATCCATATCATTACGGATGCGTCTTGCCTTACGGCAACCTGCTTTATCCCTCAATTTTGTTGGGTCAGGAATGTACATAACTTGAGAATGCTCCATAGTAAATGTCCCCGCAATACCGAAGCGTATATCTCTCCACTCCAGGTATTGTAGATTGCTTCTTTTCTGAAATACGGTGAGACAAAATAACGTGCTTCTATCCCGCACTCACCGCTCGTGGCAATAACATGAAAACATGGCTTGTGGAGCAGAGTAGGCTTTCGGCACGAGCACTTGCAGGTCCCATTTTCCTTCAATACACCCTCCTACACAACTCTTTTGCGGTAGATTCCGCGCATGCCTTTATCGATACACAATATTTCAAATCTATGTTCTTGCGTATCTTGAGGTATAGCTCGATGTCTTCGGGCCTTTTTACTTTTATCTTGTAGGTACTTAGTCATTACTGTGCCAAAGAAAATATTATTGTCCGCCATTGAGGGACCAGCTGCTCTGAACCGATCTCTGAAGTACTTGCATGTGCCATGCAAGATAAATTCGACTATGCCAATAAGTGGGAGCCCTCGAACACCACGCATCATCCAGTTATAAATCTCTGCCAAATTTGTGGTCATTATGCCAAATCGAGAACCATCCTTGTCATACAACAATGCCCATTTCTCCTTTGGTTCATTCTCAATCCACTCCAAAAATTTTCTAACAGAGAATGCCGACCTTCTTCTCATATAAGGGCCGTCACTTGATAGAGGTACAAGAGCTTGTGGAGCCTCATTCCCTACAAGGGTAGCCCTCCTGGACTGCTCATCTGTTTGTTTAGAGGTCAGCTCATCCAACCTCCTCCAAAGCTCATTAAATTTCTTCTCTTGATTCTGAGCGCACAACCTCTTGAAAAGATCCATAAGGTGCTTATTCTTAAACTGCCTATAGAAATTAGCACACATATGACACATGCACCATCTGCTTTGGACATCATACCACCTTGGTGGGTATCCCTTCTCAGAACATCCATATCTCAATTCGTCAATTACCCGGAGCAAGCCGGCGTGACGGTCATGTATGATGCATACGTCTGGCCTCATCCGTACAACTACAGACTTAACCCTTTTTAGGAACCAATACCAGCTATCAGTGTTCTCACTTTAAACAAAAACAAAAGCCACCGGTAGAACTTGGTTGTTCCCATCAATTCCAATTGCTGTTAATATCCGTCCTCTGTACTTTCCAGTCAGAAATGTACCATCGATGCAGAGGATGGGACGACAATACACAAATGCCTGAATACAAGCACCTAATGCAAAGAATACCCGTTGCAACACACTTTTATTACCATGATCAATTGATGAAAAGGCTTTCAGGTCGTAGCAGGTCTCTGGATTCCTCTGAAGAATACAGGCTAACAGACGAGGCAAATTATCATAAGATGCTTCAAATGTGCCAAACCTCATCTCTACAACATTCTGTTTTGCCCTCCAAGCCTTAGTATAGCTAATTGTGTATTTGAATTTCTCTTTAATATGTCTAACAATTGACCTTGGTTCGTACCCCAGGTTGTTCACAATGTGGGAGTACATCTCTGTTGCAACAAATACAGATGTCATGTTTCTACGATATTTTTCAACACCTTCTAAGTAATATGAATGCTCCGTCACGATTAAAACTTGCCAATAATCCTTCCATTTACCCTTGAATGCGTCCGACTGCCATGGACACCCATCCTTCATGCACTTCACTTCATACACTGATTTGCTTGATTTTACGACCGAAAACTCCCTCTGAAGTGACACCGTCTATTGTTTCACTGTCTCCTTCAAATCCTCTATATATGCATATTTAGCTCCCTGGATGACCTCGTTCTCCTTGTACTCCCATGGCACATGATGCCGCTCGGAGATAACAAGGCCAGAGAAGTCCTCGTTGCTCCATTCTGCAAGCATCACGTTATCCTCATCAGACGAATTATCATCCTCTGCATCCTCGTTTTCAGCATCTTCCATGTCCATTTCTTCAACAATACGATTAGTTCTCCCTCATCTATCGTACCTGTTGGCTGCCTATCTTCTTCATTCCCTCCTTTATTTTCTTCCATTGTTTCAGCATCACCTCCCGCCGTACTTGGACCCTCTTCATCTTGTACGGGTATTGCAGCAGCGGTGTTATGCTTCTCATACACCGACACAAGTATGCCCAGTGGCCAACCACGTTAGAATGCATTCTCCACGTACCATCTTCAAGTGGCAGTGCAATCCACCGGTATCAGTTCCCAAAAAAACCTTCAACTGCACAACTGACTACAACATACAAAGTTATTATGTTGATCTGGGGGTCTAGTCGAAAGCCTCGCATCAGCCAGTTATACACTGACTCAAAACTTCTCTCAGTTGGCCTATCAATATCCTTAGCCGTTAAACTAAACTCCGACAGATCTACACCTTATGGACCATACCTAACATTCCCTTGCCTGTGAAATAACTGAAATATCACCTAATTTGACATATCTGTTAATGAAAAATTACAGTTAATTTAGGTACCAACATTCTCCTCACATCTAAAACCGTGTAGTCGAGATTTTATAACTACCATCTCTACATAAATTAAGTCATCTAACAGATTGACTAAAAACCTACAGATCTACGAGTAACAACTTATTTTCATTTAGTACTATACACGTAACCAGTACAATACTACATCAATTCTTGCATAGAAATTGCAAAGGGACAATAGATTTTACCTGCAGACAAATCAGCAAACCGCCAGAGCTTTGCTACTTTCCTTCAATCTCGCTCTCAGCTCTCTCTTCTTTTTTTTTAATTTATATGAATTTTATGATATTTTTGGAGTCTGCGAGGGAATTATATACTGGGCGGGCTAAAAATCGCCCTCCCAGAGAGCGGCAAGGGGGCCGCCTATAAAATGGCCAACCCTGGCCGGCGTTTTGCAGGCGGCCCCCTGGCCGCTAACAAATCGCCCTCTAGGAGGGTGGTTTTTCGACGGCTAGGGGGCCGTCCGCAAAATGCTGACGGCCGTCAGCCGGGCGGCCAACGGCCGTCAGCCACGTCATCAAATCGTCCTCTGGGAGAGCGATTTCATAAAAAAGCCCTCCCAGAGGGCGTTGGGGGTATATTTTTGTAAATATTTCAAATGGAAGTATACTTTTGTAAATATTTTATTAAAAAATATAAAAATAAAAAAATTCTTTGGCCAACTAGCGTCAGATCCACTAGGGCCTGGCTTCGCCAAATCTGTGGCCCACCCATGCTAGATCCGCGCCGCTATACGCGGCCAGTGAATCCGCCACCAGATCCTAGCCCATGAGAGAGAGGGGCCCAGGGGATATGAAGGAGAAGAGAGAGGGCGGTGATTTTTTTTGAGTACTAGTCGGCTGCCCCATGTGTTAGTAATGGGAGAAAAAATTACACCAAGTACAAATTAAACCATACAAATGAGAAAAAAATAATTAGAATTTTAGGCTTGGCATGACTGTGAGCTCAATTTATAATACATAACCTTAAAGTGAAGAGAGTGTCATCGGTTGATAAATAAAGTACTTTCTCTTTCTCCGGTTTTTAATATTTTAATAAATGACGTCGTTGATTTTTGACACGACGTTTGACCATTCGTCTTATTTAAAAAATTTAAGTATGATTTATTTTGTTACGGTTTGGTTTATCATTAAAAAAACTTTGAGCATAACTCATATTTTTATATATTTACACCAATTTTTCCTATTAACATGCCACTCCCACAGATCAAATCTTAGACAGCAAAGCCCTCATAAAATTCACACTAATCTAATCAAGTTATCACTTATCAAAACATAAGCCACAAGATAAGCCCCAAAACCTCCCTCCTTGCATCCTCAGGAAAACCGCACGACGCAACCACTAAAATGGCTCCCTTTTTCTAGCCATTTTCGCACAAAAGAGTAGAAAGCATAGATAACTTATTTTTTGTTACTCCTATGATTCATTATCTCCTTGCTTTGCACATTGTGCGCTGAATGCAAATTCTATTTTCTGCATGTGCAGTACTTTACGACACTGTTTTTGACGTAGACCATAACAAAGACCAGGCTCAAGTTAAAGGCCTTGAACCAAATGGGTTCAGCTTTGATGAAGCTGACAGTAATGATATGGACTACGTCCTAAATAGGCAAGTACCTTACCTATACACACTTCATAATTGTGTCAATGCACAATTGGGACTGGCGGAAGAGAAGCACGGCGTCGGCACCGGCGGCGGAGGAGGTGGTGGCTGTGTTTTCGACCAACATGGCGTACAAACTGTATCCCGGTGCAGAGTGGAGACACGTCATAGAGGTGGCAGTTGGCCTGCGATTCTCTCTTATTCTTTCTCCATCTATAATAAGCAGACCTCACCACTAATAAGAGGAACAAAATGAAAAGAACAATAAACATAAAGGGGCTTAGTTTTACCGTTTAATCATCTCCAAGCTGCCAAAGGCAAAATCTCATGAAGGACCTGAAGACGCTTTCTCAGAAGCCTCAGCGACAATGTCGCCGATGAACTTGATGAGCATAGCCAATTCTTCGTTTAGTATTGATAGCATCATCACTTTATTAAAGTGGCGACATTCTATTTTCTGTCTTACAATAAATTATCATAGAGTAAATTAAATAAGTTATTTATATATCTGTCACTCCAATCAGACAGGACAGCCATCGCCAACAATTGCTTAGGCTTTTCCTCAGTCAGATTCAGTCTAATTGCATCTCTGATGACGCAAACTATTATGGATCGACTGCTAATTAAAGCGATGTACTACTGCTAATTAACTACAGGAATCCAAACTAACTCGTGCCTTGAATTGTTTCAGCTAGTCTGAATTGGACCAACACTTCAGACAAAACAGCAGCTCATGTTCAAGTTGGTTAGTACACCTTTATCTAATATATGGAAAGATCATTCCAAAGTAAGGGAGGATTAGTAGTAGTACTAAATTAGCACTGCATATTGCAACAGTGAACTTATATTCAACTCCTCCAGTTTATAACCACTATCTATCAGAAATTCAGAATATCATGCATGCATGTTCCTAGTGGTATAAACTCGGTGGTCCTGAACACTGAATATTTTGACATTTTTCTACTGCTAGCTACACGCTGCCCATACATATCTTCAGTGAATTGGCACACACATATATGTCACCCTGCAATAGAGACAAAAATATTAGTAAAATCAGCAGATAACTATTCAGCTGAATGCAAATCAGTTTCAAGATACTAAATGATAAGATCATAATATAAAGATAGGACCATGAGAACAATGTTCTGGCTACAGTAAATATTGAAAAAAAAAATTAGGGATTCAATCATGAGTTTTCCTTGAGCTAATCTTTAAAATCTGACAGAATTAGACGTGCTACATTTCAAGTACCACAAAAGACCAATCCATCTATGAATAATTTAAATCTGCCACTAAACTGAAAATAATGCAAATAGTCAAAAATTTTAAATCTTGATATTCACCCTGGAGGGATTGTGTTCTGCTCAAAAATAAACTAACGTGTATACTGTGTAGAAAATAGGAATTTATTAATTTAATGAACCATATAATTGAACTGCACATGGAAGAACACTTTTCAATGTACAGAGGAAATAAAGAGGTGAAAATTAGGTCACATACCACTTGTATAGTTGTATGGCCATCGTATTGCTATCTGTTGAACATATACATCACTTGGATCTGACAGGTCACACACCACTTATAGGGTAGATATTTGAGTATGGAGAAATGCATAACTTGACCCTATAATGGACAGGTAACAAGCATCACCTCAGGAATGTGGAACCTGCTTCTGCCCTGAAGGCTTTGGCCAGTCATGCTTGTCCCAGCATCCCATACTGAAGGATGGTTCTCCACGGCCTCCCCTTTCATGCAAGATTGAGCATTTTAGTATTGATCAATCGCCTATCTGCTGCAATTCATAAACCCAAGCCACTTTTAGGTACCAATTATACTCGCCAAATTTCATAAATCATTCAAACAAACAGCTGCGACCAAAAAAATATATAGCAAATAGAACCATGTTACAGACCAATTACCAATAACTACATGTATCTGGACCTCATGATACCGCCGCTAATCAGAACTTTTAACTTTGGAACGCTGTGAATTTGAGTACAGATCTATGTGAATCTAGCTCTCCCAAATTTATCCATAGTTATATATTGTCCATGCTTATCTTACATGTGGAACATCTTTGTAAGCGACAAGCATAAGAAAAGATAATCCCTCTAACATATTAACAATCAGGGTACATTTTAGAGAATTACCTGAATTGATCATGACTAAATTCAGAACTTTCATTTTCAGACCTTAGTTGAGAGCAGCTATATAGTTGGTGTTCTTGATCTGACCTATCTGGCTTGTAATTTGATACACTGAAAAGGAGCCAATCAAACCAGCTGGGATAGACCACTTTTTAATAAATGGATCAAGCACAAAAAATAGCCTTGGAATGCAGATCATCAAAATCAAACATATATGAGATGATAAGCCGCAAATATACTAAAATTCCTTGTAGTTACAAGGTGGTACATTTCTGTACTTTCGAACTATACAACAAACCAGGTGTATTTCAGACTGAATGACACAATGGAAGAATGAATTACATTTCTGTAGCTATGGGCCATACTGATTATACTGTCTTCTCATTATCATAGATGTGGGTCCAAAAATGACACAAAAACTGCCTTTTCTGCCCAAATTGCAGCTAGCTGCACAAATCCATCTAACAGTCCTAAAATTTTCATCATTAAATATACTAAACTGACACCCTTCCTAAATTCCAATCAGTCGCAAAAAATCTGATCTTTCCAAACACTACACAACAGCGGTGCTTAATTTCTGTCAGGCCGTAACAAAAAAAAACGGGGGCTACACCATTAAACCCCAAATCAAAGCATATATACCCTCAATTTTCCTCACTGAACAGCCCTGAAATCTGCAGCTTGAAACAATTTCATGCGAACCCAACCAACCCATGATTCTAAATAGAAGCAATATCAGATTTGCACAACATTGTAGCATTTGCACGTGAATAAACAAGGAATCTATGGGAGAGTAGGATCCAATACCTGAGTGTGGTGGTAGATGCCCTTCCCACGTTTGTCCAGGTCGATGTGCTTTCCCCAGCGCGGATGCACTTCTGGGTGTTACAGCTGCAGCGAAGGCACCTAAGCCGCGAGTCCGGGGCCACGATTCTGAGGAACACCGGCTTGAACTGGTTCAAGCGGCGTTGGCAAACAGCAGCGTGGGGTCATCGACGGGGACCAAGACGAAGGTTTCCTGCATCCGGCTTGCCAGCCACTCCATCAAGACCGCCATTGCCGGTCGCACGGGGGTGGATGCGGAGGAGGAGCCACTATACATAAATAAAAAACAGTAGTATTTGGGGCAGCCCACTAATTTTAGGAGGTTTTATCTTAGCACAATTAGGAGGAGGATGCAGGTCATGGAGGGTTTACCTAAGTATAAATTATAAGCATGCAGATCAATCTTGCCATTTAGGTCTCACTTGGAAGGTAGTGGGCGTACAACATGCAGTGGAGGAAGGGAGCAGTGAGCGGGGATGGAACGTCTCTAAACGGGCGTGGGGGTGTCCAGGTGTAGAGATACGAACGCGGCGGCACGGCCACGACGCAGGATGAGGACGATCTGGTAAGGCAGCTGACTTGGAATTGCCGCGGCCGAGAGGGAGCGGCTGGATTCGTTGTCGGCGTCCGGTGGAGAGGGGAGCGGCCGGATTCATCGTCGGCGTCCAGCGGAGAAGGGAGTAGATCGCACAAGCGGCGATTTTAGTTGGAGCAAGAACCAAAAAAGATGGCGAATACATACCTGGACAAGGACGGGAGCCGGACCAGCAACGACAGTGACGTTGGGGGCGGTGGCCACCGCCAGCAGCGAGTCGTTGGCGTCGGCGGTGATCTCTTGCAAGGGTTGTGGCAGCGGCGTGTCCTCGGCGCTGCTCCAGGCGGAGATATCGGCGAGGCGGCGGCCTGGGCTGGCGGACATGATGAAGAGGATGCAGATGGTGGCCATGGCGGCGCCCAGCACGAAGGACACCAGCGGGCTAATGCTACTACTGTTGCCGCCACCGCCGCTCATTGTCTCGCCGCCCTTCATCTTGCCGCTGTCCAGCATCGATCTAGGGGGGGTGCGGGGATGGGAGGGTGGTACGGGGGAGAGAGGAGAGGGGAGTGGGAGCAATCCGGATCGTCGGAGTGGATTGTTGGATGGATCGGCCGGCGTGCTAGGGTTTTCGGCGGCGCAGGGAGAGGGGGAGAGGGGGATTTCGGTGGGGCGCTGGGGGCGAGAGATCTGGTGCGGCGGCGGCTGGGACGGCAGAGGCAGAAGAACCGCGAGGCAGGCAATCAGCAAAACCCAGAGGGGATTCGGATCGGATGGGAGGGAGGGACGAAGAGCACCTCCCAGGAGCACCAGCGGCAGCAGGCAACGGCCGGTGCAGCCGCCCGTCCGCCATGCCATCGCGGGAGGGCGACGGCGGAGGCTCCTCCTCCTCCTCCTCCTCCCCACGCTTCGCTCCCGCTACTCCGACTCTACCGCCATATGCGGTGCGACCCGAATCGAATCTGAATCGGAATCGAGGGACGGCCGTCGATGGATCGGGGGAGGCGGGCAGGCGGTCACGGCGCCAGGGCTTAGGAGCAGAAAGGACGCGGGGGCTCGAGGGGCGGCGCCGGCGGTGGCAGGGGGCGGCGGCGGCGGCGGCGATTGCGGAAGGCGGGCGGAAGGAGGCGGCGTGGACTGGGGGAGTGGAGGAGCGTGGGAACAATCTATGCCGTTGGATCTGAAGCGAAGGGGCTTAGGATCAATCTAAGCCGTTGGATCTAAAGTGACGGACCGTGGGATCAGTCTGAATCCTTAGATAGATTGATGTGTACAAATACAGTGGGGCCATTGTATATTATCATTTCGTGGTTTTTTTGGCCGCAGGGACCGCGATGCAGAACGTACGGCAGAGATTTGGGTGGTGGTAGCAAACCGTTACTACTTATTTCTAGACCAGATTTGTCGTAGTACCTGTAAACCTTCTCTTCAATAACTGTGACCTAAAATACAAGATCTATTCGTTTTATGGGTAGCGCTACAGGCAAAGGGTTCAATACCCATTTTTTGTCTTCTCCAACAACACGACCCAAAAGACAACCCTTTTTTACAAATGGGTCTCTAGGAGAGAGGATACTCAGATTTGGATTATGCCTCTCCTAGTACCCAAAATGTGTCTTTCGTATAGGTACTCTGTTGAAGGTTATAGGTATCCTACTGAAGACCTATTTTGGGTTTAGGTGCCCCAATGAGCCTCCTGTTGGAGACAGCCTAATGATACAGCCATGGGTCTTGCATCATCATGACATCATCCTCTTCCTCCTGCACGGAGGTATTGATCTCCTTTACATTGAAGCTACGCTGGAGAATCTCTGCACGCTCCATCTTCATGGGTTGCCGCGAGCTTGGGCGGCGGTAGCATGACGAGCTGAAGGAGCAGAAGCTGCCATCCCCAATGGCGCAGCAGAGCTGACGACCTGAAACCATTGGCTGCTCCCCTACAGACAGCTCCTCGATGCTGAAATTGCTCTGCGCCGTCGCCGCCGCCGCCAACGACGAATCGGAGACCTTCTTGATGCGGTACACAGCGATGGCGCCCTTCGCCTTGGAGTGGAAGACGAAGAGGTCGTTGTTCTCGCCGCCGCCGATGGGCACGGCATGGCCGTCGAAAGGGATATTTTGTTCATCGACATGCTCCTAGTATTAGTCCTTAGGATTACTCTAATTCTTAGTCTATACATAATAAACTTAAATCATTTCGGAATTAGATGAAATTACTGATCGGTTGAGGTGGAACCCATCGGTGTTGTGATGGTTGTGATTGTCGGCCGTAGAGTAGTAGCCCGTTGGTCGGCTTATGGGTGGCGTCGTCCTTCCAGCCACCACCTGTACTGGCTGATGATGGGGAAGGAGATCGACCTTCGGTCTCCTTCCAGCAGGCTTAAGATCAACTAGGGTTTTCGAGGTTGGCTTAGCATACAATAGATGGATAGCTATTCACGTGTCGTAACCCCTTTTATCTTTTGCGCTGGAGGAGATCGGGGCAATTCCGTTAGAGAGAAAAACGGCGCTACCAATCATCGCGCGCGTGCGTGAAACTCGTTCCATGTTTGTTACCAATGTGTGGGAGTGAGTGGGCCGAGCCCACACGCTATGCTCTGGCTCAGTGGCCATTAGATCAACCAATACCCACTTCTCCGTCTCCACGTCGAACGCAAGTAGGACGGGCTCCTACTTGGAGGCGCGGAGCTTGGGGCCCTTGAGCACCTCCGACATGTTGGGGCGGTAGAGGATGGTGCGCCGTGAGTGCCCCCCGACGCCTACGATCCATGAACCGCGCTTCGACTCCGCGGCGACGAAGGGCATGCCGTGACCTCCTGCGTCGCCGCACAGCCTCGCAATATGGCGCAAGTGGAGGCTCTGCCTTGGCGGATCGTCTCCGCCACCCGCGGAAGCGGCAGCGAGCAAATTGAGTAGGCGGGGCTCTTCACCTCGTGCTCCAGCACTAGGAAGACTGGTTTGTCGATTCGACCTTGCCACCTTAGGAACTTCAAGTGGCTCAACCTCCTTTGCTGGTGTCCTTCTCCATTCTTGCCCTCCCCGCTCACTCGCCGGAAAACACCAACTTAGGGTTTGCTTCTCTCAATGACCGGAGCGGCGGCAGCTTCAGTGGCGAGAGGTGAAAGAGGATATATATATTTTGCCAAAAATTCTTTCCCCCTATGACATGTGGGCCACGACCAAGCCCGCACGCCCCATCTCGAGCGGGATTAAATCTGCCTTTCGATTCTCCATCGGACGGCGGAACGCTCTCGTGTCTTCACAGCAGCACGGGCTTATCCCTCCGGCCTTGATGGGTGGATAGGCTGACGGGCCAAGAAGCCAAAATCCACACTACCCATGGCCATGGCGCTGCTCCTCTCCCCGACCGTCTCCTTCCTCGCCTCAGGCGCCTCCGCCTCTCCGCCTCGCGCCAGAGCTCTCCCCACCGCCAATGCGGTCTCCGTCCCCGGTAACCTCCGCGAGCACCTTCTCCGTACCGGGAGTTTTGCCCATAAGTCACTTGGGGGATTGGTTCTTGGTGGATGGATTATGCTGAGTGGGTACAAGGCTATCCATTGTTGTGAGCTTTGATGTGTAAGTTGGCGAGAGGATTGGTTTAGATATGTGTCTTTGGTCATATTCGCGGCGTTTTTGCTTCTCTGGGATGCGGTTGGGTCGTTGGGGAATTTCTTCAAACATGTAACCTGCAGTAGTTCTTGGGAGGTTGCGTGCATTTATCTCTGTAGGAGGCTAGATATAATTCAGCTCGGAGAATTCAGCAGATTCGCAAAGCTTTGCTTCTTTCGTGCTTACATGATAATATCAGATGCTTTATAAGTATTGGTCACTGGCAGGAGATGATATTAGTACCACACTGATGTTTGGGGCTTGCTTGTTGCTATAGATAAGTAGAGTTTTTGCATATCTTTGCTCTTCCAAGATTCGTCACATTATATAAGAAAGAACACTGCAATTGCTACTACCTACTAGTTATTGTAATTGTAGATGCTATCCATGACGTGGCATATATGAGCCAGACCTATAGCTTTAGTTTCTATAAATACCGGAGATCTTATCAGTTTCAAAAGAAAAAAAAATTATGGCATACATGAACTCTGAATTTCATGTTTAAAATGATGCATAGTAAGATCCTATTAAGTGGCTTGACATTTGTCCTTTCTGTTGCTGCAGCCTCAAGGCTTCAATGCAAGAATCTCGCCTCCCTGCAGAGCCCTCTGAATGCTTCTTTCACCAAGAAGAGGCCAGTTTCTGTCCATGCCTCGGCAGAGGCTGGCGCAGAAGAAGCTGGCACAGATCAACCAGAGGAGCCAAAGCCGGTGGCTTCAATCGAGACAATGCCGCTCGAAACCAAGCAGAAGATGATTATGGAGCAGAGGGCGAAGATGAAGCTGGCCAAGAAGCTGAGGCAGCGGCGCAGGCGGCTTGTCCAGAAGAGGCGGCTGAGGAAGAAAGGTAGATGGCCACCATCCAAGATGAAGAAGCTCAAGAACGTCTAACCAGCAGTGATATCGGTCGCTGTTCTTCTGTACACCTGTGTGTTCTGTTCATCCAGCTCTATCTTTGCTAAGCTGATGCACGAGCGAATTTTGCTGTTAAAAAATATGAAACACAATGTCTGTAAAATGTGATTCTTTCTTTCCAATGAAATTTCTTCTTATATGTTTGTTAGATAATGGATAAACCAGCTGCTGCGTAAAAAATGCACAAGGCCCAACGGTGGCACAAAATTTCTTCTGATATGTCCCTCCTTTTTTTCCCTTTGTGCCTTACCTGTCATACAGAAGTATCACTACATCTAATATGTGCTCCCATAGTCCCATTACAAATTTCAGATGCCACTTGCTGCCTTCTGTACTTGTCAAACATCATAGCAAATGCCACTGGACTTCCTGATGTCCTTGAGTATTGTTTGCCCTCATATTTGCATATGTTCCCTAAATTCAGTACCAGCAGTGGTCAGCAAGCCTCCTGTGGTGCCCTGTATATTTGTGGGTTATTTGCCTGTATATATACTTTCCTGATGTGTTCTGTTTGGGCCTCTCACAACTCTTTGACTGACCTGATGTACATTAGGGCACAGGGATCAACCTGGACCAGGAAAGAACTGGAGCAAATTTGTGTTTTTTTTTTGCTTGCCACTTTGTCAGGCACAATGTGAATAATCTGAAGAGTGCCGTTTTCCATTTCTTTTGTTGCCCTTCTTGTTGATGTGGTTGTAAAACTTTTCTGAAATTTGCGTTCCTGGACCATAATGTGGCTTGTGGTGTAATCTTAGAGTTCTGCAAGTGTTAACCGCAATGCTTCTGTGGAAACAAAATTTGTAAGCTCTGTTGTAGCAATCAGACATGACCTTTGCTGACCATGTTTTTTCAGCAGTCTGACAGTCTCATAAGGTGGATTCCTAGTTTCCTAAGTTCTGGAAAGAATATTTGTTTGCTTGCTTGCTTGGCTACATGGTGTTGTCTGCCTGTGTGCTATTGCCCCCACGCTTCTCACTTTAGGACCCTTGATGCTTTGATGCTCAAGGAAGGAACAATCACCATACACCTCACAAACTCCTTTTCAGCTATTAGTTTTGTGTCCAAGAGTAATTAATCATTTTTAGTTTTTATTACAGATATTTTGATATTTTTCTGCTGAAAGAAGTAAAGAAGATGGTAGAAAGATGGACTTGAATGACTCATAGTTCAGATTTGTTCAGGTAACAGTTGGTCTGAATTTTGGATGGAAAAGAGTCAGATTTTCTGTCTGCCTGATAACTAACACCAGCAAAGCAAAAGGATGAACTGCAACCGTTTGCGCCGACAAACAATTCGGGCTTTCTTCTTTGCAAGATGACCGGACCATGGCCTGATCGGTGAGATATCAAGCAAGAACACTCCATTGGTACGCTGCCTTCTGATGGAGCAAAAGCAGCCGGTGTGCTGTGAAGACACTTTTCCTCATGTGCCGGTACTGATGGTCAGTATAACTCACATCTCTTGTTACTTTCTCACTTTATTTCCAACCCTTTAATCACGATCAGTATGATCTGATCATCGCCTTGGATCTTCAGCCCCATGAAAAACAATCATCGTTGTCGATGATCGATCCCACTATTGGATATTACAATCACAATCGATATGAAAGAACGAAAGAAAGATAGAAAGAAAAGAAGCACTGATCAGAAGAAGAAAGAAGCAAATCTGTTGCAAAAAAATGTGTTCTGATGATGCCTGAGATGAGAGCTCAACCACCAGAAAACGACTGACACTAGCTAAAGGCAAGCTGATATATGTGCTCCATGGAATTCCTCATTCAAAAGAAAACAGTCAGGTGCCCAAAAACAGCCTGCCTCAGCTTTGTTAACAATTGTCATAATACGCAGCACCGACAGGATTAACGCTGATTCCCAATCTATTGACAGGAATTTGTGTGGTTAAAACTAGCAACAACACAACAGAGTTTCTTTAACTGACTTTGTGACCCATCACTTTCCTTGTAGTAATTTATCCAGTACTACCATCTAGTTGCCTTTCTGATCAGCAACCACCTGTAGATATCCAGGCATTAACCAAGAAATAATGCAATTGTAGGACTCCAAATGCTTGGTGCTAATTGCTCACTAACTAAAGCTTCAGAATGAAACATCAGAAGCATTTCCAAGTGCATAAAAGATCACTGAAACGATAAGCCTAATTAAGTGCAGGAGGAAAGGAATGGAAAGCAAAGCCAAGCAAGGCTCCATCTTCACCAGTAGAGACAGTGTCAGAGCGCACATATTCCATTCCTCACAGCCAAGCAATCTCGTCAGAAGACAATCATTTGCACAGAATTAATTTTGATCTCATTTATCTCTCTTAGACAGCCATTGAGCCATGTGGCCGATCAGGTGACGATGACGACGACAACGATCACCATGAGAAGTTTCTATCTGCCATGCTCCCATGGAAAGAGAGACCTAAAGAATCAGCAAAAGAAAGAACGGTACATAATGAGACGAGTCAGAGTTCAGATGAATCTGATTCTGCAGCCATCAAAAGCAAGGCAGAATTCCAGCTACAAATTGGGGCCCATGCTACGAGTTTCATATCATATCATCTCCTACTTGCACTTCAGATGATTTTTGCACGAGCAAATATTTAGCCACATATTAGTAGGAAGCTAGTGTGTGTCCTTACTACCTGCTCCATTGAAGCTGATCTTGAGAGCTTCCATCAATGGTGAACCGCGCGCATTTCGTTATCCTCGTCCTCGCCTACCGCCTCCTGGTACCTCTCTCAGCCGAGCCAGACCAGACCAGAGAGGTAGATTTGAGCGATCACTGTTAGATTGCATGCACTTGCAAGAGTTTGGAGTAGCTAGATTGTTAGTTGCATGAGTTCTTGCTTCTTGGGATGCCTACCATGGTGGTTAGCTGCGATCAATCAATGCTGGATTCAATTGTTGCAGTCCTATGTCGTCTACATGGGCGGCGGCAGTGGCGTGGAGGAGGAGGCGGTGAGGGCGATGCACATGGAGATGCTGACGTCCGTCGTGCCGGCCGGCGACGAGCAGGGGAGGAAGGTGGCGCTGACGCAGAGCTACCACCACGCGTTCGAGGGCTTCGCCGCCGAGCTCACCGAAGCGGAGGCCGCCGCGCTGTCCGGTCCGGCCACCACCATCCGACTCATTATTCTTGATTGATTTCTCTCCGGCGATCGCCATGATCGAGCCTCGGTGATGGAATTTTATGCAGGGCACGAGAGGGTTGTGTCCGTGTTCCGGGACCGCGCGCTGGAGCTGCACACGACGCGGTCGTGGGACTTCCTCGACGTGCAGTCCGGCCTCCGCTCCGATCGCCTCGGCCGCCGCGCCTCCGGCGACGTCATCATCGGCATCGTCGACACCGGTGCGTGACACGTGTCCTCTTTGCGACAACAAGGCAGTCGTGACACTGACACCTGCGTCGTGTGTTGAGAGCTCTAACGTTCTGTGTGATGTCACTGTGGACGTTAGGTGTGTGGCCGGAGTCGGCGAGCTTCAGCGACGCCGGGATGGGGGAGGTGCCGGCGCGGTGGCGCGGCGTGTGCATGGAAGGCCCTGACTTCAAGAAGAGCAGCTGCAACAAGTAGGCAACAGCTGCTCTGTCTCTCTGAGTGGAGCTTGTGCTGCCGTCGCGGGGAGTTCACCGTGTCGTCGTGCCATTGTCGCAGGAAGCTCATCGGCGCGCGGTACTACGGCAGCCAGACGTCGAACACATCGCTCGGCGGGGCGGCGGCGCTGGCCGCGACTACAGGCGGCTCGCCGCTGGACGCCGTCGGGCACGGCACGCACACCGCGTCGACGGCGGCGGGCGCGGTGGTGGCGGACGCGGACTACTACGGCCTCGCCAGGGGCGCGGCGAAGGGCGGCGCGCCGGCGAGCCGCGTGGCCGTGTACAAGGCGTGCTCGCTGGGCGGGTGCGCGAGCTCGGCCGTGCTCAAGGCCATCGACGACGCGGTGAGCGACGGCGTGGACGTGGTGTCCATCTCCATCGGCATGAGCTCCGCCTTCCAGTCCGACTTCCTCACCGACCCCATCGCGCTCGGCGCCTTCCACGCTCACCAGAAGGGTGTCCTTGTCGTCTGCTCCGGCGGCAACGACGGGCCCAACCCCTACACCGTCGTCAACTCCGCCCCCTGGATCCTCACCGTCGCCGCCTCCAGCATCGACCGCTCCTTCCAGTCCACCATCGTCCTTGGCAACGGCACCGTCGTCAAGGTAAACCATCCGCACCGCCACCGCCAGCGTCACTTCTTGGGCATGAAACCTTGCTTCTCCTCGTCAAATGGCAGGGAATCGCCGTCAACTTCTCCAACCAGAGCATCAACGGAGGCCAGTACCCGCTGGTGTTCGGGCCTCAGGTGGCCGGCCGGTACACGCCAGTGTCGGAGGCAAGGTAGCGACCTCTCTCACAGCAACCGTTTCCATGGCAGCAAATCGCCGAGCAGATCAGCAGCGTGCGTGCTCACCTGTCAAACATGCAGCAACTGCTACCCTGGGTCGCTGGACACGCAGAAGGCGGCGGGGAAGATCGTGGTGTGCGTGGGCACGGACCCGATGGTGTCGCGGCGGGTGAAGAAGCTGGTCGCCGAGGGCGCCGGCGCGAGGGGTCTGGTGCTCATCGACGACGTCGAGAAGGCCGTCCCCTTCGTCGCCGGCGGCTTCCCCTTCTCCCAGGTCGGCACCGACGCCGGCGCCCAGATCCTCGAGTACATCAACTCCACCAAGTGAGTCGTCGTCATCAAGAACACAAATACTATCGTGAGCCGTACATGTGATCCAACGGTTGATCTTGCGCCGGTTCAGGAATCCGACGGCTGTGATCCTCCCGACCGAGGACGTCAAGGAGGTTAAACCGGCGCCGGTGGTGGCCAGCTTCTCGTCGCGCGGCCCCGGCGGCCTCACCGAGGCCATCCTTAAGGTTAACTAATTATAACTCACTCCACTTAATTAGCGAGTAATTAATCTCCAACATATTAATATAGCATTTTAGCATTGGATATAGCAGTAAAATTCTTGAAAGATAAATGGCGGTAACGTGCACTTTTTACTGCGTTGTAGTTGTTAATTAATTTTTGGTTGGGTGGCAGCCTGATCTGATGGCGCCGGGGGTGAGCATCCTCGCCGCGACGATACCCACCGCGGACAAGGAGGATGTTCCCGCCGGGAAGAAGCCATCGCCGTTCGCCATCAAGTCCGGCACCTCGATGGCCTGCCCGCACGTCGCCGGCGCCTCCGCCTTCGTCAAGTCGGCCCACCCGGGCTGGTCGCCGTCCATGATCAGATCAGCACTCATGACCACAGGTATGTAGCCGGATCAAAGAACGCGACGAGAGGCAGAGCAGAGCAGAGCGTGTCTGATTGATCCCGCGCGATTGATCGATCTTTGCAGCGACGACGAGGAACAACCTCGGGCAGCCGGTAGCGAGCAGCACCGGCGCGGCGGCGACGGGGCACGACATGGGCGCCGGGGAGATCAGCCCGCTGCGGGCGCTCAGCCCCGGACTGGTGTTCGACACCACCACGAGCGACTACCTCAACTTCCTCTGCTACTACGGCTACAAGGAACAGCTCGTCCGCAAGCTCTCCGGCGCCGCAGGCGCCGGCTTCGCCTGCCCGCGCGGCGCGCCGTCGCCGGACCTCATCGCGGCGGGCGTCAACTACCCTTCCATCTCCGTGCCAAGGCTCCTCGC
Organism: Oryza meyeriana var. granulata; assembly: GCA_003991445.1. Taxonomy (NCBI): domain Eukaryota; kingdom Viridiplantae; phylum Streptophyta; class Magnoliopsida; order Poales; family Poaceae; genus Oryza; species Oryza meyeriana. The sequence goes on from RYFJ01002254.1 coordinate 183,887, forward strand.
CGGGAAACCGGTCACCGTGTCGCGCACCGCCATGAACGTGGGGCCGTCGAACGCGACGTACGCCGCGGCCGTCGATGCACCGCAGGGGCTGACGGTGAAGGTGTCGCCGGAGCGACTGGTGTTCTCGAGGAGGTGGACGACGGCGGCGTACGAGGTGAGCTTCGCGAGCGGCGCCGGGGCGAGCAAGGGGTACGTGCACGGCGCCGTCACCTGGTCCGACGGCGCGCACTCCGTCCGGACGCCGTTCGCGGTTAATGTCGTCTGATCGGTGTATCTTTTTTCTTTGTTTTTTTTTCTTTTCCTTTCCTTTTTCTTCCCCACACCCCCCTCCCCGTCCTCTTTTTTTTATTTTTGCTTACACGCATTCCTTTTTTTTCTTGGTTTTGTGAGTGTGTTTACTCTTAGAGTATCCTATTTGTATCTGCGTACTAGCCGCAGTATGTGTTAAGTGTTCTCCCCTTTTTTTGAAAAGCATGGAATAATTAGCAATTTCACATTTTGAGTATTTACAAGTGTTTTTTTTTCTATCTTGACAAGTTTTTAGACGTACTGTTGTACAATTGCCAGAAAGCATCTACCAGATGACACCGCAATCTATTAGTAAATGGGTTTGAAAAATTGACAACATACAAGTGTAATAAAAACACTTATGTTGTAATCATACAATTTGATATATTTAAGCACCAAATATAATAAAGTTTTAAAAATAAAAAATTCAACTGGGCATGTCAATTTACTCTACATATGAACAAAATTTCAGATCAAATGAGAGATCTTTTTTGCTTAAGTTAAATCACACCAGTGGAATAAAAATTCAACTGTACTCTACATATGAACATGTCATTTTTCTTGTGACGATAGTAGCAAAAATGCGAGATCATTTTTGCCTAAGTTAAATCAGAAAGAAGAGATTAAAAATTAAATTAGATTTTATATATAGCAAATACCTCTTTACCTTTTTTTCCCTTTATGGTTCTCCCAAATAGGCTTATCAAACCTCGGTCTTTGGGTAACCTTTCCAAGCCAAATTCAAAGCCCACTACACGCCAGAAGCCTATAAGAATGTTATTTCTCTCTTGATTAATCGTAAAAATGTAATGTTTTACTTTTGAATTATTGTTCTAAATTTTTTTGTTTATATAGTTTATTTGCAATTTTGCACTAAGGGCCTTCACGAGCTTTAGGCTCAAAGTATGGGCTGAACCTCTTTCAACATGTCGTAGACCTAGCTACCGAGATAACCTCAAACGAACCTGTCATCCTTTAACACACTTTGAGCGTTGAAATTTCATAACATATAAAACACTCCATAAGTTTTGATAAACCTCCGTAAGACATGTTGCATCACCTTCTTACGATTCTTAGGAGGTAACGGGAGTTTCAATCATGTTACAAGAAAGAGGTTGAAAACAATTTCTGAAGGAAGAAGAAACCTATGCTTAGACAAAGGCTAACCCCTATAGCATATAATAATCTCCACCAATCTTAAAGCGTAACCCTCTAAAACTACCAGATAAAAATCAATCAAATTTCAAACCCAATATATCGAATCATGTCGGAATCATCGAGTTGCTGCTTGCCAGGTGATTGAGCAATCAACCAGACCTATACAAGGTTACAAGTGGCGACTATGGATTAAGAGCCCTTTTAGGGCCTGTTTGGCAAGCTCCAACTCCTAAATCTTAACCCCTAGATCCAGCTCCAGTGGGAGCTAGCTCCTATAGAATCTAGAGATGGCCTGAAAGTGTTTGGCTAGTTTAATCAGCTCTAGAATCCTAAAAGAGAGGAGAGGGGAAAGATGGACAATACTACCCTTGGGGGTTTTGTTGTTTCTACAAATCAATCACAGATGCAAGATTGAAGGGGAGGAGTAGGGAAAATTTCTAGGGTTTGAGAGAATACCTGTCTTCATTGTGGGGATTGAACCGGAAAGAAGATGTCGCTACCATCTGCAGTCGTGTGCCGCTGTCATGCCCAGAAATTCACCACCGAAATTCTGAACATTCATGTGTATTAAATCCCTGTCCAGAAAAGCCAGGATACACAATTTCAAGTTGCCATACAGAGTGTGTCTTACAAACAGAATAAAATTGTATTACATAAATACAACGGTAAAAACAAATAAAGCCTATACACATCTAGACAAGCGGAGGCTTTCATTGCACAGGCATCTTGACGGCGGAGCCAGCCTAGTCCTCCAGTTGATCATCCTCAGACGCATACTCCACCACTGAGAGAGGGAAAAGGAGCAAAGCTGAGTACCACCCACAGTACTCAACAAACTACACCCATAATTATGCACAATGCACAAGGGTCAAGGAAAGGCTAGAGGTTTATTTGCGTAAAAGCAGTTTCAAACAGTAGTGGTTCATAAACAGTAAAAGGTTGATTAACTGAACAATATTTAATCCTCCACTGATTAACGTTACACCACGTTAACCAGGCCCAACAAGCCATTTGAACCACACCAGTTCCATTAAGTCAAGTTAATTAAATAAGGGTAAGACTAATCACGGTGAGTCTTGACCAATTGCCTATATTCGCGGGCACAGCTATTCGAATAGATTTAACTCCGATCAGAGATGTACAATTGTACCCACAAGACACAACCCCACACACGTTCCCGTGTGCCGATGTGTCACCATGACACCCCGCGAGAGGCTGTGACAGAACCGTTCACGCAACCTCTCCCTAACCATCCACACCACATTGAGATTGCACCTGCCGACAGGGCACACCATATCGGCCAGGCTACCAACCTTGCGCCATAATGGATCCAGAAGCCGATCAACCCATCCCCGGGCCAACCCAACTCCATCACGTCCATTCTCACCATCGGTGCCTACGAGAGGGAGAAGAGACGCTATAAGCCCAGCCGTTGCCCACGCTAGCTTGTAGAAAGTACGATTAATTGCCCAAGGGGTTTCCGCGAACCAGTCCTTAATTGCCATGGGTGCGACCAGCAAAACCATGCACCCACAGCCCACCATTTAGATCAAATTTTAGTAATTTAACATTAACATATCCTAAGTTATATTTTTCAACATTGAGTCGAACCAAGAATATAAATGTTAATATTTAATTCCCAGGTGAACTAATAGTTTCTAAGCACGGCTAAGCATCCTAAGAATAGTATTCTAATCATGTTGTTACCCAGGTACAAGGGACAAGGTTCAAGTACCAAGGCATAGTCCTATCTATATAAAGGTTATAATCCATACCATATAAAATAATAAAAATGTGCAGTTTATTTAAATAAACAAAGCATTTTAACGAAAAGTAGATGCAAAATAATCAAGATTACAGTGCGACTTGCCTTGCTCCGGCTCAACGTACTCGGCTACAACTTCGTAGTAAATGGGAGGATCAACGGCGTCGGATTCTAAAGCAAACAACACACAAATAATTAAAAACAGTACATGTTGGCAGTCAAACATGAGCTGAAAATACTTTTAATGAATTCTTGGCATTTTTCTGGATTTAATGAAATTTGAATGGACTTAATCAGAGTTCGTATGAATTAGTTATGAATTTTTGAAGTTTTACTGTGATTTCCTATATAAATTTAATTATTAAATGATTTATTGCCCAATTAAACGGATTATTGCGTCACCGGACCTGGGAGCCGGCGCCGACAGGTGGGCCCCATATGTCGGCGACATAGGAGAGGGCGGCGCACAATGGACTGGGTCCACCGTAGCCTAGCGAGGAAGTGGCCACGTGGCTGCCACACGGCAGCCACGGCGGGCCGACGCAGCGCCTGAGTGGCGCTGACGTGGCAGGGAAGCGGGCGTCCGCGGGGAGCCACGCGGCCGATCTAGATCTGCCCAAAGGCAGATCGGACGGCCCTGGACGCAAGAGGCTCGGCCCCGAACAAAAGGCGCTCGCCCCCACCGACGCCGCCGCGCCGTGACGGGGCAAGCGGCCCGATGGTCGCCGCCGGCGACCATTCGGCCGCCCAAACAAAAGCGGCGAGCTACGGGATAGAGCGAGGAAGATGGGGGAGTGCTCATCGAGGGGTTGCGACGGTCAAAAGGCGGTGAACGGCGGCGAACCGAGTTGATAGGCGGCGGTGGAGGTACAGGACGACGGCGAAGTCAGCGTTCCGTTGAAGATCTTAGGCGACGGAGGAGCGGCTGAGGTTGAGGGGGTCCTGGCGAAGATGTAGAGAGGCATTAGGACTGAAACGGCCGAGTGGATTGACGGGGAGGCGCGACCAAAAGCCGGCGGAATGGCTTACCGAGGAGGACGACAGCGAGAAAGGACCTCCGATGGCGTAGAGGCTCACGGATGCGTCGGCCGGGCTTCGCACGAGTGCGGCGGAGCTGGTGATGGCGAGTGCGTGGTCTGGCAGTGGCTACGGCGGCGGCAGTGGTTGCAAGCGGCTAAAGGCGACGGAGCGCGGCGGTGGCTCTGGATCACGTGGCGCGGGGTGATAAAGAGCTTGGGAAACGTCGGCGCTTGAGGAGAAAGGAAGAGGAGAGGATGGTGAAGGTCTTTAAGAGCTCGGACGGGGAAGGTCGTGGCCGAAACGGCTCAATTTCTCATGGGTTTGAGGGCCACAGCCGCGGCGTCGTGCACGCGATTCTCGCACGAGAGTGGGTGAGGACGTCGAAGATCATGGGGGAATGGGCGAGGACCCAGTCCGCCATCGTTTGAACCGAGGGCGGGTGTGCGAGGAGACGGGGCGGGGCGCTGATCGAACGGCGGAGGGGAAATTTCCCCTCCACCCGATCCGAACGGAGGTAGGAGAAGGAGCTGACAGGCGGGCCTGGCCTGTCAGCGGGGAGACGCACAAGCGAGGCGGGCGGAGGTCTGACGGGCGGGGCCCACAGGAAAGCGAGAAAGGGAGCAGTGCTAGCGGCCGACAGGTGGGCCCGGGGGGCGCGCGCGGGCAAGCCGAGAACAGTGCTGGGTCAGCGGCCTAGCGGGAGGAGAGAGAGAAGAAAAGGAAAAGGAGAAAGAAAAGAAAATGAAAAATGTTTTCCAGTGCAAATTTAATTCCGATAATGGTTTTTGATTTATTAAAAATATTTCCTATGCTCTAAAAATTCCAATAAAAATTATGTTAATATATTTTGGCAAGAGGAATATAGGAAAAATATTCCCAGCCACAGTAATTTATTATTTTGCATTTTCCATATTTAATTAATTCATTTGGCTCTTTTTAATTTATCTTTCTTAGGACATTTTCTCAGATATTTTGGTGTGGCTAAATTTTAGGGTGTGACAGCCGCCGCCTCCTAGATTTGCCACCACGCGGCGCCACTCGAGGTAAGGAGTGGGGAAGGAGATGCCAGAGGAAGACACTAAGAGAGGTGGAGTATCCCGCTTGCACCGCCGCCTACTTCCCCTCCTGTCGCCGCCGCCGGTGGTGGAGCTCCTCCGTGATTTTTTCTGCATCGCCTAGAAGAGAATCGCAAAGAGGAAACGAGCTAAGGGAGTACGGGGGTCGGCTGTTGCGGAGGCGAAAGGTATATCCAGTGGCATTTGCAGGTAATTATGGTACAACTTTGTGGATAGTTTTGTAATCCGAACGGATCTAGAGCTGCGGAGCGAAGGGAAGGTCGCTCCAACCCTGTAGTACAATTTTTTAGAGCGATCAGGCTTGCTCCTCTCTAATTTTGCATAAATCTCAACTGTTTGGCAAGGCTTCAGCTCCACCAGACATCGATCTAGAAGCTAGAGCTCTACCAAATAAACCGTACTCCATCTTATGCTCTAGATGTAAGAGAGCTACAGAAGATCTTCACCGTCATTATAAATGGTCTATTTCGTCAAGTAAAAAATTCGCTGCCTATTTCCATTAATAAATGACAGCAAAAAGGAAATGTAACGGTGCACAAAATTCTCCTTCCAAATATGACATTCACGTGTTATACTTGCCAAAGAATACAAAACTATCCAAATATGAGGGGCCTACAGATCAACGGTTTCACCACAGTTTTGATTGCAGTTTTCTGAAATTTAACATAAACTCAAAATGATTGCTGAACATGGACAAACGGTTGCATTCTGGTGTTCCAAAGTGCGTGTTACTCCCTCCATTCCAAAATATAAGTATTTCTGGAGATTTTCACGGGAATTAAAAAAATGGTTGGATTTGAATGATGGAAGGTTGTGATTGGTTAAGGAGAAAAAGTAGTTAAAGAAATTAAATAGAGAATGGTTGAGATGAAAAGGTAGATGGAGAAATAACTATATTTTAGGACAAATTTAAACACTATAAATAGTTTTATTTTAGAACAGAGGGAGTATATCTGAAGCAAAAATTAGAAACTATAACTCAGAATTTCGAAATAGTTTCAAATCTTCCACTACAAAATGGAAGTAAGAAACGAGAAAAACCCTCTTTTAATCTGATCGTGCTAATTTTCATTTAAATTTTGAAATTTACCAGCAACATTTATTGCATTAGTATGAATTTTTATACTTCTACAAGGAAACACTGCTCATTCCTTATTCTAATATAATGATTGGTATTAAAAGAGTTTTAGTGGTAATAGATGACATCTTACCTCCTGGGAGGAGGCAAGAGGAATATTGGCCCTTGGATTAATGCATGATGATGGATGGCTCAAAAAAGTTTAGGTGTACCTTAAAAAATCCACTGATTAAATATCCCAACTAATTTTGTCTGTCCACATGGATTAGTTTGAGTTCGAAGTGCTGACTGGTACGTTTAGGTGTAGTTTCTCCTGAGTGTGGTTTTACTTTTTCTATAAGAGAAAATCTAAAATCTAAGTTTTATCATAAATATCTTATTCTACATTTTACCATTGATGAACAGTAATTCTAGAAAATACCATCACACAAGCCTATTTATCTTAAAAAATATCATCGGCGTCATCTTTCTATCCATTGCACTCCGTTAGACCATGTCAAAAGACCACTTTGCCCCTTGTTCATCCAACCAAAGCACAAGCTAGCAAGCTAGAGTGTTGGCCCTGCCATGATCTGGTGGAGTGCAAGAACAGGACGAAGGGCAGCCGAGTGCATGCAGAAGGGAGACGGCCAGGTTGATGGCAGCTAACTGCTGTTGCTACTGCCCTCTGGCGCTGCTGCAGATCCAACTGTCTGCCGGCCACTGTCAGGCTCCCTGCAGGCGTCAAGCGGTGGGTGATGCGAAGCCGCTGCAGCCGCCTGAGTAGAGGGGATGGCGGAGGAGGACTGGACCTCACGAGACGCAGTTCCTGCAGGTGGAGTCCAAGGCGGCCGTGGATGGCAGCGGTGCCGATGATGCGTACGTCGTCTTCCTCCCGCTCGTCAAGGGCGCGTTCTGGGCCAGGTTCCAGGGCTGCGGCGCGAGCGGCCTCGAGTTCCAGCTCTGCGTTGAGAGCGGCGGCGCGGACACGCGCGCTCTTTGTCGGCGCCGTGGAGTCCGACCCCTTCGTCGTCATCACCGGCGCCGCCGCCGCGGCCAAGTCCTGCCTCAAGTCTCAAGACCTTCGCTCCGACAGGAAGGTCCCAGGAGGACGTCTAGGCCGGGTTCCGCAGCCTCACCGCCAGCGGTCTGCACGCCCAAGTTCGTTATCATCGACGATGGCCGGCAGTCCGTCAGCACCCAACCACCGGAACCCCAACGACACCGGCGCCGACGCCAATGACAAGCAGGCGCTCCTTGCCTGGCTCACCGGCATCAAGGAGACAGGCAAGTTCCAGGACGGCAACCCCCCGGCGCCGGGCCGGCGGCATCTCAAGACGGCAGTGCGGGCATTAGCATCTGCCGCCGCCGCTCCTGCGTGTTGGGGATATCGCCCGTGTTGACTAAGGGGTAAAATGGTCTTTTTTAACACATAATGAATGGTTGTTAACTGTAAACTGACGGCGATGATATTTTTTTAGACAAAATCACTCTTATGACAGCTTTTTTGGAACTTGTTCTTATTGATGACAAAACATGGAACCTATCATTTGTTAATGGTATTTCTTAGAATTTCTCTTTTAATAAAAATTATCATCGCTTTGTCTTTGAATTTATATTCCCGGTTTTATTATTAGATCTTGTAAGATTTGTTCAAAACGCTGGTCCTGTGAGTCAAGTAGAAGTAAGTAGATGAAGAGATCTAGCTCTAAACGATTTTAATTCTAGTTTAATCTTTAATGACTTACACAAAAGTATTTAGTCTTGCAAAATGGTCATTGCTTCACACGGGATTTTACTTATCCCATGCTACTTGGATCAGAGCCTAAGCTAGTGATGTTTTCCGGTACTAGACTTTAGTCATCTAATATACGATACTAAACCGCTTCACTTGCAGCACAATATTTGTATTGCTCTTCTACAACTCGTTTTCACGGTTTAGACTGCTCCGGATCGATCCGATCAAATCTAGACGCGGGTGCTGGCTACTCAACTACTAGAGCCGCTTGTCCTCGGCCTAATTGGCCATCACCCGTGGCCAAATTAAGTTCAAACACATGGGTTAACCAAGAGTAAAGTGTGTCGAGTGCTTAATTAATTGCCCCTTGCTTTGCTAGCTCCATTCACATAGTATGAGCGACCACTAATTTTGTGAAGGGTTTAAATTAGACCTGGTCCTGCACATCATGGAAGGGCAGAATCACTTTGGAAAAGTTATTAGTACAACCAAAAGCGTCAATCCAAAATCAAAATCAAGATCATGCTAATTAATACTTATGATCTTCAAAATGAAAAAAAAAACATTAGTTGTTGGCACGTACTACCGTGGCCTCTGCTCTACGTATGTTTTGTTTCTTTGCTAGATGCAAGCTGAATCACGTACGTGCAGGCCATTACCATTATGCTCTCCCAACAAGGTACAGTTTTTTTTCTTAAAGGAATTTTAGTTTGAGGAGCCCTCTCTAAAAAGAAACGTATCCAGTACACACAAGTTTGCTATACACACCATATACACTAACTAGCAAATATAACCCAAAAATCTAAAAAACATGTACATGTATGTACTTCCAATAGTATTACACATATATATAAAGTTTTATTTTTAAATTCATTATATTTTAACCGTAACAAAAAAAATAAAAAAAATGATAGTTTTAAGAGTATAAATCTGTCATAATTTTGTCTTTTCTGTTGCTCACGATGTATGATGAATTTGAAGTTGAGACTTTATATATCAGTGCAATACTATTGGAATTACATGTAAAAATTTTTATATAATTTTTTTGTGATATTTGTTAGTTAATATGCATGGTGTGTGTAAAAAAACTTGTGTGTACAATATTCGTTCCTCTCTGAAAAGGCAATAAATGACACTTTCACATTTCCTCAGGAAAAATGATACTATTTTTTTCTTTGTGAACCAAAATAATGGATTCATCAATTATCTCGGATCATTTTTTTAGAGAATTTGCTCTGATAATTGGCTATATGTCTTAGGTGGAGAATATTAGAACGTGATGGCTGGCTAGGTACACCCAACCTACTGCACCGACCGACAGGTGGGCCACAACCTACTCGCGCCGGCCAAATGGATCCACCCTGTCATACTGCGCCGTGCAGGCGGGCACGTTGGGTGTAGCCGGCAGGTAGCCCGGTCGTTAAGCCTCGTTTCGTTTCCACTTTCCCGCGGAAAAAAAACTACACGTCGCCCTCTTCCTCGCCGATACAGAGAAAGCGAGCTGGGCAAGGCCATGGCCATGGCAGACCGGCGATGAGAGAGAGAGAGAGAGAGCTGAGGAGAAAGCAAAAGCTGCGTGAATTGAGCCGGCCGGCCTGCCTCGTCGTCGGTATACTCTCTCATGGCCGCGTTGTGACGTCGCCGGCGCCGGTGGCCGGAGGACGGGACGAAGCTAGTCACGCGGCGGCGGCGGCTGGGTGTTTGCCGGTTTCTTGATCTTGGAAGAGAGGTTACTGCGGTTTCTGCGTCCAGGTGGAGGACAGATAATTGTTAATGGGGGAGCCAGACCAGAGGAGGCTGTACCAAGTCTGGCAAGGAAGCAACGTACGTGCCGTTCGAGTTCGATCATCTCACCCCCCCCCCCCCCCCCCCCCCGTTCCATTACTTCTCTGATAAAATCCTCTTGCATCCTACATTTTCTGATCATCCTTATGAAAATCAAACCAAAAATTTCATTTGCACTTTGAAGGTTCAAATGACAGCTTGCTTTCCCCCCAAATTTTCAGAAATTTCTGTGTGGTGGGCGCCTGATTTTCGGTCCGGATGCGGGTTCTCTGTTCCTATCGACTGTTCTAATAGTGGCCCCTCTGGTAGGCCTATGCTGCCAATGCATCACAAAGATGAACTCGAGCAGTTCTGAGAAGCAAGTTCTTGGCATTCCTGTCCTCATTGCCACCATTGTTCTTGGCCTAGCAGTGAGTCACAAATTCAGCAATCAATCACCACTGACAACAGCTGTTTTTCTGTCTGAATAATCTGTCACAACTGCTCATGCTTTTTTGTCTGAATAGTCAGCCACAACTGCTCATGTTTTGTTTGTCTGAATAATCTATCACAATTGCTCATGTTTTTTTTTTCTGAATCGATTGCGTGTGCAGGATATGGCATTCCTGCTGCTGACATCGAGCAGGGACCCAGGGATCGTGCCGAGGAACGCGCGCCCATTATCGGAGTGCGGCGGCGACGACGAGCAGGGCGCCGGAGATGTCACCACGCCGTCGGCGGAGTGGGTGACGGCGGCGAGCCCCCACCTCCGGCTGCCCCGCAGCAAGGACGTGGTCGTCAACGGGAGCGTCGTCAAGGTGAAGTACTGCGACACGTGTCTGCTCTACAGGCCGCCACGTGCCTCCCACTGCTCCATCTGCAACAACTGCGTCCAGAAGTTCGATCACCACTGCCCCTGGGTCGGCCAGTGCATCGGCCTGGTGAGCCGCCATGCTATTTTCAAATTTTTATTCACCTTAAGCTGATACTGAGTTACAGATAATCAAAAAGCACGATGGCGATATAATTCAAATTAAGTTTTTTTCACCTTTGCTATTCATCAGTCAACTGAAATTTCCGAACTCTATTACGGTTTTTACTGGCGCCTCTCATGTCATCGAAAGATCATGAAAAAAAAGTTGCTTTTCGATGATATTGTGATGACGATAATGATGATGATAAGACTGGGGCTTGTTTTCGTATTTTGTGCAGCGGAATTATCGGCTCTTCTTCCTGTTCATCTCGACGTCGACCCTCCTCTGCGTCTACGTTTTTGCAGTGTCGTGGCTGAATTTCATCACGCAGAAGGGCAACAACGGCAGCTCCCTGCTGAAATCCATGGCCGGCGAGCCGCTGTCCGTCGTGCTGATCGTGTACACCTTCGTCTCGGTGTGGTTCGTCGGTGGTCTCACCGTGTTCCATCTCTACCTCATGAGTAGAAACCAGGTAGGCCTCAGCAAGTCACGTAGTGCTGTAATTTTTTTTCACAACAACATTCATGCGAGAATTGTCACAAAGACGGTCGATTTTGTGACAAAATCACCGTGCTCATCAGGCATACCCTCTCTGTTCAGAATATAAATACATCTGAAGTTTTATTAAAAAATATTAAGTTTAAGATGAGAGTTGATTATGATTGATTAAGATAGTAAATTAGATGAAAAAAAACTAAATAAGAGATGATTATAATCGATTAAAATAAGAAAATAAAAAGGGATGCCTTGTATTCCACGAAACTCTATATATCTTTATATTTCTAGGCAGAGGAAGTACATCACATCTTCTGCTTTTTATCCAGAAACTTTTCATCAGAAATGACCAGATCTTCTAATTTGTTTTGAAAAATGTCATGACCCCGATGCGATTCTATGCAGACGACATACGAGAACTTCAGATACAGGTATGACAAGAAGGAGAACCCATACAACAGGGGTGCACCGGCGAACATAGCCGATGTGTTCTGCACCGGGATCCCACCGTCGATGAACAACTTCCGGTCATGGGTGGCGGCGCCGCCGGAGGAGCCGGAGGACGGCGGGCAGCTCTCCTCGAGGAACAGGGCCGATCTCACCGGCGGCGTAAAGGAGAAGGTGGACCTGGAGATGGGGGGCAATGGCATCATCCCGGCGATCTTGCAGGGGCTGGATTATGACGAGATGAAGAACAGCGTTAGCGTGCATATCAAGGACCGAGGAGCGGCGCCGGAGGCGCCGGACCCGTTCATGGTCCGCCGGCTGCACGGCGGTGAGGGGTGCAAGGGGGAGGCCGGAGGAGATGGTTCTTCGGCTGTGCACGACGAGGATGGCGAGAGAACACCTACGGCGAGCTTCCATGGAAATTCAGAACGATGACGACGGCCATGCGTGAGCTGAGTTGTTACAGATGAAATCTTTTGTTGGGCATTTTGTCACTTACACAAGTTGGAGAAATCAGAAATGTAGGTGCAAATTGGCTGCACGTTTGCGATGCTTATGTCAATACCTGAGATTGTTTGCACGGAAGAGCACATGAAAGTTCTGCACGAACATTACGGCAAAACTGTTCCAATAGCATTATTAAGTCCGTGAATTTAATTTTATACTTTTATAGCACCCATGTGATTGATTCACCACCGATAGTTGCCATTGTCTCAGAATTTAGCATTTTCGTCGTGGTAGCTAATAATTCTTCTGTTTTTAACCTTTTCTTTTACTGAATCGGTTTTTAGATTGGTGGAAATGCTACATAGCAAAACATAACAATCTTTGAGTGTTACTAAAGTAACCCAGTGACTATTATTACCATGGAACTAAATTCACAATCTTCGATGTTGTAGAACTAATTTTGCCTATGAATTATTGCACCGTGTTTGCTAGAGGGAATTCTAAAGAGATCTTTTGGTGACCTCAAGTGATATTTGCAACAAATGTGGTCCATCATGCAGAGCTGCACCGTGTTCTGTTTCATCCACTAGATAGGGTTTTTCTTTTTCCCATTTTCTCTTGCCATGACCAATCTATCAGGAATATTCATGGCCATACGCTTGGCTCCGTCCTGGCCAGTACTTGTATCTTAAAGCAGTCCATTGGACATCCCTGTCAAAATCTTGCTCCATTATTCAATTTTTTTATGCGAGAAAAAAACAAAAGGGATTTATGGTTGCACATAGAAAAGCTTGTGTACCTCTTGTTTCTCTCATTTTCAAAACTCACATCTTAGTCCTTTTCACTGAATTACAAACCAGGTACTCCCTCCGTTTCTTTTTATTTGACACCATATACTATTTATATATAAACTTCGTTTGCTCATCTTTTTTGCAAAAGTTTTATAAATATTTAAGAGGACATCATATTATCAAAGTACTTTACATGCTAAATATATCTGTACTACTTGCATTCATTCAAACATCATAATTTAATAGTTTTTATTGGTCCAAGATGAAATCAAATTGGTCAAAGGTGTCAGTTAAAAACGAACGGAGTTAGTAGCTTGGTTAGTTTCATTGCTCGCAAGGTGTATCACGTTATGGTTTAAAGGGGATTTTAGAGAGGGGTTTCATATGTTCATGTTACTCGTCTTCTATATCATATTGTTATGATTCTCCTGTCCGTACGTGTAATAAGAGCACACTCGTATTCTCATAGAGCATATCAGTGAGATGTTAAATTATATATGTAATATCTACCATTCTACCTCACGTCATTGCTCTTTGTTTCGCACATTGACAGAAAATATTATTTCCTTGGTAGGATTCTTTTTTCCTCTATGGTCATTTGATAACCTGATTATTTTTGGCTATGGCTAATGGTCCTTTTCTTAGTTTCATCGCATCCAGCTCCTCACTTAATGACATGAAAATATGCGAGTTTCAAAATCCAATATACTACTGTCGGCAAAATAGGACAGGGGGTCCCACATGCCCTGGGGACGCGTGGGTCATCGGCCACGTCAGTTCCCCGGGGGTCATCTCTCCATCGGCCCCAGGCTCGTCCCCGGGGCGCCGTCTCCAGCGGCTTCGCTCCCGGGCCCGGGCACCGATACCCCGGTCCCGGGTGCCGATCCCCCGGTCCCGGATGCCGATGCCCGGGCCCGAGGCCGACCGACTCGACCTCAGGTGCCGATCGCCACGGCTCCAGGGGCCGATCCACCCGAAGAACTCGGTTGACCAGCTCCCCAACTACCTACATTAATGACGAGGCGACAGGGCCTGTCGTCCCTGTCGCCTGCCTTGCCACACGTGGACGTCCAGGACGGCCCCCGTGAACACCCGACAATACCGTCAGAGCCTTTTGACTAAGAGGACCTCGGTTCTCTGCCCTATGGCAGCGGAGGGCGACGGCCTCTGTCACATCTCTGTACTTCAGCTGACATGGGAGGCGACAACCGAGACGACCAGACGCTCCGTCACATCCCCACGTCCCGAAGACTAGGCCGCCCGCAGCCGGCCTACTCCGGCGTGGACGCAGCAGGTGGCAGCAGGCGGAGGCGTACAACAAGACATCGCTTCCTCTCTCCCCAGGAACTGGCACTGTGGACTCCCCTGATTCTATAAAGGAGGATCCAAGCCACCGAGAGCGACAGGCCGAACTGGAGAGGAGCTTTCCCCGTCTTCTGGCTCGCACACTAGCTACTGTTCTTCTTCTCCGGCTCCGGCTGCGAGCTAGGTTCACCCTATAACCTCATTCATCCACCTCATAGCCAAACACACACAGGAGTAGGGTATTACGCTCCGGCGGCCCGAACCTGTATAAATCATCCTGTCTTCCGTGCGTTGGTCGAGGTTCGGATGGTCCGTTCCCGAAACGGACGGTCCGAACCCCTCTGTCTCCCAGCTCGGGCCCCTGGTTCCCGAGCGCCGTTTCTTCCTTCGTTCGATTCTTCTTCCACCGGACGCCTCGTACACCTGAGAACTACTCCTCTGGCCGAATCTCAAAAGGGGGGTCTCCCGACTTCCCGCCGTCGAAGTTTCATCCTTCGACAACTACATACTATTTGCGTAACATGTGACTTCCTAAGATTTTCATACGGTCTCCCAATAGATGAGCTTTCACAGATAATAAATATGATATCTAATTGTTGAATAACAACATAAAAAAATTACAATACATATGCATGTGCAAAAAAAACTGTGAGAGCTTTTTTAAAACAGAAAAGAAAAACCAAGAAAACATCCTCAAGAAAAGGCAACAAGGCATACTTTGTGTGTGAGAGAGAATATTGAATAGAAAATAAGGAGAAAATATTGGATAGGGCGGCAATAATGAAAAGAGAGCGGTTAAGATTGGGCTCCGCTACACATGGCGAACGCCCATTAGATAGCCGTAGATTACACCTCATCGCCACCTTATCTCATCCATCCATTCCGCACGTTGTATACCCGCCCCCCTCCTCCCCTCCCCCAAACTCTTCGCCAGGTGTTCGACCGATGGCCTCCTCCGCCATGGAGCTCTCCCTCCTCAACCCGGCGGCAATGCACCGCCACGCCGGGCTCGCCTCCGCCGCCGCCAAGCCCCGATTCGTGTCTCCTAACCTATCCGGGCGGCGGTTCGTGCGGTTCCGCGTGGCGGCGTCGGCGGGAGCCGCGGCGCCGCCCGCGGCGAAGCCCGGGTCGCCCAAGAAGCGCGGGAAGACGGAGATCCAGGAGACGCTGCTGACGCCGCGGTTCTACACCACCGACTTCGACGAGATGGAGCGGCTCTTCAACGCTGAGATCAACAAGCAGCTCAACCAGGAGGAGTTCGACGCGCTGCTGCAGGAGTTCAAGACGGACTACAACCAGACACACTTCGTCCGCAACCAGGAGTTCAAGGCCGCCGCCGACAAGATGGAGGGGCCGCTCCGGCAGATCTTCGTCGAGTTCCTCGAGCGCTCTTGCACAGCGGAGTTTTCCGGCTTCCTCCTCTACAAGGAGCTCGGCCGCAGGCTCAAGGTTCGTCGTGTAGCGTAGCTTCCTTTGCTTAGCATTTCTCCGAGCACCTGGTGGGCGCGTGCTCATACTCCATTTCTTTTGCAGAAAACAAACCCGGTGGTGGCCGAGATCTTCTCGCTTATGTCCAGGGATGAGGCACGCCATGCTGGGTATGTAGCAACGAACTCTAAATTATTCTCTCACACAATGTGATCACGAGCAGCCATTACAACTCAATTGAACTGTAGTGTTACACCAGAGAAAGGTTTAAGCTTTAGTTTATACTGTTGTGTGTCGATGCTCCCATTTCAACTCAACTGAGTAAAGCAATTCAACTGAACTGTTCTCATGATTTATGCTGTGTGCAGGTTCTTGAACAAGGGGCTGTCTGATTTCAACTTGGCGCTGGACCTCGGGTTCTTGACCAAGGCTAGGAAGTACACCTTCTTCAAGCCCAAGTTCATCTTCTACGCGACCTACCTGTCGGAGAAGATTGGGTACTGGAGGTACATCACCATCTTCAGGCACCTCAAGGCGAACCCAGAGTACCAGGTGTACCCCATCTTCAAGTACTTTGAGAACTGGTGCCAGGATGAGAACCGGCATGGCGATTTCTTCTCCGCGCTGCTCAAGGCACAGCCGCAGTTTCTCAACGACTGGAAGGCCAAGCTCTGGTCACGGTTTTTCTGCCTCTCGGTAATCTCCGAGCCATTCCATTGTTTGCATGGACCAACAATTTGCACTGAAGGTTGTTACTGTGTTCCTCTTCTAACAGTTGTATTTGTATGGGACCTTTTGCAGGTGTATGTGACCATGTACCTAAATGATTGCCAACGTACTGCATTCTATGAAGGAATTGGTCTGGACACCAAAGAATTCGACATGCATGTTATCATTGAGGTAAGAATCAACCGCCTTTCTTGTTTACACAATCAATTGTGTGTCCTAGTTTACTGTAATCCCGACAGTTTCGAAAAAATTGCTGAACATTAAAACGATGCCATTGTGCAATGGCTACATACTATTTTTAAGCTTTACTTATATGCTTAGGAGAATGTTTAAAATTTGTGTATACTAAAACAAACACTGATGATACAAACCGGTGCTTTTTTTTTTTTTTGCAGACCAACCGCACAACAGCAAGGATTTTCCCCGCTGTTCTTGACGTTGAGAACCCTGAATTCAAGAGGAAGTTAGACAGGATGGTTGAGATCAACCAAAAGATCATTTCTATAGGAGAGTCTAACGATATTCCCCTGGTGAAGAACCTGAAGAGGATTCCTCTTGTTGCTGCACTAGTGTCTGAGATCATTGCTGCGTACCTCATGCCCCCGATCGAATCTGGCTCTGTTGATTTTGCTGAATTCGAGCCCCAGCTTGTTTACTGATTTTGTAGGAAGATCATCTACAGCTTTTACCTTCAAAAGGCATGCTGATGCTTTCTGCCCGAGGGGCTCTGAATGATGAGATGAGGGGTGGTTAGCAGGATCTGTGCCTACTGTGTTCCTTTGTAAAGTATTGAGACTTCAACAGTGTACCATTTAGCAAGCTTTTGTTATGATCTCCATGTAAGTGGCAGTGAACTGCATCACAGTGGGGGTTAAAGTTTTCCAACAGAATTATTTGATGTTTTGAGGCTGTGTTGATACTTGATACTTAAGTCTTTAGCATCCTAAATATCTCTTAGCTGTGCTCTGCATTATGGCATAATGTTTGGCCTTGGTGAAGGTGACAGTGGCGCCAACTACTGAAAAACTGGATAGTGCAAGTGTTGGAAGATGTTGTAAATGCTGGATCTCACACGATACACACCTATTGTTTCCATAGTTTGCCAACCTAATCTTTACTCTTATAGAAGCTGCAATTGATGGTGGTGATGATTGGTTTTACTTTCTTCATCTCCTCTAGAAAAAAAAAAACATATATTGGTCCTCTGATCACATCATACAAATGCTTAGTGGGTCACATGAATGCTTAACATCACTCTCAATCTTCAACGAATTTACTCGTTAGTGATTGTATGAAACTATTATTTCTCGCAGAAAAAATGGCCATTAATCTTTACTGTCAGACCGGAGAAGAATGGTGGTAATATTAGTATTATTTCAAGCAAGTTTAAGGTGGAGTTCGAAACTACAGGTTGAGGGAAAAAAATCCTCGTTTTCTATAAGCACGCTTCTCGAATTGTTAAATAGTGTGTTTTTTGCAAAAACTTTCTATATAGAAGTTGCTTTAAAAAAATCATATTAATCTATTTTTTTAGTTTAAAATAATTAATACTCAATTAATCATACATTAATGACTCACCTTGTTTTGCATGATCTTCTCGTCTTCTCTAGAATAACACTAATGGATGACTGTTTTGTTGGTCCATGATGGCCAAGATGCCAAGAATAACGACCAAGTGTGTTCTTTTTCCTAGAATGGACTAGAATATAAATATCGTATGTTTCTAAACGGTATGATTTTTATAAAAATTTCTACATATGGATTTCTTAAAATACTATTTTAAATTCATTTTTCAACTTTATAATAGTTAATTTATTCGTTTATATCTTAAATTATTTAGTTATTTAGCTACTCAGCATTCCATTCAATTCCATTAAGTAAAAACGAACACATTAGTGAAATGCTAGAGTATTGCAATTAGAACGAATGACAACCCTAATCCTTGCCTACATCAATGAGGGGCATGAACTATATATATGGGGAGAGTAAGGAAATTAGAGCGATTAATTAATATCGGGACAACTATGACAAAACCAATGAAAACCACTCTTTATTTGTTTTTAATAATTTCATTTTGGCTTGAGTTGAAAAACTGCTCAATAAACCATAAAATTAAAATAAAATCCAAATGAATTTCAATTTTTTTGAATTTCACCATCTTTCAAACGTTTTTGAAAAAAAAGGCCGAGGAGGATGTGCATTCGATTAGCAAACAGTTCTGTCAACCATAAATAAAACCTCAATTCGTGATTCTGGATGAACTTTTCGATTCATGCTTTATTAACACGACATGAAAATCAATCTAAAAAAACACAAGATGAAAATCTCCGGAGAAAAACACAACATGAAAAGCTTTTGCCTGTTTTTAGGGGAAGAATAGAGAGGAGCTCCTACTATCCGGCTGGATTTGAGCCTACCGTGTAAAATCCCAGCATCCCAGGGGCATCTACGCAAAAAGGTTGATCCCCTGGCCTCGCCTTCCTCCTCTCCCCTCTCCCTCTCTTCGGCCCACTCCGCCTCCGCAACCGCAAACCCCTGTTCTCCCAAACCCTAGCTCTCGCCCTCCTCCTCCCCTCTCCTTCCCCTCCGTCGCCGCGCGGGTCCGTGCTCTCGCTGCCGCCATGGGCTCAGGTAAACCCCATCCATCTTTCGATTCTCCCTCCCACCCATTCGATTTGTCTCCGCTCTCTCGCGTTGGAGTTTCGTCCCGTGATCGTTCGTGCTAATCTGCGTTCGCGTGTGGTGGTTCAGATGCGGATATGGAGGACTACGGTTTCGAGTACTCGGACGACGAGCCGGAGGAGCAGGACGTCGACATCGAGAACCAGTACTACAACTCCAAAGGTTTGGGTTCAATCTTCCCGCTCTGTTTTCCTCGGCGATCCGTTTCTCTTTCCCGTGTAGTGCAGTAGTGTATAGTATTTGTAGAGAGACCACCAGGATTGTGTACCAGCCACTTCCTTGCCGCGTAATGCCCGATTTTAGTGGTTCTCTTAGGGTTCCGTTCTGAATTATGATGCATGTATGTTGCTTTGCTTTTGCGTGTAATTGCCAGTTTAACTATGACTTTGTTGATGGGCCCTATTCCGTAGTGGGGGAAATTGTGCTGAGAAAACTGCCATTCATGTCAACTAGTGTGCAAGTCATATTTTTCTTGATTTTCTTCAGACCTTTTTTTAACCTGACCACGAATACTCGATCAGAATCCGAAGGAAGTGAAAGTACTACTTGCTCATTTCCACCAATTTCAAGTAGGTTGTGTAACTGTGTGGTTAGTCCACCCTTTGTAATTAAGGGCCAAAATTTTGGTCCTGCGAAAAAAAAACTACTTTCCAATTGAAAGGGTAAATTTAATTTGTATGAAAACCGAATACCCGGTAGTTGTTGCTTCATGAACTTATAAATCATGCCACTATTAAAATATGAAGATATAGATGAGCATGTGTATCGTTTTCTTCGAATTTACATCTGATTGAACTGTCTAAGCCCTTCTGCATATGGAACATTTGGAAAGAAGTATTTTTTCTAAAATAACTCAGTTTCTACTTTTGTGAAAGATAATCTTCACTGTTAAATTTTACATGACTACATGAATGTGAGGATTGATGATTTCTTGGAATTCATCATTTACCTCTAAAGATCAATGTAAGATTTCCATCCTTCTAAGTTAAGAATGTTGAATTAATGTCACCAGTTGTTATACACATAAGGGCTTCACAAATTTGTGCACATAAGCTAACAGGCAGGCTTAGTATTATGCAGTGGCATTCGTCAAAAGGAAAAATCGATATGTTTGCACAGACACAATCATGATTGTTGTGGCATTGCCTACACAATGCCCTTTTCTTGATCTAGCCTTTTCTTCACTTTGCTAGTTAAGAACCTAGATCCAGCAGGTCTAGCCTGCACGTCATACCTATGCCCATACAGTGCCAGGCAGGTGGTGTACTCATTTTTTCGATTAGGGAAGGGAAAAACTGAAGAAAGGGCCTGACCACTCGTCCTTGCAGCATTGAATTGTATGTACGCACTATGTTCCAGTTTACTGATACGGAAAATTGAGGTATGTATGCACTCGTCTAGCAACTTTGCTCGTAGAAAACTACCATTTAGATAGGTAGGGACAATCAATCCATAGTTATGGGAACAATGGAATGCATGGGGATCCGAAAAAAGGAAAACAAAAACTTCTATGAAATCTTTCCTTTCCATGTATGTATCTGAGATGGTACAGTAGTGTACAAGAGGAAGGCAATGGGATGTATGATAGAGGGCTGCCTGTGCCCAAAAGATAGGTGCTCACTTATCAAAAATCATAGCAGGGCTGTGGTATCCAGGAGGCCCGAGGAGGATCCTGGCAGAGGAGCCTTGGCCATCTAGGTGGTCACCCAGGAAAACACTTGCCGTCCATGGCGAGCATCTGGGGCGGGTTCCTTGTCCAGCTGGCAGTGTCATGTGATTGCGTGAGGGAGGGGGTGTTAGCAAGGGTGTGTATGGCCTATGGCGGAGTAAGTATGGACGAACAGAAGGTTATGAGAGGAAAGAAGGTGGCGCTGTTGACATAGCAGTGCCATCACCATCTCCATTGCTGCTGCTCCTTTGCCTTTCTAAGCTTGATTTTCTTCTTTTTTCTCAGCTTTGCTTGTGTATTCTCCTCTACTCTGCTTGAGCTCACCTTACCTCGCCTCGAGGGATGCCAAGGTGCTTGCTTGGACGCCATGGCATCCTCAAGTGCCATGCTTGCTGTTTGTCCCATGATGGCCTTTTGAACCAAATTGATAACAAATAGTGCTATCTGGTAGAAAAATATTACTCACCCTGTTGATTTTTATAAGGTGTTTGTTGATTTGAAAAAGTAAAATCTAGATTTTGACCAACAATTACTCAAATACAAATACTATTAGTGTAAAAAATACACCATTAGATTCACATTTCAATATATTTTCAAAATGTTAGTTTTATAGCTATTAAGAATATATTTTATGAGAAATGAATGGTGAAAGTTTAATCTCGAAGTCTTTTCAAAATAAAATATGCCCTATAAAGTATCAACAGAGGCAGTATCAATTATGGCTACTCCTATTTCTTGTTTATGAAATGGAAAGCTAGTTCGTATGATCTGTGAGATGGGAGCATGGTGATTCTTGCATAAATTGCGTTTATCTTTTGTTAACACAATTACAAATGCTACTTCATGCATATGCTGCTGTACGATATAATATTGCTCAAATATCTTTTTACAGGTATGGTCGAGACAGACCCTGAGGGTGCACTTGCTGGCTTTGATCAAGTAGTACGTATGGAGCCTGAAAAGGCTGAATGGTAAGCCTTGTAACATTCTACTAGTTGATACCCCGTGATGTAGGAATTGACAGCAATATATAGGAACCAAGTTTGTATTATTTGCTGTGCAACAAGGAAAATGTCATTTTGAACAAATTATATGACAATTGCAAAATGAAATAAAATATATTATTGAAGACATATTCGTTCTTATGGTGCTGGATTTTTAACTTTCACGTTTAATATTCCATTCTTGAACGTCTGTGTGCATTATGTTGGTTAGAGATTAAAGCCTTGCCTTATGGGCAGTTCAAAAAAAATTGTGGGATATTTGCTTGTGGGCTTGCCTAAAATGTTGGGCTCAGCAGAATGAACCAAACATCAATCTATACCATTAATACCCATTCAAAGGTAGAGAATAAGAGGGATGGTGTGACTTTCACCAGGGAAGATGATGTCATTTTTTGTTACCGTATAGTTCCTTCTGCAGTATAAAGTTACGTGACAATACAACTGTCTTTATGAATAATGAAGATGCCCAATCTTATATATGAGCTTCGCCAACAATTGTTAAGCTTCATGGACTCCATACCTTCATGTACTGATATGTTTTCGATGCTAGCATAGTGGATGTATCATGTATGCTGCATCAGTTTTCGATGAGATATGTTGTATATTCTAATCCTAAAAAATGCCAAGATAATTGTCTTAAAATTTAAAGTTAAATTAGATAGGAGCCTTCGACATATTTGATTTGTATTTAACAGCCACTCATATTTTAGGTATCTGATGTGAATGTAATTTTTTTCTTATAGGGGATTCAAAGCTCTGAAACAAACGGTGAAGCTGTATTATCGACTTGGGAAGTACAAAGAAATGATGGATGCCTATAGGGAGATGCTAACATACATAAAATCTGCTGTGACACGTAACTACAGTGAGAAATGTATAAACAACATAATGGATTTTGTCTCTGGATCAGCTAGTCAAAACTTCTCTCTTCTGCAAGAGTTCTACCAGACAACACTGAAAGCACTTGAAGAGGCAAAAAATGAGGTTGGGTTTCTTGCCTTATCCAAACTAGAACTTATGTACTGAAAGATTGTTCTTTATACCTTGTTATTCTTTTCTGTGCAGAGATTATGGTTCAAGACAAATCTGAAACTTTGCAAAATTTGGTTTGACATGGGGGAGTACGGCCGAATGAGCAAGGTTCTTATATAAGTTTCTCTAGTTGGTTGTTTTTATTAACATATTCTGCAGTCATTACTTTAATTATTTTGCTCGTAACTTCTTCCTGATAGATACTGAAGGAGCTGCATAAATCTTGTCAAAGAGAAGATGGTTCTGATGACCAGAAGAAAGGCACACAACTTTTGGAAGTCTATGCTATTGAGATCCAAATGTACACTGAAACAAAGAACAACAAAAAACTGAAGGTAAGATGTATTTGTCTGCTATTGTCTTTTTACATGTGATTCTTCAATGGATTACTGGTTCAAGATGTCGTGTCAGTTTCTTGTTTAATATTGCACCACTCTAGGTGTATATTTGTTAAAACAAACAGTTAATCGCTCCCAATGCGCAGATAAGATGACTTTTCATCCTTTTTCTGTTTGCCTGTTTATGCCTTTGCACTGTGATACATTCTTGTTAAAGCTTTTAGTAGATTTACATCCTAGGCAATTGCATACTCTACTCAATGCTATGCGTTTGCATACTGACTTATTGGGTTATTTATTTGTAACAAAATAATTTGGATAGGTCATAAACTCATAATATGTTACTGATACCAGGATATTTTCCATTGAGTACACATTATAAATTTGTGATGAGATGCTTATCTGAAATCAGGTGTCATACTGAATACACAACTTCCTCACCAAATTGTTGGTTCTCTACAACTTTATAAATGAAAACCACAAAGCTGATGCCTGTCTTATGTACTTCTTTTGAAATATATGTTTAAGAACATTGATTTTATTTATCCTATTTCATTTTTAACTATGTTGATCCATATTGGGTTCTACCATGCTAAAATCCCACCTTAGGCTGTTAGCATGAAATGCACTTTCTGAAGCGGACCTCTGCTACAGGAGCTATATACGAAGGCTCTTTCCATCAAATCAGCGATACCTCATCCAAGAATCATGGGCATAATTCGTGAATGTGGTGGAAAGATGCACATGGCTGAGAGGCAGTGGGCAGATGCTGCGACTGATTTCTTTGAAGCATTCAAAAACTATGATGAAGCTGGAAATCCACGGAGAATTCAATGCCTGAAGTAATAAAATCATCTGCATTTCTTTTCCATCTTAACTTTGTATATCAATAAATTCCGAACTCCCTCATCCTTTTTTTATTGTACTGCATATTAGATATCTTGTTCTTGCGAATATGTTGATGGAATCTGAAGTGAATCCCTTCGATGGGCAAGAGGCCAAGCCGTAAGACATTTGATGACCCCCTCTTAAATCTTATATCTTCATTTCATCCACCCTGAAACTCCTTATGCTTTTAGGTACAAAAATGATCCTGAGATCCTTGCCATGACAAACTTGATTGCAGCATATCAGAAGAATGACATCATGGAATTTGAAAAGATTCTAAAGGTTCAGTGTTGTTGAACAGTATTTATATTTGTTATTTTCGGCAGCAATTCTAAGCTATTCATTCTCACTGATTCTGAATTTTTGATGTGATTGTTACAAAAAAAAATTCAGAGCAATAGAAGAACAATAATGGATGACCCTTTCATCCGTAACTATATTGAAGACCTATTGAAGAACATCAGAACTCAAGTTCTGCTCAAGCTTATTAAGCCATATACTAGAATCAGGATTCCATTCATTTCACAGGTGATTATTCACTCTCTTAAATGTTCATGATAATCTTCGCTGACAAAAATTAATGTGACATAAATATTTGTATTTTATCTAGACAATCTGCATTCAGTCAACACCAAAAGAACACGACAAATATCTTGTGATAACAAATGCGGCATGAAAATTATTAGTAACATGGAACCTTGGTATATACTTGTGCTATTTTAGGAAATTGGAAGAAATATAGCTTGAAGCTTGATCTTTTCTGCTGTCATGCCACAAAACTAGGTTATTCCAGTTCAATTGAAATCATGTGCACCTAATCGTATAGTATACCCTATGCTGTTCCTCATGGAGGTCTAGTTTTTGTGAAGTATGTTTCGTACTGTGTACAGATATCTTAACATCAATTGTTCTATCAATGCTTGCATTTAGGAGCTAAATTTCCCAGAAAAGGATGTCGAGCAGCTCTTGGTCTCGCTCATTCTGGACAACCGTATCCAGGGTCACATCGATCAGGTGAACAAGTTACTAGAACGTGGTGACAGGTGTGTACTCCCTGCATTTCCGTGTTTTCACATTGTTCTATGTGATCGACTTTCTGAAGGTGATCTGATTCACATTTTGCAGGTCAAAGGGAATGAGGAAATATCAAGCCATAGACAAGTGGAATACTCAGCTGAAGTCCATCTATCAAACGGTGTCAAACAGAGTTGGGTGAGGTAGCAGGATGCCTGGGCTGCGCTCGGCATCTGCTTGCATGTTTTTGTTGTGGTGGGTAAATGCCACGAGTGTTTGGTGCGTACATTACATTGAGATAGGCTCCTGGGATGGGTAAAGAAAAACAGTCTTGTGTACTATAAACATGGTACTCCGTTTGGCGGATTATATCCCACTCTTTTTGCGCGATATGTGAAGCTGCTGGGAGCCTGGGATTTTGTCCTGAACTGAATTTATCAGCTAATTACAACCTCTGAAATTATACTAGCGTCAATGCCTCGAAAGTTTCCGGTTTATTTTGCCTCTACCCTTGGGCATTGCCCCATTACCAAAATTTGGTATTGTGGAATGATAAAATGTTTGGTCCCGTGCAAACCGGTACAAGACAAATACTGTTTTTACCGAATTCTGGTAGGGTAGCCAACCAAACTAGATTATCACTTTCACAAATCAAACTTCGCTACTGTTGTCTATGCTGCTAGCACCATGTCTGATCAAGTAATTAGGCTTATTTGGGACGCATGAATTTTCAGATGAATCGGGGAAAGCTTTTGAATTATACGAGTAGTTGGATTCAGGCATTAATCTTGCTTTAAACAATGTTTTTTCCCCTTTTCGGGCCATGATTTCTGTTGCTACAGTTGGAAGAATTCTACCTTTTGTTATGGACTAGTTGATATGAAGCGGCACTTCTTAAGTTAATATTACATATCTAAGGGTAAAATTAACTTATTTATGAGGCTTTATGTAGCACATTTGACGAAAGGCTAATGGTTGAGTGAAAAAAGAAAGAAAAATACATGTGCGATATCATTTTATAGAACTTGTACTCGTCGATAGTAATGTACAGTAGAAGCTATCAATTGTGTGTACCATAAATTTTCTCGTTAACGAACTGGAACCATGCTAACAACGTGCCAAGGAGCAAGCCGAACCTCAGCACTAGTCTTAAAAAAAAACAAATGCGAGAGTTCTCTTGGTAATAAAGTCTAAAGAGGACGATCCTTCAAAAAGAAAAGAAGTCTAAAGAAGACGAGGAGGCTGCTAATGCGACACGGAAGAAGAGCACTCGGTCAAAGCCCTCCCCCACGACTCTCTGCGTCTCTCGCGCGCACGTCCAATGGCGGACCAGCTCACCGACGACCAGATCGCCGAATTCAAGGAGGCCTTCAGCCTCTTCGACAAGGACGGCGACGGTACCTCCTCCTGCCCTCCCTCCTTCTCGTAATTTTGTTGCGCGACCAGATCGATAGGCTGCGCGAGCGAGATCGGCGATCTTTCTTGTCTTGGGGTCATTCTATTCGACGCCTGATCCGTGCCTCCGCGTGTTTCCATCTGGAAGATTCGTTTGGAGTCGGCGAATCTGTCTGATTTAGATGCGTTTGGTTATCTGGAATCTTCGGATCTTTGTTAATAGCGTTGCTCGGTGTGCCGATCGCGTGATCCAGCATAAGTTTGTGGCTTTGTTCTAAGGATTTGACATTGCCTAGTGCCGATTCGTGATAGTTTGTGCTTAATTAAGTTTGGAGTGGATAATCTCCACGACTCTCATTTTCATTCCCGTTAAATGGAGTACTTAGGTTACTCATCCCAGCAGTTTTCTTAGTCTACAATCAAGAAGATGAATAATTCATTGAAGGTCTTCATTTGTTGGTTGCATATAATAGTACACTCTCATGGTGTTTTTTCTTGGAGTTGTACAGAATCTCTGGTATTAAAATTCAATGACTAAGGTCTCCATAACTGCAGAATCGGGTAGACGATAGGAACTTGACAATTATCACTCAGCTAACATTTTAGATAATCTTTACATAGATGGTAGAAAAATTGTGTTTTATATCATCAGGTATCAATTTCATGGACGTTACATGTATTTGGTCTACAAGATTCTTTGATTCCTCATTTCAAGTAGTGCTCAGCTTTTGGTCTTGTATAATGCTGTAGTAGTTCTTTTTTACTTTGTCAGTTCGTAAAGACACAAATCTTTGATGATATAAAGTAGTAGTTGACATAGTGACACCTCAAGTTGAACAATTTCTAGATTTTGAGTGATATAGATAAAGTTATTTCTTTCCAGGTTGTATTACTACTAAGGAGTTGGGAACTGTCATGCGTTCGCTGGGGCAGAACCCGACTGAGGCAGAGCTACAGGACATGATCAATGAGGTGGATGCTGACGGCAATGGAACAATCGATTTCCCTGAATTCCTCAACCTGATGGCTCGCAAGATGAAGGATACTGATTCTGAGGAAGAACTCAAGGAGGCGTTCCGTGTGTTTGACAAGGACCAAAACGGTTTTATCTCTGCTGCTGAATTGCGTCATGTCATGACTAACCTTGGTGAGAAGCTGACAGATGAGGAGGTTGACGAGATGATCCGTGAGGCGGATGTTGATGGTGATGGGCAGATCAACTATGATGAATTCGTTAAAGTCATGATGGCCAAGTAAGTTGAAGCATCATTTGGATCAACAGAGGGGGAGTTTCAGTAGCCATACTGTCAGAGGCTAAAATTATCTTGGTTAATTTTATGTTCAGATGTTATTTCGTGGGGATAGATATGGTTCAACCAAAATGATTAATTTTCAGAGACATCCTATGCTGTAAACAATGATTGTTTTCCTTGAAAGATTTTCTAGATCATGCTCTGATCTTTTATGATTTTGTTTATTCAATTAGTCTGTTCTGTTTGTTTCGATTTTGCAAGGATGTAGCCATTCTGTTATTAATCAAACACCATCCATACTTCTGCTATCCTCATTTTAACCAATATTAATTTGGGTGGTATACTATCCTCTGCTTGTATGGACAATGTGTTGAACACTTCTTGAATTTTCTAATTTCACTATGTCCCCGTCATTAGCCGTGAGTTTGGTCATGATCTTTAAATACTGTCTTACATATTTACTGTTGTCATTATGTATGAATATAATGTTTTTGATTCCTTAGTAGAATTTGAGCATATTTGGCAGTCATATTTCTTCAGCCGATTAATGTAACAAACATTCTGCTGGCTAGGAATCGATGGAACAAGAAGGAAGATAACATTAGCTTTTTATCATATCCATCAACCATCCAATGTTTCGTTGTTTAGACAGAAATCAAAGATCCCACCACTTCTGATTACACAACTGAACAGAGCACGGTGCAATGCACGAATTCTTGCAAATTGGAATCCAGGCTTCAATCTTACGGATGCTGGATTTTTACTTAACTACACATCATCACATCGCATCCGGTAAGGTGAAAAATGGCTTGAATGTCAGGACGAGCCCAATGACTGACACCATGTTCAGCATCAGGAACAGGATCTGATCACCTGAATGTAGCATGATGGGTCAGGTAATTAACTAGCATGGCACACTTGATAATATACAGGTGAAGGCATAGCCATCAACAGTAATGCAAGAAGGATAGCATGGCATGGAAGAGATATGTGTTTTACTACCTGGTAAGAACAACCCAGTGAGGTGCTTTTGAGCCCATGAAAACCTGCAACAAGCCAAGAGAAGTTGATGATTGCTCTAACCACAATCCTTTTTACTCTTGGAAGAAGAAGAAGAAGAAGAAGAACGAGAAGAATCATGAACTTCTAACCACAAAAGAGACAATGTACTTACAAAATTCCTGCTGCTGCTGGAGCTACGGCTTTGAAGATTGACATCAGAGTGACAGAGATTCCATTTGCAACCCCTCTTTGTTCTTGCGTCTTTACATGTTTCATCAAAGAGGACAAAAGAGCATTACAGAATTATGAGACAGAGAAATGCATTGAGACAAAAAAAGAAAAAAAGGAATGCCCTCCGTTTGTGATACATACCACTGCAGTGTTTTGTAGAATATTGCACGCAATAGTGATTGTGGCCTGTTCCATACAAAGAGGCATTACAAGCTACTCGCTTCGTTTTAAAATATACACGTCTTCAATATTATATTATATTTTGACTATTGATTTCTTTTTATACTGTATCACTCTCTCTGCCCCAAAATATAAGATGCCGGAAAATCAACCTTTGTAATTTTTTACTAATAATTAAACTAATAATATATATATTTAGTGTCACGTATGCCTTATATTTTAGGACGGATGGAGTATCAATAGCTACGAAATTAACATCATATAAAAATATTTTCAAATGTGAATATAATGATATAACATGCATGACATTAGATACATCTATCTTTGGTTCAATTATTAGTCAAAATTTTTAAATGTTGATTTTTCTAAAAATAAGGGCGTCTTATGTTTTAGAATGGTGGGAGTATTAAATGATATAATAAGTTCCTGTAAAATGATTGGGCTAGTTTTTATCTAAGAATACAATTAATTTAAATGTGTAGTCCTTTTCTATTTAGGAAGCATGAAAAAGTGAACAACATAACTGAATCTGGTAAACACGGATTTATGTTGGTACAAATAAAAATGCAAGTTTTCCCTATTATAGCTGCTTAATAATGCGGAATATATATAAGAAAGAAATAACTCACAGCGAACATATTTTTCAAAACCGAAGCTATGTTGATGAGTATTTTGAGCTCCAGACCATACAGGTTGGCCATGAATGGATATGTTGAAAGGAGAAGTATAGACAAGACCTGCAAATCAATCATGCATTTGGTATGTCCAAAAAGATTCAACATTCAGAACAAGCATCTCGCTTACCGCTGCATAGCGGAATGGCTTGATCGGCCCAATATATTTTGCAAGAAATGGATAAATAGCAAGTTGATACACCAAAACACCAAAACCTACAAATTCAGACAAAATTTTTATTAGTTGGAGGAATTTAAAGGCAATGCTACTATGCTAGCTATACATAAGAGGAAAAGAGGTATGCTACTTATGGTGCTAATTTATTAATTTGTTTTGTAGATTACTTTTCTAAAAAAATGTTTCGGAGTTGGTTTCTTCTCTCCATGATCATGCATAAAACTTGAAAAAAAAAATCACATACCAGAGATAGCTAGTATGGTACCAACATCCTGGGATGTAAAACTCAGACCCCTGTATTTTCTGCTGCTCACAGCCCAGAGCGAAAATATCTGAAGATAGAATTTACATTATTACGTACAACATTGACATGCTAAGTTGCTCTTGTTTGCTAATATGAATTTTTTATGTAGGAGAAATGCGATGGGATATCAGCATTTTGAATTTGTTGCAAAAAAATAAAATAAAATTTTGAACTGTTTCTGAATGTATTATTACCTCAAGATAAGCTGTATCATAGAGAGAAAAGACACAGTAGAGGGTTATTGCTGACATCAGCTGCCAGTTCTTCAGCAAATTCTTTGTATGGCCCATTCTCCCTGATCCTGATTCTTTAGCTGTCCCATCTTCTGAGTCTGAAGCAGCATCTTGTGCCTCCAGTGCATCAATGGCTTCTACTTTGTCATCATGGTGCATGTGCAGGGTTTCCTGAGAACAAGGGGAAAATGTTAATCAACTTTTCTCCACACATTACACTAGATACTTTATTACTATGTGTTATCTTACATGTATTTCAGGCTTTTTTAAAAAAGTATTCCAGGCTTTCAGTGAGTAAATTTTCAAAGAAAAGAATTATAAGTGATAGGGTGTGCCGTACCGGAAGCCAAATGCAAGCAACACATGCTCCTGCTGCTAGCACTGATATGACGAAGCAAGGGAGAAAGTAGGGAAACCTGAAATTAGTACACTGGATAGGTTTATCTTCTGCTCTTCAACTATACAAAGATGTAATTCTGGGAAACAGTATCAATGATGACGATTTACCTCCCAAATATGCACTCTTCAGAGAAAAGATTTGGGTGCTTCTTTGCAGGCTGATACAGGATAGAAGATGCACAGTATTAGCCAACAATGTTATTCAGAGCAGTCTGTATAGGCTTACTGTTTTACTGTTAGTTAGAGCAATGTGATATTTAATTAAAATATATGTTCCATTAGCACCATTTTCATGAACTTGAAGGATGAAGTTAAATATTTCTTAGGAAAGTTAATTATTTCTTAGGAAATTTTTATCAGATTTATGTGTCCCTTTTTCTCTTCCACTCACATAAGAAGTCAGCTCTGATGAAATGAGGCATCACCAATGGCCAGTGGTGGATCCAACGTGGGGTAAGGGGGGGGGGGGGGGGGGGGCACCCCTCTGGACCAGTGGAATTGGTTATGAAACTTGAGAAGTATTTTGCATTATTTCTCTTTGTTTTCATGTGAAAAATGCTTTAAACTATAATGTTATCTGGTATGAGACATAATGAGCTTATGCTGGTGTACTACCCATAATGTTCAGCCCTCTCTAACATTTTCTCCTGGATCCGCCCTTGCCAATGGCATTTTCATAATTCTAGAAATTTTAACTTCGTTTCATTATCCAACTGTACTCGACCTCACCTGTGAAAGAAATCCTCCAATTGCTGGTCCAACAACCAGAGCTATTGCTCGAGAAGATGTGACCTACAACATAATGTTACCCATAAGCAGCCAGTAGTAAATATAAACGGGACAAAATTTTAAACTTTTTTTCCTATAGAGTTACACCATAAGCTTGAAATTCAAAAACAACAGTGCAAGTCTTACAAGAGAAATTCCAAGAGCTTGGTGCTCCTTCCTGCAGACTTCTGAAGCATAGGCCTGGACAATGCATGACGCTGACATGAGTATGCAACAATTCAGTGTCATGTGCTTAGCGTCAGCTGTCGACACCGTAGATTACCTTGATTGGCCCTAGTATACCACAGAGTAATCCAAGTAACCCCCTGGTTACAATTGCCACCCAGTAAGTTGTGCTGAGGCCAAAGATTGTGTTGAAGACAACCCTGGAAATGGTAAAACAAGATTTCAGCCCAGTTGAATGGAGTCAATATGTTTTTCATAGTCTATAACTGAATGTTCCATACACTGAGAGGATACTGATCACAATGCAGGGTTTCCTCCCATATTTGTCAGCAAACATGCCCCATGGCACAGCACTGGTAGTTCTTCCAAGGAAATAAGCGGCCCCTTTAACAGATAAGAGTACAGTACAGTTAGTAACTAGTAACTGACAACTCAATCATATTGGATTAACAATATTAACGCAAAAGGTACAAGTGTTTTATGCTAATGTAGAAGAAAGCTTCAGATTAATCAACACAATACATCTGGTTCAAGTCTTTCCGATATCATATTTTCGGTGATTTGTCAAACCATGGAGAAGACGATGCTCACCGACAAAACCAGCATAGAACCCAATGTCTTGCTCTTGCTTTGCAACTTTCAAGTCCCTGATCTGTGGCATCATAACAGAATTGAACACATATCATTCATCATCTAGTATATCGAATTCACTTATTTGATCTGTATATATTTCTGATCATCATGGTTCAACTTCAGAATTTTTCTTCTTACCATGAAGTACAGATACGGAAACAAGGACTGGATCGGTAGTGCTGGAAAGGAAACAAAAGAAAGTATTAGTCCAGCTAGAGATAGAATAAGATTTGATAAAAACTGAACTGAAACAGACAAAAAATTTATCTACTTTTGACAAATGCACGACACTTTTAACACAGTTATCACAATGCATATGGTGGATTGGAATTATTTGGTCCAACAACCGGTGATAGTTACACTTTTAAATGAAAAGGATTTTTTCGTATGGTCGTTATATAGAAGTGGTAGTTTTTTGGTTTCCTCTATGTACACAGCAGTAATGAACTCTAATATAAGGATTCGCAATAGGATTCTATGAGAGTTAAAGATTCCACTTAAAATCAAAGTTTTTATGTGGTTTCTTCGTAGAAAAGTAACCCTAATAAAAGATAACCTTGCTAAAAGGAATTGGAGGGAAGACAAGCAATGTTTTTTTAATGGACAAGAGACAATTCAACACTTAATTTTTGATTGCCATATTGCTCGTTTTGCATGGTGATGTGTTTTCTTTGCTTTCAATATCTCCCCTCTCCAAAACGCCAAAAATATATTTAGTAATTAACTTAAGGGAGTGCGTAGACCCATAAAAAAACTGGTTTTATTTGGTGCTAGTGCACTATGTTGGTTAATTTGACGTTGCTTGCATCCTAACAACTAAACCTCTTCCTCAAAGATTGACACACCATACCAGCACACAAGCATGCGATCCAAGTGTAGAGGAAATCAAGGTATGGCAGCCGGTCATAGGCCTGCACCTTCCTCTCCTGCCTGCACCAAGGGCAGCCTTCATGGTACACCTTCCTGTCGACGAGCAATGGCGCATCCTCGCCTCCGGTCATCGCAATGGCGGGCACGGAGAAGTAGAGTAGTAAGTGTGGCTCCTCTCTTTGCAGGTGTAACTGTCTGAATCCATATCAAGATACTTGGTTTCTGAAGATGTCCGGGCATCCTCCCTGAGGTGATCAATGGAGTTTAATTGCAGCATTGATCTGCTACAACGTTGTGATCTCTAAATTTCTTTTGCCTCTTATCTTAATTTTGTCTGGCTAAATTTAGGCAGTGGCATTAGAGGGTTGGTTTAAATCTCTCCATTGAAACGGCTTCTCTGCCAAGTACAAAGTGTGCACAGACTCTTAATCTGTGCATACTCTCTCACACGCACACATAATAATGAAGTGTTTGCATCTTAAATATGGTAAAGAAACTTTGTAGTACATTATAGTTTAACTATTTAAAATAAAATTTATTTGATGGTGAAAGTTACAATTGCACTGACGCCGGATATTTGAAAACCAGAGGGAGTCATAATTATATCATATTCTATTAATTAAAGTTTCATGGACCATGCCTAGCTAGGGACCCCATGGACCTCCTCACCTCCGCATGGGTGACAGCAACACAACACAGGCATATAGGGCTGAAAACGGTCGGTAAAATTTCCGAACCGACCGACGCCGTTTTCCGGATTTTACCGACTGTTTTCCGTTTTTTTCGGTACTAGTCGGAAATGATCCGGAAAACGGTACTGAGGTCTCGGAAACGGTATCGAAAATGATTTCAGTAGTTTACCGACCATTTCCGAAGTTTACCATATTTATTCGGAAATTTACCGATTATACTATTCGGAAATTTATTCGGAAATTTAACTACACTGCTTCTCACCTAACCTTATCCCCTCGCTCAGTCTCTCTGCCTCTCACTCAGCCACCCGCTGCCCCGTCGGCCGGCCTCCCGTCCGCCGCCCCGCCGGCCTCCGCCGCCGCCCAGTGCCCCACCCCGTCCGTCGCCGCCTCTCGTCCGCCGCCCCGCCGGCCTCCTCCGCCGCCCAGTGCCCCACCCCGTCCGCTGCCCTCCCGTTCGGTGCCCCGCCGGCCTCCCGTCCACCGCCCCGACGGCGCGGCGCTCTGGGGCGCCTCTCTGCCTGCTCGGCTGCCTGCCCGCCTGCCCGCCTGCCGGCGCCCCCTCGGCCTCCTCGGACCGGCGCGATCGTGGTGGGGTCGGAGATCGGGGGGCTGGTGGCGGCGACGTAGCTGGTGGCGAAGGGGGCGCGGGTGCTGGTGCTTGAGAAGTACGTCATCCCAGGGGGAAGCTCCGGGTACTACCGACGCGACGGGTTCACCTTCGACGTTGGCTCCTCTGTCATGTTCGGCTTCTCAGACAAGGTGAGAGCAGTGAGCACAGTTGGGTGGATGAGAATGAGATGATTGTTTCCCGTGGCTAGATTCTGGGATCGTGCGTTGGTTGTGAGTAATTGCCGATGCGAAGTCGGGTGTGGAGGACAGGAAAATTGAGGAAGGGAAAGTTGGGATTGATTTGGTTGTTGGCTAGATGATGATTTAGTTATTGTTTTTCATGTTATAAGGGAGCAATTGATCAATGATGACATGAAAAAAGTAGCGTAAAGTGATTAGAACACTATGATGAATGATGATTGTTTTGTGTGTTTCATGATATTTACTATTATGTTTATTTGTCATTTGTGTTGAATATTGGTCTTGGACATTGTCACATTATAATCTTATATATTGTCATGTTGGACATTGCTATTATTATGTGACATCGCTATTATTATGTTCATCTCTGTGATGGGTGATTATTATGTGACATTGCTATTATTATGTTTAATAATTATATGTGTTACTCTAGACATCACATGTGAGGTAAAGTTATTTCCGATCCGAATTCATAGATGTTCGACCGATATCGATGAATTTCCGACCGAACAACTCCATTTCCGATGTTTCCGAATTTTCCGAAGCCGTTTCCGTTTCCGACATTACCGTTTCCGATTCCGATTCCGAATAAAAAATATGGAAATGGAAATGATTTCAGGGTTTTTCCGATCATTTCCGACCGTTTTCAGCCCTACAGGCATACACAGAGGACGGCTACGTGTGGGACGCTAATTAAAAACTGTAGCCAATCAACGGCCAGCATTGCAGCCGTACTGGACTAAATACGTGTCCGTTTAAGTAAACCGTAGTACTCCCTCTGTCCCAAACATTCCTAACAATTGAGATTTAAATTAGTATAGAGAAAAAAAAGTAAGTGTATATCATTGACGAGGCAACAGTGCTCTCTTCATCTTAAAATATAAAAACTTATTATTAGATATGACATCATCTAGTATTATAAATTTAAACAGAGGTAGGCTCAGATTCAAAATATTAGATAGTATTACGTTTAATATTATATTTTTATATTTTAAAATAGAGGAAGTACCTTTTAATCAAAGGCATGTTCATGTTGGATCTTCTGTAAGATTTATAATACTAGAGTTATATCTAATACTAGATTTTTATATTTTAAGACGAAGGGAGCACCTTTTAATCAAAGACATGTTTTATATTTCAAAAGATGAAGGAAACATCGTTTAATCAAAGGCATGTTCATGTTGGACGGGTACAGCACTGCCACTGTGTCTGATGTCTCCAACATCCAGACAGCCCGATATGATATGATATTGTACCCAAGTGACGGCCATCCTAGTCCATCCAACCGGAAATACCTACGCTCGTCTTGATCATATATTATGTCATATATAATCACAAGCGACAAAAACGTAATGGACCATAACATACACAGCTAGCACTAAATGTTTTAAACTTGCTTTTGAAAATCGGAGAACTTTACACGGTTTTAACTGTAACCACTCTTTCATTCTAAACCACCCCCACCCCTTATCTAATAGACATTTTCTTCTCCCTATTGCTCCGTTCTCAAATAGATGGCATACTAACATTAAAACCTTAAATAATTAATTAGTATTAAAATATTAGAATTTAATATGAGAAAAATGGCATTGGTAGATTTATCATGAAAGACACTTTTTATATAGTTGTAATAATTTTATAAAAATATAGTTAGAAAAAGTAGTGATCAAATTTGAAACTAAACCGATGTCCAAAATAACAAGTAAAGAAACAGTGATAGTGAAATGTCAATTGAATGCTACTAGAAGAGTACTAATTCCTCTGTTTTTTAATATTTAACGCAGTTAAGTTTTGAACATAAGTTTAACCATTCGTCTTATTTAAAAAAATTATATAAATACATAACAAATAAAACTAAAGATTAAAGTATATTTAATGATAAAATAAATCATAATAAAATAAATAATAATTACATATTTTTTTAAACTAAGACGAACGATTAAACATATCTAAAATTAATAACATCAAATATTAAAAACCAAAGAGAGTACTAATATTTTGCAACGTTCCTATTATAGGTGGCCAAAGGGGCTGGCACGGTCCGAGGTCCGGTCTGGCACGACCCGTTAAGGCATGACTCCTGTAACAGGCCGTATCGTGTCAGCCCACGTGCCGAAGTCTCGGTCTAGGCACGGCTCGTGAAGGTGCCGAGCCTCACGGGCCCGAATTAACACGTGCGCTGACCGTCAGTTTTTTAGCACGCTTGGCTTATAAAATTTAAAAATATAAGGTGGAAAAAAAAACCGAAAAATAGAAAACTAAAAGAAAAATATTAGGAAAAATTAGAAAAGATATGAAAAAAATGGAAAAAACAGTGGAGAAAATTATTTAAAAAGAAAAATAGAGAAAAAAAAATAGAAAAATGATGTGTCGACTGGGCCGTATCTGTGCTTAGGCCATGCCGTGTTGGCCTGGTGACAACCATACCGTGCCGAGCCGATCGATGGACTGAAGCGCCGGTCCAAACATAGCACGGCTAAATAGACTGTGTTAGCATGATTCATCGGTTTTCGCGTCCGAACCAACTCGGTTATTATGACACCGTGTCCCAACCAACTCGGTTATTATGGCATAGTGTCCGAACAGATCCGTTAAGGTCCGATCCATCGGACCCATCACTGGTTCCATGCAAGGAAATATCGTCGGTGGCCCTCGTTTTCACTGCAAGATTGCAGATTTTCACCAGGCGGTAGCGAGAAACGATGGATCGGTCGCTGTCACGGGTCAGTGATGGACCACAGGCAGGTAAACTTCGAGGAAACTTCGCTACGCTAAGAGAAAGCCGGTGCTCTCGCTGTCGCCTCCCTGAAAGTGCATGTACGTACGTATTCTCGTTTGGATAAGGTGCAAATGTGCAATTCCCTGAACTAGGATCACTCGTCACCTATCGTCTTTCTTCAACAGTTTGACTCCATTGTGGAGTATTGTATGGTGCAGCATAGCATACTGCATATATGTATGTAAAAACCATAGCTACCACGTCTGTTTCTAGATACAAGTATTTTTAGAATTTAAAAAATATATATAATACAAGTATTTCTAAGTACTAATTGTTCCATCAATCCTATCTTATTTTATAAATCTTCACTTAGTTTTGGCGTTGCCATTTTTGAAGGTATAGAAATAGAAACCATTTGTTTGGATCCACAAAAATTGTGTTATTCCAAGACAAACAGATAAAATTTACAAAATTTTGAACTGTTCAGTTTGTATCTTAACAAAATTTTGATAAGTCTGGACCAAACCGGTTGAAACTAAGCGTAGCGATGACTCGACTTGTGGTGGCACCGCAATTATGGTCTGAAAAGGGTAGAGAGAAAAGATCGACAGGGACTTTATTATTTATTCTCATGGTGGACTTTAACTTGGAGAAGGAATTGGATGCCTACACTATAAAGAAAATTTTGCGATCGAGTGCATGGTGTATGTTTGAATGGACTTTCAACACCACACACTACCCTAACACGCTGATATTCTATATCTGCTAAAGACATCCTCTATAGAAAATTTAAAAAACACCATCGTAGAAATACGTGAGTTGTAAAATATTATCACAAAGAAGAATGGCATATGCGGCCAATCCGTATATCAATGACAAATACAATAATATTTTATAACACATATATATACCTCTATGTCGGTTACTCTTTTATACTACTGTATATTAATGACAAATAGAATATGTATTAACTCTTATACTAGACTTTTTT
Organism: Oryza meyeriana var. granulata; assembly: GCA_003991445.1. Classification (NCBI taxonomy): domain Eukaryota; kingdom Viridiplantae; phylum Streptophyta; class Magnoliopsida; order Poales; family Poaceae; genus Oryza; species Oryza meyeriana. The sequence continues at coordinate 222,517 of RYFJ01002254.1, forward strand.
ATTTTAAGATAAAGAAAGTGCGCTAGACCCTATTGGTCACTGTCTGGGACCGTGACAAATAAAAAAGACTAGTCCTCTATCTGAAGTCGAGTTGACGAGCCGCATCTTCTTCAACCTTTCCAGTAGCACTATGTTGTTTGGTTTGTCCGTTTCCTTCTGACCTGATTAACTGCGGGTTAATTTACTCACTGAACGTCTGGGCAGTTACTCTGCTTTAGCATCTTCTCTTCAACCCTCCATGGTTAACGAAGGCCGGTTTTTACTGGACAGTAAATTGGGCGGCTAAAGAAATTACTCCTCCAGTTGCATGATTTTTTCAAGGAAAAAAAGGGTTTATTTGTTTATTTCATTTGGTCACCAAGGACCCCAACTGATCGTTCTGGATGCATGGCGCATCAGCATGGAAGAAGAAGAAGAATCAAATACTTTGTCATGCAAAGCGAAAGAAGCAAGAGGTAGTTATATTAATAGCAATATTTTAGTAGTAGATTTTATTTAAAGTGGAGGGAGCAAGAGATACGTACTCCCTTCATAAAAAAACCAATTTCTAACTACAAATATAAACAAATAAACAAGTGAATTGTTTTTTCTCGAACATAGATGGTGTAGCTACTATAACGCACGGACCGAAGAACAGGTGTGCGCCTAGAAGGTGCCACGTTCTACGTACGTACTCTCCAGGAACACAATTAAGAGAGCAAGAGAACGCATATGCTAATCGGATGGGTTAAAAGTTCATTTTTGTACTAGTTAACAAAATGGATTAAGCAAGAAAACGCATGCTTAGACGTTGGGTTCAAATATTTTTAGGTAACAAATTAAATGGAATAAAAAAGTGCATGCATGGCGATCGATGGATGAAACTACGAAAGAAAGAAAAGAGGAAGGTAATATAGCTTACAGGCGCAGAGGGAGACGACCCAGATGTAGAAGAAGTTGAGGTAGGGGATGCCGGCGTTGGCCTTGCACCTCTCCTCTATCCGGCACCCGGGGCACCACTCCCGCGGCCGCCGCCCCGCCGGAGCCAGCAGTGGCGCCGCCGCCGCCGCGTCGTCGCCGGCCTTGTCTCCGGCGGCCATTAGTGCCTACTTGTAGTGCAGCAGCAGCAGCAGCGGCGGCGGCTTGATTAGCAAGCGGCTGCCAGCGAGCGAGCAGAAGAGAGCTTGAACTAGCGCTGTGGACTACTGGAGCTTGGCTAGCGAGCGCGCGTTTTTATAGGCGCTGGCGCGCGCAATGGACGACACACGTACTACCTTGGTGCTACGTGAGAAAAAGAGCTGGTTTCTCACCGTTTTCTTGTTACTCTACTATATAGGCCGCTGTTAAAATTTAAAATTTAGAATTTTAATTGTTGAGTTGATTTGATATGTTTTTACCGTAATTTATAGTTTAGTAGTAGCTTCTAAACCACTAAAAATATAAATATAAAAATTTTATTTAGAAATTATTTTTTACTTTTTTTATCATAAGTGCAACTAAGACCATAACACTTGGGGTTACGTGAAATTTATCTTTTTTTATCATAAGTGAATTTCATATTTTATTACCAAAGTTTTACTTTGGATCACTTTTTACCTAATCTTTTTTACTTAGCATTAGATGTTTTTGTTTTTTTTTATTTTCGACCATCCAACCTCTCTTCATAAGCACATCAACAGCCTCAAATACATCAGCACCTACACACCAACGATCCCCTGTATTTACGTGAAGCTCACATCTTTGCCAGAGGAGAGATAGATGCGTGGCTAGACAAGAGTGTTAGGATGGCTCAAAGTACAGCGAAGATAAAAATATATAATTTAAAGTGAAGAGATTGGGTAAAGAGTGGTTTAAAGTTAAAACTTTGGTAATAAAAAATGGACTAAAGTGCAATTCACTCTTTCATATCATAATAGAAACAGCTACTGGCTCTAATTTCATCCGTACCATCTTCTCATTAATAAAGAGGTAATATATACAATATATCATCTTTAATGTACAAAATTTGATACTATTTTATTTATTTACTCTCATACTAATCTTTGCACTTTTGTTGGACCTCATATAGAGGTTACCTCTTAGATAAAAGATGACTCATCCTCTCTTCCGTTACTTTTCTCTTTCACCTCATCACTGCATCCTATACGGTACTCTTCAAGATATCGCTTTGAGTGTTGTATTTGTTCTTATAAAATCGAAAGTCCCTCGATGAGTCGTAAGTTGCATCTGTGTATAATGACCGATGAATCTCTTCAGTTTATTTTTTTCCTAGTAGAAACCGTACGGCGTAGAGTTTTGGACTTATGTCGATTCAGACCATGTTTGTTTAGCTTATTCACCAAATTGCAAAAACAGATTATATGTTTTAAGCTTTGAAAAATTCGTTTTCTTAAAAATATTTAAGCTACTTCCTCCATGTTAAATACGTAATCCGAATTTCAGCATTTATCATATTCGGATTACTGGATTAGATTCCTAATGAGAGTTCTAGTCTATTACTAATAGGACTTTTAGTCTATTTTTACTAGGACTCCTAGATTTATTCCTATATATATATTCTTTGTAAGCTGCACGGGAAGGTGTGTATTCCATTGTTATTTCTCTGCGTTTATAATCAACTCATCAATAGTGATTATTGCCGGTTGACGCTTGTGGTTTTTCCTGCAAGGGCTTTTCACGTAAAAATCTGTATCTCTATTTGCATATATTTTTCTAACAAGTGGTATCAGAGCATTGGAGATCGACCTACGTCGCGGCCACTGTCGTCTTCTTATCGGTGCGCAGCACGTTGTCCCTCTGCGTACGCCCCGAGGAGTACTCCACGTCTTCGCTTCGTGCACCAAGAGGTATACCCAGAGATTCGTGTTTCTGTTAGGTTTACCCAAATTTTACACCAGCAGATTCAGGAATTAATTTTTCATGGTGAGTTTGAAATACGATCTACCGCTCCTGGACCGAGGTACAAGATTTTTACTGTGGCAAGTGAAGATACGAGCAATACTAGCACAATAAGATTTAGATGATATGCTAGATGGATTCAACAACAAGAAGCTCAATGATTGGTTTGACGATGAGAAGAGAAGAGACCGAAAGGCTATGGCTGTTGGCGAAACGGGACTGGGGGCCCACATACCCTGGGGACGCGTGGATTTTCGGCCACGTCAGCTTCTCCGAGGCCCACATTCTGCACAAGTGACGGCCGGCTACGGCCGTCTTCCAGCTAAGTGCCTAGGGCCCAAGCACTGCCGGGCCCCAGTGCACCTTCCCTAGGCGCGTCACGATGACCGCTTGCATCCACCCCGGGCCCGTGGCCCGGGGACATTCCCATGCCCGGGGCGCGCTTCCCGGTCCCACATACTGGGGCATTCCCGGGCCCGGGGCGCGTTACTAGGGCATTCCCGGGCCCGGGGCGCGCTTCCCGAGCTCGGGACTGACAGCCTCAGTCCCCGAGGAACTCGGCGCCTTGTGCGCGCAGAGGGCTCGATGAGCTCTCCGCCCCGGGCACGAGCCCGACTCGAGTGGATCAACTCTCCAACTACCTGCATTAATGACGAGGCGACGGGGCGTGTCACGCCTGTCGCCCACGTGGACTCTCATGATGGCCCCCCGTGGGCCCGTTCCTTGTGCGTCGGAGAATATTTGACTAAGAGGGCTTCAGTTTTCTACGCTCTATCAGCGATGGCGTGCGCTGTCACATCTTCATAACCCAGCCGCCCGCAGCAGCCGAGCGAGGCGACGACTAGACGTGCCTCCGGCGCGGCTCAGCAGGCGGCCGCGTGCGTGCGATAAGACATATCGTACCTAGAAAAGCTTTCTCTTGGCATGTGTGCTGGGCACGGTGGACTCCCCTTGGACTAAAAAAGGAGGATCCATGCCAGCAGGCAAAGGGAGAGCTTCAAGAGAGTTTGAGTTCAGCTACTAGAAACACTTTTAGTTCCCAAGTTAGGGCTTGGAGGAGTTCGGCTTCTGGATGGAGTTCAGCTTCTAGAGAGATGGAGTTTCCAAGTTAGGGCTAGCTCCTGAGCACACCTTGAGAACATCTTGTAAGAACAAACTGCATTCATCTCCCACATAGCAGATACACACAGGAGTAGGGTATTACGCCTCCGCATGGCCCGAACCTGTCTACTTCTTCTATCTCCCTCGCGTGCCATCGACCAGACACCGCAGCTGTCCTGTGAACCACTCCCCTGGCCGAACCTCAAAGGAGGGTCCCCAGACTCCCCGCGGTTGGAGTTCCCTCCTCCGACAGCTGGCGCGCTAGGTAGGGGGAGTTTCACTTCCAGGCGGCACGCCGGTGTCCCCAACGCCGGCACACTCCATGGCAGGAGGTCATCGTCCGCGGGACTCCGATGAGGGGTCCGGCGGCTTCACCCCGCCGGGCGGTGTTAGCCCTGTGGCGAGCCCGCCACGTTGCCCCTCCTCGTCTTCCTGGGGGCGTGCGGCGCGTGCCCGGCGGGTCGAGTTCCCCCCGCGGCGGCCTGGTTGTGCGGCCTCGGCCCTTTCCTTTGCGAAGGGAACCGGCAAGTGCCCCGCTGGGTCTGCCGTGGCCTCATTCATAAGGCGCGAACGGACACGCCGCTCTACGACGCGCTGCCATCTCAACTTCCAGTCAGCATCGTCGCAGGGAGCCCTCCTGGCGGCGAAAGCCCTCCTGCGCCACCCCCCGGCATTTACCGGAGGCGGAGGCCAGGAGCGGCGGTGGCTCAACGAAGTCGCCGACCTGGTAGGCGCGGCCCATTGCCGGGTAGCCGCCGATAGCCGTGCAGGGGCCAGGAGTGCCGACCGCGCGGCATCTAGCGCGGGCCGGCCCCCCGCCCCGAAGCAGAACCAAGCCCAGAGCGCGGCGCCTCGCGCCACGCCCCCGACCAAGAATGGCCCTGGCAACCTCCGTGACCGGCTAAACCGGATGCGGACTCATGAGGACGCCCGGGTCACGTTGGAGCGACAGCGCGAGCGGCGCGCGAACGCCGTCGGACGTCCTGAGGCCTAGGTCTCCAGCTCTAACCCCCCGGCGGGAAACCATCATGCGTTGCCCGAGCCCGCTCAGTATGGCTCGGGTTGCCTGGCACTCTCCCCAGACCTCCGACGGGTGCACTGGCCGGCCAAGTTCTGGCCCAGCTTTCCGGAGAAATATGACGGCTCCATCGACCCCATGGAGTACCTGCAGATCTACGCCACCACCATCCAGGCGGCCGGCGGTGATGAGAAGGTGATGGCGAACTACTTTCCCGTCGCCCTTAAGGCCCAGGCTCGCTCCTGGATGATGAACCTCCCCGAGGGTTCGATCTACTCATGGGAGAACCTCTGCCACTAGTTCGTGGCGAACTTCCAGGGCACTTTCCCACGCCCTGGGACTAAGGCGGGTCTCCACGCCCTACGTCAGGGCAGGGACGAGTCGCTGAGGCGTTTTCTGCAGCGCTTCAGCCAGGTCCGCAACACCATCCCCCACATCGCTCACCACGTGGTTATTCACGTGTTTCGCTCGGGCGTGCGCGATAAGCGCATGCTCGAGAAGCTGGGCACCCGCGACATCCAGACCGCGGCCCAGCTATATAGCCTCGCTGACCTCTGCACCCGCAAGGAGGAGGCCCGGGCGTGGAACGAGCCACGCCCTGAGGCCCCTGACCAGGGCCTTGGAGAGGACGGCGAGCCCTCACGTTCCGCATCACAACGGAACAGGAGCAGCGCGCGGCCGACATCGCCCCAGCAGTTCCCGATGCGGTGGGCGGCGCGGGGCCCTCGCTCCCCCGCGCCCCCAAGCCGCGCATTGTCGCCAGCGACGCAGAGCTCATCAACGAGGTCGTCCTCGGTGATGACCCGTCCCGAACCGTCAAGATTGGCGGTTCGCTAGACGACAAATAGGAAAGCGCGCTCATCGCCTTCCTTCGGGCAAATTCCGACGTCTTCGCCTGGCAACCGTCAGACGTGCCCGGGGTCCCTAGGGGGGTGATTGAGTATCGCTTGGCTGTCCGCTCGGGCTTGCGCCCGGTGCGGCAGAAGGTACGACGGCAGGCCCCGGAGGCCTTCATCCGCGAGGATATCGACAAGCTTCTCGCCACCGGCTTCAACCACGAGGTTGTCCACCCTGAGTGGCTGGCCAACCCGGTCATCGTCCCCAAGTCCAACGGAAAGCTACCTAGGGCACAACATGGAGGCCTACGTCGATGATTTGGCGGTGAAGTCGCGCGACCGCGCCACTTTGCTCCACCACTTGGCCAAGACGTTCGGCAATCTTTGATCCACGAGGATGAAGCTGAACCCGGACAAGTGCGTCTTCGGGGTCTCGGCCTGCAAGCTCCTCGGGTTCCTTAGGTCCAGCCGCGGCATCGAGGCAAACCCGGAAAAGATTGCGGCCATCGACTGCAAGCGCCCCCCGACGCGGCTTCGGGAGGCCCAAAAGCTGACTGGGTGCGTGGCCGTACTAGGCCGCTTCATCTCCAAGCTAGGGGAGCATGCCCTCCCCCTCTTCAAGCTTCTCAAGAAAACCGGGCAGTTCACTTGGATGGATGAGGCCGATCAAGCCCTTGACAAGCTCAAGAGGTACCTGACAACGCCCCCTGTCCCTGTGGCACCGGCTCAAGATGAGCCCTTGTTGCTCTACATAGCGGCAACCCCGTAAGTGGTGTGCGCGTCGCTTGTCGTCGAGCGTCCCTTGCCCGACAAACGCACGGCCCAAGATCCGCCGCCCGGGCCCCACCCTAGGGAGCCCGAACCCGGGCAGCCTCGCCAAGGCGAGTGCGAGTCTAGGGACGTGGCACCCGGAACAACCTCAACATTTTCACAACCAGACGGGGCGCGATTACCCGGACAACATCGTCTTGGTGAGAGCGGGTCCGGGGAAGTCATCCCGATTCATTCCATATCCCAGCCCGGGCCCCCGGGTCCCGGGCCCATATCTGTTCCCGGCCACGAGAGCTCGCTCCCTTCCGAGGGAGCTGAGCCCGAGCTCCCGGCCCCTGTCAGGCCGGGATCGGAGAGCACGCAACAGAAGCCGGTGTACTTCGTCAGCGAGGTACTCCGCAATGCCAAATCGCGCTATCCCCAAGTGCAAAATATGCTCTATGCGGTTCTCATCGCGTCCAGGAAGCTTCGCCACTACTTCTAGGCGCACAAGAATGGACGCAGGTGCCCGAGGCGGATCCTGTGCTGGACGCCGGATCCCCGGTCCCCGAGCTAGCTCCCAATCAAGTAGGGCTTGGCGAATCGTACCACACCAAGCCTGGCGACCGGGGAGACCCTGTTCTTCCTAGTGTTCGGGGCCGAAGCCGTTCTGCCATCAGAGCTCACCTTCGGCTCTCTCCAAGTACAAGTCTAAAGCGACGACCTCGACTACGACAACATGTAGCACTACAACCTCGACTTCCTCGAAGAACGCAGGTGGCGCGCCTCGCTCCGCGTCGTTCGTTACCAGCAGAGCCTCAAGCGCTATCATCAGTGTAAGGTCCGGGCCCGATCACTCCAGGTTGGGGACCTAATCCTCCGCCGTGTCCTCACACGTGCCAGAAAGAATAAATTTTCCCCCATGTGGGAAGGACCCTTCCTGGTGATCGGTGTCTCCCGACTGGGCTCGATAAGCCTGGGCCAAGAGGGTGGGACCCCGCTTCCCAATCCTTGGAACATCGAGCATCTTCGCAAATTTTATCCTTGAACACGTCCTGTAAGTTGCGGGGTGCTTGGGCCAGCGCTGGATTTCTCCAAATCTCAGCGCTGGCCAGGGGGCCCCATGTGCATTCGCTTCCCTAAGCAGCATTTTCAATGTCTTTTCCGATCTCGTGCCCTTTGTCCTTTTTTGTGTGTTCCGTTCGTGGCGGTCTCCCCCTGGGGGCATAATCGGGCCGCGCCTGTGCGGCGGCTGGGTTTTGCGCATAATCATCAGTTCCCTACCAACGAGCTACCGTATCCCCTCTTGCTAAACCCGGGGCATTGTCCGTGCCATGGGGCCGTGGGTGCGCCCTTCTGCGCGGCGCCCCGGGCCCCGGCGGTTGTGGTGTCCCGCCTGGCTGGCTTCGGGCTTGGTTTTTTCCGAAGGTAGGGGGCGAAGTGCTTATGCGTAATCTTTTCCTCCGCACGGTTGCGATCACGAAGAGGCCCTTGGGAGGTGGTAGACGTCACGGTTCGTAGCATGGAATGGACAAAGGAACGAGCTAAGTTCCCTCACAGTTCATCGTGTGCAGATTAGACCCATCCCCGGCAGGCTTAAGCAGGGTGCTTGGGGCAGCGCCGTTTTTTTTTCCAAACCTCGCTAGGGGCTGGCAGCGCTCCTGGCCCTGGGATTGTGCTCGTGGAGCCACACCCCCCTTTTCAACATCCAGATACGTAATCTTATCTGACTTTAAACATTGCTCAATTTCTATTCTTTCCCCATTTGTATGGCCACGTGTTTCGTTCTCCTCGGCCTCGGGGGCAAAGCAGAATTTGCCAGAGCCTGGCGCGAGGGCCGTCGGGTTAGCACTACCCCGGTTGCCGAGGCCAGATGGCCGGGTCGTGGACCGCGCCCTGGGCACCGTTGATGCCCCGGGGTCTCGGGTGAAGCCCCCCCGTCGGGCCAACCTAGATTGCCGGGGCGGGCAGCGGTGCTCGGCCTGGCCAGTTCCACCCCGACCATCGCCGAAGCACCGGGTGCTCCGCTGTCAGGCGACCCCCGCATACGGTCAAGGTCGGTTCCCGAGGGGCTCCCGGCGAGTCAAAAGGCACGAGCTTAGCACTTCGGCCATACCTAACCCACGCGGGGCATTTTTCGTATTTTTTCTCTCTTCTAGCAATCTTTTCCCGCGGCCTCGCTACGCTCTCGGGGCCAGTAGCGCTCGGGGGCATGGAGGGCCCCCGGGCTTGAAAGACGGACTCAACCGTTTCCGCAAGACTCGCGCTCAGTTGCTCGCCGTCCCTCGGTACCGAGCTCCCGCGGCAGGCATCTACCCCAGGCCCCGGAAAGGGGACTTGGTCCCTACGGCCGTTCACGGCGGATGGCGCCTGGTACTCAGCGTTCCCGGGCCCCGAAAATCAAAAAAAAAAAAAAGAAACACCGCAGCCGCTGGGGCTCGGGGCGCAAACATAAGCAACTTCCGGAACAACACAATAAGCAAAGAGCGCAAGCACGCGCGGAGGCCCGGAGATATCGTCGTACGGGGGGAGGTCACTCGTCTTCCTCGGACCAGACCCCGGGCAGTGTCAGAAGGGGACTGGCCTCTTCCTCGGACTCATCGGTCATCGGCCCCATGAGGTGCTCGCCCCATAAGCAACCATTGCAGCGGTGTCGGCCACGGCTTTCCGTGCCTCCTCTTCCCCTTCGGCAGGGAATCCCTCGAGCACCGGAGCCAGGGAGAAGTCGGCGTCCCGCGCCCGGTAGCACCCGAGAACATACTCCGCCACCCGCGCGGCGAGTTCTTTTCCTCCCTTCACCAGGACTCCGTGAACTTGCTGGGGGAGCAAGTCCAGTGTACGCAGCAAATCGCCGAGCTCCACCACCTCATGGCAAACCAGGTGGGCCCCGCGTCTCCTCGTTTCCCCAAGATGTGGTCCTGTTCCTGCCCGGAGTGGGTCCCGGCCGAGCAACAGGACCAGGGGCCACCGTCGGCGAAATGGGACTGGGGGCCCCACATACCCCGGGGACGCGTGGATCTTCAGCCACGTCAGCTCCTCCGGGGCCCACATTCTGCATAAGTGACGGCCGGCTACGGCCGTCTTCCCGCTAAGTGCCTGGGGCCCGAGCACTGCCGGGCCCGAGTGCACCTTCCCTGGGCACGTTGCGACGATCGCTCACATCCACCTCGGGCCTGTGGCTCGGGGCGCGCTTCCTGGTCCCGGGACCCACAGGCTCGGTCCCAGGGCGCATTTTCGGGGGCATTACTAGGACATCCGTGGGCCCGGGTCTCGCCCCCCGGTCCCGGGACCCACAGGCTCGGTCCCAGGACGCGTTCCCGGGGCACATACTGGGGCATTCCCGGGCCCGGGGCGTGCTTCCCGAGCCCGGGACTGACAGCCTTGGTCCCCGAGGAACTCGACACCTTGTGCGCGTGGAGGGCTCGATGAGCTCTCCGCCCCGGGCACGAGCCCGACTCGAGCGGATCAACTCTCCAACTACCTGCATTAATGACGAGGCGACGGGGCGTGTCACGCCTGTCGCCCGCGTGGACTCTCATGACGGCCCCCCGTGGGCCCGCTTTCTATGCAGTCAGAGAATATTTGACTAAGAGGGCTTTAGTTTTCTACGCTCTGGCAGCGATGGCGTGCGCTGTCACATCTTTATAACCCAGCCGCCCACAGCAGCCGAGTGAGGCGACGACTAGATGTGCCTCCGGCGCGGCTCAGCAGGCGACCGCGTGCGTGCGACAAGACATATCGTACGTAGAAAAGCTTTCTCTTGGCATGTGTGCTGGGCACGGTGGACTCCCCTTGGACTAAAAAAGGAGGATCCATGCCAGCAGGCAAAGGGGGAGCTTCGAGAGAGTTTGAGTTCAGCTGCTAGAAACACTTTTAGTTCCCAAGTTAGGGCTTGGAGGAGTTCGGCTTCTGGATGGAGTTCAGCTTCTAGAGAGACGGAGTTCCCAAGTTAGGGTTAGCTCCTGAGCACCCCTCGAGAACATCTTGTAAGAACAAACCGCATTCATCTCCCACATAGCAGATACACACAGGAGTAGGGTATTACGCCTCCGCGTGGCCCGAACCTGTCTACTTCTTCTATCTCCCTCGCGTGCCATCGACCAGACACCGCAACCGTCCTGTGAACCACTCCCCTGACCGAACCTCAAAGGGGGGTCCCCAGACTCCCCACGGTTGGAGTTTCCTCCTCCGACAATGGCACATATCCATCTTCATCTATCTAAAAATATTTTGAAGGAGGTGCTTAAGAAAAAAACAACCGTAGCATTGTGGTTGAAGCTGGAACAGATATGCATGACAAAGGATCAGACCAGTAAGATGCACCTGAAGCAAAAGTTATTCTTACACAAATTACAAGACGGTGAGTCTGTAATAAATTATCTCTACTTTTAAGGAAATTGTTGCCGACCTTGAGTCTATGGAGGTAAAGTATGATGAAGAGGATTTAGGTCTTATTCTATTGTGTTCATTGCCTAGCTTATATGCAAATTTCAGAGATACCATTTGTTATAGCCGTGATACTCTAACTTTGCAAGAAGTTTACGATGCTTTGCATGCCAAAGAGAAGATGAAAAAGATGATACCCTCTGAGGATTCAGGTTCACAAGCAGAAGGCTTGGTTGTTTGGGACAGGCAAATGAAGAAGAACACAAACCAATTAAGAGACAAAAGTTCTGACAGCCACCATGGGAGATCAAAGCCCAGAGGCAGGTATAAGTCATGCAAATACTGCAAGAGAGGTGGACATGATATCTCTGAGTGTTGGAAGCTGCAGAATGAATAAAAGCGCAACAGAAATTATAGTTCGAAAGGTAAGAAAGAAGATAAAGGTAAAGTCGTTGTTGCTACTGATAATAGTTCTGATGGAAATGTACTAGTTGCTTATGTTGGTTGTGTGCAAACTAGTGATCAGTGGATTCTTGATACTGTATTCACCTATTATATGTGCTCGAATAGGGATTGGTTCGTCACCTATGAACCTGTTGAAGGTGGTACTGTGTTGATGGGTGATAGCACACCATGCAAGGTTGCAGGCATTGGTTCAATTTAGATCAAGATATTTGATGGTTGTATCAGAATGTTGTTAGATGTGCGGCATATCCCATGTTTGAAGAGAAATCTCATATCTTTATGTACTCTTGATTGAAAGGGATACAAATATTCTAGAGACAACGGAATTTTGAAGATAGCAAAAGGCTCTCTTTTTGTGATGAAAGCTGATATTAAAACTACCATCTTGTACCATCTGCAGGGTACTACATTATTAGGTAATGTTGCTGCAATTTCTAATTCATTATCTAATTTCGATGCTACTAATCTTTGGTACATGCGTTTTGGGCATATGAGTGAAATTGGTTTGGCAGAATTGAGCAAGAGAGGATTGCTAGGTGGTCAAAGTATCGGGAAGCTGAAATTCTGTAAGCATTGCATTTTTGACAAGCATAAGAGGGTGAAGTTCAACACATCAATACATACTACAGAAGGTATTCTTGATTATATACATTCTGATTTATGGGGGCTTGCTTGTAAGACATCTCTAAGATGTGCTCGTTATATGATGACTATCATTGATGATTATTCTCGAAAAGTTTGGCCTTATTTTCTAAAGCACAAGTATCAAGCGTTTTCTGTATTTAAAGAGTGGAAGGCTATGGTTGAAAGACAGACCGAAAGGAAGTTGAAAATACTTCGTACTGACAATGTGATGGAGTTCTGTTCTAAGCAGTTTAAATCATATTGCAAGTCTCAAGGCATTGTGAGGCACTACACCGTTTCTCATACACCTCAACAAAACGGTGTAGCTAAGCGTATGAACATGACAATTATATCAAAGACCCATTGCATGTTATCAAATGCAGGTTTGTCTAGACAGTTTTGGGCGGAAGCCGCTTCCACCGCTTGCTATCTTATTAATCGATCACCCAGTACTACCATTGATAAGAAGACTCCAATTGAGGTATGGTCTGATTACTCAACAAATTATTCAGAATTAAGAGTATTCGGCTGTACTGCTTATGCTCATGTTGATAACGGTAAATTAGAGTCTAGAGCAAATAAAGTGCATCTTTCTTAGTTATCAATCTGGTGTGAAAGGGTATAAGCTGTGGTGTCCTGAAACTAGAAAGGTTGTGCTTAGTAAAAACTTTGTCTTTCATGAATCAATTATGTTGCATGACAATATTTCTACTAATACTCTTGTTGAGAACCAACAGAAAGTAAGTGTGCAGGTGGAGCACTTGGGTAGTTCAGGATATGTACCAGAAAAGAAGAATATTGCAGTTGACCAAGAAACACCTATTACTGAAGATTCAAATTATTCTACTGTTGAGCTGCTACCACAACATACTATTGCACTTGATAGGGCAAGGAGAACTATCAAACTACCTCAAAGATTAATTAAAAAAGCAAACATAGTTGCTTATGCTATGAGTATGGCAGAAGAAATTGAAGGTAATGCAGAACCTTCTACATATTCTGAGACTATTGTTTCTGATGATTGCAATAAGTGGATAGCTGCTATGTATGATGAGATGGAGTCACTTGAAAAGAATAGTACTTGGGAACCGGTGAAATTATCTAAGGAGAAGAAGCCTATTCGTTGCAAGTGGATTTTCAAAATAAAAGAAAGTATGTCTCCAAGTGATGAGGCAAGATATAAACTAAAGTTGGTTGCTAAAGGTTATAGCCAGATTCCAGGTATTGATTTCAATGATGTTTTTTCCCCAGCTGTGAAGCATAGTTCAATTCGTACTTTACTCAATATTGCTGTAATGCATGATTATGAACTAGAGCAATTAGATGTTAAAACTGTATTTTACATATGGAGTTAGAAGAGGACATCTATATGGAGTAACCTGAAGGTTTTGTTGTTCCTGGAAAAGAAAACCTAGTATGTAGGTTGAAGAAGTCTCTTTATGGATTGAAGTAGTTACCTAGACAGTGGTATAAGAGATTTGATTCTTTCGTGCTCTCTCAGAATTTTAGAAGATCAAATTTTGATAGCTGTGTTTATCTGAAAGTTGTTAATGGTTCAGCCATATATTTTTTTCTTTGTGTCGATGATATGTTGATTGCTGCTAAAGACAAATCAGAGATATTAAAATTGAAAGCACAATTGAGTAGTGAGTTTGAGATAATGGATTTGGGTGCAGCAAAGAAAATTCTCAGTATGTAAATTACTAGAGAAAGACAATCTGGCAAGTTATACCTTAGTCAGAAAGGTTACATTGAAAAGATCCTTCTTCGATTTTATATGCATGATGCAAAACCAGTGAGTACTCCTTTAGTTATACATTTTAGACTATCTTCAGATTTATATCCACAGTCAGAATATGATGTTGAGTACATGTCTAGAGTTCTATATTCAAATGCAGTTGGTTCACTTATGTATGCCATAATATGTTCTCGTTCTGACTTATCATATGCATTGAGTAGTGCCAGTAGATACATGGCTAATCTTGGCAAAGAGCATTGGAAAGCAGTTTAGTGGATTTTCAGATATTTGCGTGGCACTTCTAATGTTTGTTTGCAGTTTGAAAGTTCTAGAGATGGACTTGTTGGTTATGTGGATTCAGATTTTGCTGGAGATTTGAATAAAAGAAGATCACTCATAGGTCATGTTTTCACTGTTGAAGGGTGTGCTATTAGTTGTAAGGCAAGTTTGCAAGCAACTGTTGTCTTATCTACTACTAAAGCAGAGTATATGGTTATTTCTGAAACTTGTAAGGAAGCTATTTGACTTAGAGGCTTATACACTGAGCTTTGTGGAGATACGTCTTGCATCAATATATTTTGTGATAGTCAAAGTACAATATATCTAACAAAGGATCAGATGTTTCATGAGAGAACAAAGCACATTGATGTGAGATATCACTTTATTTGAGGTGTATGAGATATGCCTAACAAAGAATTAAATGTTTCAAGATAAGTACTCATGATAACCCTGCTGATATAATAACAAAATCAGTTCCTGCAACTAAGTTTGAGCTTTGCTCAAGCTTGGTTGGTGTTACAGTATAGTCCTAGAGACTATTTGGCGCGCGGTGATTTTAACTACTTGAGGTGTTGTTTGATTATTTATATGCTAAAAGGGAAATTCGTCTCAAGGTGGAGATTGTTAAATACATGATCCGAATTTCAGTATGTATCATATTCGGATTACTGGATTAGATTCCTAATAGGACTTCTAGTCTATTTCTAATAGGACTTTTAGGCTATTTTTACTAGGACTTCTAGATTTATTCCCCTATATATATTCCTTATAAGCCGCACGGAAAGGTGTGACATTCTATTGTTATTCCTCTGCATTTGTAATCAACTCCTCAATAGTGATTATTGCTTGTTGGCGCCCGTGGTTTTTCCTGCAAGGATTTTTCACGTAAAAATTTGTATCTCTATTTGCATCTATTTGTCTAACACTCCATTCCAAAATAGCAACTTCTAAAGTTAAATTTTGTCCCAAATATAACAAGTTAGGATATGTAAAAGATGACTTTTACTATTAAACTAATCATACTATTCTTTGGCTTCATTATCATCTAACTAGCCCGCTCCCACCACTGCACCCACTCCGTGGAGGCGAACAAGTCTTTTCATCACTCACCTTAGCATACATGCTAAGAGCTAAAAGTTATTATATTTTGAGGTGGGAGAGTATTTGTTAAGTTTATGTTTTAACATATTTAGATTTATCCCTATGATAAAAGAATAATTTATGATAATAATTCACTCAATAATCTAAATAAAACGGTTCTCAGGTACTTAAAAAAGAAAGCTACCATCTTTGACCTAAAATATTACTCCTTCCGTCTTAAAATATAGCAATTTAGTACTAGATTTGACACTACAAATCTAAACACAGATTTGTAGTAGTAGGTTATATCAAATCTAATAGTAGGTTGCTATATTTTAGAACGAAAAAAATACTACCATTAGAAAGATATTAATATTTTGAGATAGAGGCAGTTAAATGTTCGTCGAAAGGGTTAGGGGAGGGGGGAGACAAGCCATGTAGCTAGGATAGGTATACGACTATACGCACCACGTGTGTGCCGGGCGATGCTTTGTCTTGACTTGTCAAAATTACTAACAAGCTTATTACATTTTGTATCTCTAGTTTCCACAGTAGAGCTCAACTTCATTTCAGTCTTCAGGCTAACGTACGTAAAATTCTACGGCAGCCATATATAATTTGCAATGTGGTATTATGTACATACTATATATACATCATAGATGTCGTTTAGGGCTTCTCTTTGAAAAAAAGAAAAAAAATTAAAAAATAACACGGAAAGCATTCTAATGCGCGCAACTCCCTGCATTTCTCACAAAGCATTAGACTTGATTCGAAATTTCGAACTGTATTAGGATAGTCATTTTCCTTTTTTTTTTCTTTTCAAAGCAACTAAAACGTACCTTGCTTCGTGGAATCGTGCTGTTGTAACAGATCGGTTTAGAGCGGTCTGTTCATGCATGCTTGCTTGGATGCAATAACGCTTGGGGACACAATAAAAAGCGCATGCGTAATTAATCGTGCTAATTACGCTATTGGATTCGCACGTTAATCGTACAGTGTTCAAGCCAATTGGCGATCAATTGCGCGTCACACTCTCCTCACGATCTCGCACCCGATCCTAACGCCTTCATTTCAGACAATAGTTCATCGTACCTTTTGAAATTAATTATGCAATACTATCTTCGTCCAAAAATGCTTCATTTTAGGTTATGCATCTAAATAAGTATTTGTTTTGTGTATATTCATAACTAAAATAAAATCTTTTAGGATGGAGGTAGTAGTTGTCAATCATGTGTTACACTAGATATCGTTATTAATATTATAAATATTAAAATTTCAATCATACATTGGACATATTGGTTATTTTTTGAACTATACTGGCTTAGATTAAGTGAAGAATATGTCAAATAAATTATATAACTTGCTAATTGATTATTAAATCTCGAATATCTATTATATTATATAAAGATAGCTCTAAAAAGAGCTACCATCTTCGCTCTTCATGCTAGAAATTTTCAATTAACGAAATAAAAAAGAAAGATATTTGATGGTCCGATCATTTATAACGTTATACATTTGGTTGATATAGAATCAGAAGCTATAAGTTATATATGAAATCTAATTTGACTTTTAAAATCCATTATAGATAAATTAAGTTATATTTATGGAATAAAAAGTTAAGAGTTGTAGACCAAATCCCACTCTACTTCTCTCTAGGCCCGTACAAATTTCCGCGGGACAATGTACTAGTTAGAGTTAAAATAATAAAATACTAATTAAATTAAGAGTCTAGGATGGTATAACTCCATATTTATTAACTCCAAAATTTGAAATTATCAAATATAGTCTATAATTAATATGATTCACCTGATCAAGATAACGGACAAATCTAGTATGAATTATTAAATATAATTTATGATTATGATAATATAATCTATCTATCCGATAGCTATGGGTAACATGGGGGCCTTTTCCTAAGCTGTCGATGCAAAAGATTCAGTACATCAGCCTATACAAAAGAGGAATTTTTTTATTTTTATATTTTTTTAAAAAAATATTTACAAAAGTATATTTTTATTTCAAAAATTTATAAAAATATACCCCTAACACCCTCTGGGAGGATGATTTTTAAAAATCGTCCTACCAGAGGGCGATTTTATGACGTGGCTGACGGCCGTAGGCCAAGCAGCCGACGGCCGTCAGCACTTTTGCAGGCAGCCCCCTGGGTCATTCCAGTCCGATCACGCGCAAAGGACTAGTCCGACTGGCACCCTATCTCATTTGCGCTGTCAGGACTGGATGCGGCCGGTCTGACCCGGTAGGGGGAGGAGGTTTGACCGGCACCCACAAAATGGCCACTTCTTTTGTTCTTTTTTCGCTCTTTTTTGTTTTTTTGTCATATTTTGTGTTTTTTTTGCAACTAGGAACTCAAGAACAGCAAAATCTTAGGAAGGTGCAGCTCAAACCGATGTAAGATATGGCCTGTAGAAATTTATGAGCATGCTTTAAAACCCGTGCTAAAACTTCAGACCTCGAAAACTCAATCTTTCCGGCTGAATTTCGCAAAAATTTTTCGAACAAACCACGATGTTGTTTTCTGCGGGTTGAGAAGACCACGAATGAACACCCCTAGTATGCGTTTAATTTAGCCTAGCATTAGGCATTGTTTGGCACAGTTTATTGGCTTAGGTACTATTTCTTTTTTAGTATGCTTTCCGTACTACTAAAGCGTGTGTTTTTTTTCAAAAAACTTTCTATATATAAGTTTCTTTAAAAAAACCAAATAAATCAATTTTTCAAGTTTATAATAATTAATACTTAATTAATCATGCGCTAATGACCTATCTCGTTTCATGTGCGGGTGATAAGCTTGAGCTAGAATCCATTTTCTAAATTTATAATAGTTAATACTTATTTCCTCCGTCTCAAAATAGAATTGTCTAGATTTGTAGTACTATTATGTGTTATATTCAGTACTAGTTTTTTTATTTTGTAACGGAGAGAGTAATTAATTATACGCTAATAACCTATCCTGCTTTATGTGCAGGTGATAAGTTTCAGCTAGAAGATTAGCCGAATGGTGCCTTAGTTGTATTACAATCATATGTGATGTTTGTTCCAGTGTTAAAACAAAGTCTATGCTTTTTAAGTTACATGGACTAATCGCTTATACTTTTTGGAAAACAGGAACATACTTGTTTTCATTACTTATGAACTAAAAAAACGTGACCTAAGAAGAAAAACAATTTTTACACTTAACATTTAACGGTCCAGAAACGAACGCTGAAAAATTAGAAAACAACAAAAGCTCTTAGTTGATTTTTTGTAAAATTTAAATTTGATTGTGGCTTACGACATATTTGGTTCACTGGCATAGTTTGCCACGTCGAATGTTAGGTGTGCCATATTTTGTTAAGCAATCATTGTTGATTGCTATAACTATAACAAGCCACACTTTACTAATTTATTGAGTCACATGTCATATGCATATTTTTTGCCAAACCTTACCACATTTATTATGGCTAAGAAATGATGGCTGTACTTAGTATGACTTGTCACATCTTTAACTAGATGAGTTGTGACGAATCTAATCCCAAACTAAATACCCTTACTAGCCGACGATGAGCAAGGAGAAGTTGGCTCCAACTAATTTGAAAGATATTATATCCCTCTTAGTGAAAAAATGATGAAATTAATTGCCGCACATTTGGGTTGATAATTCATAGTTTGGCCCATAGCTGATAAGCTGTAAAACAACTTATTAGCGAAAGAAATAATTGGATAAAACATATATATATATATATATATATATATATATATATATATATATATATATATAGTATTTTAAAAGTCAATATTAAAAAGTAAACTACAATAAAACCCTAAAATTAAAATTTAAAATATAAATTTTGGCAGCTGCTGCTGAAAGCTGAAAGAAGTGGACCATGCGGTCTACTCCATAGTACACTAGCTACAGTAGGCTGATGCGTGATGTGACGATGCGCGCAGATAGTTATTACTCCTGCAGAACTGCTTGGTACTCTCTCCGTCCCATAATATAGCAACCTAGAATCGGATGGGACATATCTTAGTACAACGAATCTAGATAGGTCTGGGACGGATTCGTTGTACTAGGATATGTCCCATCCGGTCCTAGGTTGCCATATTCTGGGACGGAGGGAGTACTAGATATGGCAATGGTGTCCGAAATCTAATGGGTTTTTATTTTATTAGAATACGGGTATGGGTTAATATTTAAAACCATGATAGTTTGTTAATAGGAGAAAATTAAAACTCATCGGGTTAGCGGGCACGGGTTCGTTCATATGATACCTATACCCATAAATCCATGGGTTTAATAAACCCAGCCTAAATACTAATTTTGGTCTAAGTTCAATAAAACTATATATATAAAACAAGTAAACCCTAGAACTAGAAGTATCAACAGTGGCTGGCCCCATCGCCCTAGCCCCTAACCTCTACTCCTCGTTGCGGTGGCCTTTCACCCCCGATCCCAACTCCCCGAACGGCGGCCACCAGCCGCCACCAGGCACTAGCCCTTGCGCCCACCATCCGCCGTCCTCCCCGCCGTCGAGCACCCGCCGGCCACCTGCCGCCAGGCCCCGCTGCTGAGCACCCGTCGTCGGCCGTCTGCCGCCAAGCCCCCACCGCCTGCCGCCCGTTCGCCGCCCACCCCCACTGAGCACCCACCGCCCGCCCTCTACCGTGCGCCGCCAGCCCCTCTCCTCACTTCTTGCAATCTTGCAACTTGCTAGAGTTAGAAGCTACTTTATCCGGCCATGGCTACGAGCTCCAGCGCGACCAATGATAACGGCCGGTGATGCTTCTTCCTTCTCCTCCTTAGCCGGGTACAAACGACCCATGGGTGTCTGTTAACCCAGCGGACATGAGTTTGGACATAAAATTGAACCCATGACGGATATGAGTTTTTTAACGAGTAAATTCTATATTCACGGGCACGGATTTAGAATATCAAAACCCAACGAATTTGTGCCCGTTGCTATCTCTACTTGGTAGGCCTTCCATATGATGCGAATGCACAGGAGCACGGGACCATCGGGACCATTGGCCTGTTGCTCTCTTGGTGGGTCTAACCATATACTACCTCTAGTTATTTAATAAATAACTTTGTAGATATCTTTATATCGTCTCGTTATTTGTCTTATTTAAAAAATTATATATATATATAAGTCATGTTTAAAATTTTTTAATAATAAATTAAACCATAACAAAATAAATTATACTTAAAATTTTTAAATAAGATAAATAGTCAAATATTATATAAAAATTAATGGTATTATCTATTAAAAAACAGAGAGAGTATATAGACAGGAAGTCTTGGGGCTACACGGCATATTTCGGCCAGAAGTAAATTATTGATGCACTGCTCCATGTGTCCTGTGTACTACTCCCTTTGTCCCAAATATACCAATCTGTACTTAGATTATATACCATCTAATCCTTCCATCTCTTTCTATAAGAGACTTTAAAGTTTTAACTTATCCTCTAATATAAAAAATTTTGTAGTGCTAGTTGTCACATCTATCACTTTTTATTTAAATTCCTTCCCATTTTACTCTTTATCTACTGTCCCACCCAAACCATCCCTTATTTAATAAGAGGCATACTAATTTTTTCTCTTCAACGTTAATCTTTTTAAAAGAAAAAGATCCCTTATAGGAGAGGACGAAGAGAGTACTACTACGAATCTAGATATGAATATATTCAGATTCAAAATACTAATTAGTGTTGTCGGCGTAATGGGATAGGAGGTCCCACATACCCCGGGGACGCGTGGGTCATCGGCCAAGTCAGTTCCCCGAGGGGCCATCTCGCCTTCGGTCCCGGGGCGCTGACCCTATCGGCCCCGGGCACGTCCCCGGGGCGCCGCGCCTATCGGCCCCGGGCACGACCCCGGGGCGCTGACCCTATCGGCCCCGGGCTCGTCCCCGGGGCGCCGTCCCCACCGGTTTTGGCCCCGAGGCATCGTTGGCCTCGGGCAACTCCGGGCGCCATCGTCTCACTCCCTGCTCGGGACCCACATGTCGGTCTCCGGCAGGATCGATGGACCAGCTCTCCAAATATCAGCATTAATGATGAGGCGACGGGGCACGTTGCCCCTGTCGTCCGCTCCGCCACGCGTAAGTGTCTCAGGACGACCCCCCGCGGACACCTGGCTGCTGTCAGAGGCCTTTTGACTTCGGTGGCGAGGGCGTACGCCGGAGTCAAAACAGCAGACGACCAGACGAGACCTGACGCGCCGTCACATCTCCTCGACTTCACTGCCCGCTGCATACCAACTCCGGCGCAGACATCGCAGGCGGACAGGGGCGACTGGACGTCCCTCCAACCCCGGCGTGGGCGTCGCAGACGGCCGTGGCTACAGGAGAACTCACCAGAAGGTCTCTCTCTCCATGTAACAGGCACTGTGGACTCCCCTCGCCTATAAAGGAGGATCCATGCCACTTTCTAAGAGGAGCAGGCTTGAGCATTAGCAATCGTCGAGCACTCTCTGGCTCTCGCTCTCTAGCCACTATTCTTCTTCCTCAGCTCCGGCGAGCTCGCCGAGAACATCCTGTAAATGCCAAACCACATTCACCACCACAGATAGCAAACCACACACAGGAGTAGGGTATTACGCTCCGGCGGCCCGAACCTGTATAAATCCTCGTGTCTCCCTTGTGCGTGCTGTTCATCGTCTTTCCCGCGCGATCTTCCCCGTTCGGACAGTCCGGACCCGATTCGGACGGTCCGGACCCTTCTGTCTCCAGCTCGGGCCCCGCGCAATCCTCTTGGTTCGGACGGTCCGACCCCGGTTCGGACGGTCCGAACCCCTCATCCATCGCTTTGCTGACACACGCTGACGCCGGCTTCGCCTGAGAACTACTTCCCTGGCCGAATCTCAGAAGGGGGGTCTCCCGACTTTCCGCCGTCGAGGTTAACTCCTCCGACAGCTGGCGCACCAGGTAGGGGGAGTTTCCTTTTCAGGTGTTACGCCGGCGCCTCCAACATCGACGCGCTCCATGGCAGGAGGCCACCATCATCGTCGAGACTACGGCGAGGGGTCCGGCGGCTACACCCCGCCGGGCAACGTGGCCCCCGACAGGGGCCCTGGAGAGGACGGCAGGCTCTCACGTTCCGCCCTACGGCGGAACAGGAGGAAGCACCAGAAGGCCAAGGCGGCAGCCAAGAGCTACGCCTTGGCGGCTGCGGGCAGCCCCCGGAGCTATGATGCCCGTGGAGGCGATGGTCGCGGCAAGTGGCGAAAGGCCACACGCGCGCCGCCACCGCCGGCGACAACCCAGAAGTGGTGCCCCCTCCACCAGACGGGCTGGCACGACATCGCGGAGTGCCGCGCCGTCCAGGGCATGGCCGAGCTCCTCAAGCCGGCCGCAGCCCGCGGGTGGTGCGCCTTCCACGACACGGACCGGCACGACATCACGGAGTGTCGTGCCGTCCAGCGTTTGGCCGAGCGCCTCGAGCCGGTCGAAGCCCGGAGGTGGTGCGCCGTCCACAAGACGGATTCGCACGACCTCGTGGAGTGTTGCGCCGTCCACAAGTTGGCCGAGCGCGTCAAGAAGTGCCGGCAAGAGCTATAGCGGGCCCGAGCTCGTTCCCTCTCAAGGGACCTGAGCCCGTGCGGTTGAGCCCCTGGCTCCCGGGCTCATAAATAGCCCCGGTCAGAGCTTGGCTCCCGGGCGCGTCCTTAGCCCCGGTCGGAGCTTAGCTCCCGGGCGCGCGCAAATAGCCACAGTCGGAGCCCCTGGCTCCCGGGCTCACATTTAGCCTCGCACGGAGCCCCTTTTGGTTTAATGGAAATCTCTCCTCTCCCCCTTTATTAGAGGAAACCTTTCCCTTTCCCTTGTCATAGGGTACAACTGCCCGGACCCCATCGGACGCGATGGCGAGTCCGGGCGGTTCGTCCCGACTCAGTCCGGGGCCTCCGAGCCCGGGCGCACATAGGGTGCGACTGCCCGGACTCCATCGGACGCGATGGCGAGTCCGGGCGGTTCGTCCTGACTCAGTCCGGGGCCTCCGGGTCCCGGCGTAATAGTCCGGACCACGCCGCCCTATCGAGCGCGAGTCCGGGCAGGCCGCTCCCGGTTGAGGGTTTTTCTCCCGGTATCAAAAGCCCGCTCCCTCTCAAGGGACCTGAGCCCGTCCGGTCGGAGCTTAGCTCCCGGGTGCGTAAATAGCCCCGGTCGAAGCTTGGCTCCCGGGCGCGTACTTAGCCCCGGTCCGAGCCCTTGGCTCCCGGGAGCGTACTCAGCCCCGGTCGGAGCTTGGCTCCCGGGCGCGTCCTTAGCCCCGGTCGGAGCTTAGCTCCCGGGCGCGCGTATCTAGCCCCGGTCGAGCCCCTGGCTCCCGGGTGCATGTTTCCCCCCTGGTCCGGTCACGGAGAACTCGCTCCCTCTCAAGGGCCTGAGCCCGAGGGAGCTGAACTCGAGTCCCGGCAGAGCCAGTAGCAGGCCAAGCGCGGTCGAGGCGATTCGGACGGTCCGTCCCCCCGGCGGACGGTCCGGTCATCGCGCCTCGGACGGTCCGACCCTTAGGCGGACGGTCCGATGCCCGCTCCTGAGCCGGAACAGCTTCAACAGGGCGCTAGTACCCGGACCGCGTCGCCTCGGCAAGGGCGGGTCCGGGGAAGTCGTCCCGATATGGTCCATGTCCTTGCCCCGGCCTCGTGCCCGGGCACATGTTGACAATACATATCGAATCTTATTCCAGTCCGGGGCCCCCTGGGTCCCGGGCACATATTTGAGCCGAGGCACGGATTCCCGAATCCGTGCCCCGGGCCCGACACCGAGGAGCCGAACCAGGGCGGCCTCGCCAAGGCGAGTGCAAGCCTAGGAACGCGACACCCGGATTAGGGCGTGGAGCCCGAACAGCACCGCCCCGGCGAGAATGCATCCGGAAGGCCGTCTCACATTCCATATTTCAAGCCCGGGCCTCCGGAACCCGGCTTACATCAAAAACGTATTCCAGTCCGGGGCCCCCGGGTCCCGGACACATCCTTCGCATGATAGTCGGGGCCCCCGGGCCCGAGCACATGCCGGTCTCGGGCTCGCGAGGGAAGCGAGTCCGAGCTCCATCCCTAGGCGCATCAAGTATTTTCACAAACCTATCTGTATAAACGACCTGTAAGTTACGGTGAACCCGGGCCAGCGCCGAACTTCTCTGGAAACTCAGTGCTGGCTGGGGCCCCATGTATATACACTTTACATACGCAAAGTTTTTAATATCCTTCCCGGTTTCATTCCTTTTGTTGTTTCCCATGTGTTGGGTTCGTAACATGGGATGGACAAGGGAACGAGCCGGACGCTCTCACAGTTCCCTATGTGTAGAGTAGACCTTTCCCCGGCGGTTCTGGGGACGGTTCATACCACACCAAGCTGGGCGCCCGGGGAGACCCCGTTTCTTCCTGGTGTACCGGGCCGAAGCCGTTCTGTCGCCAGACCTCTCCTTCGGCTCTCGGGTACAACGCTACATCGACAAACATCAACTACGACAAATATGCAGCTCGGCAACCTCGACTTCCTCGAGGAACGAAGGTGGCGCGCTCCGCTCCGCGTCGCTCGTTACCAGCAAGGCCTCAAGCGCTATCTTTAGCGTAAGGTTCGGGTCCGGTCGCCTCGGGTTGGGGGTTTGAATCTCCGCCGTATTTTCGTACGGATCGGAATGAAATCTTCCCCCCGTGGGAAGGCCCCTCCCTGGTGATCGGGACTTCCCAACCGAGCTCAGTAAGCCTGGGAGCATCTTCACAAATCTTATCGGAAAACACATGCTGTAAGTGCCTCTAAACTTCAGCGCTGACCGAGGCCGGACCCCATGTGTATTCGCTTTCCATAGTAATAATTTTATTATTGTTTCCGGGCTCGTGCCCTTATCCTTCCTTATGTCGCTATCGTGGCGATCTCCCCCCTGGGGGCATAATCGGGTCGCACCCGTGCGGTGGCTGGGTGTTGCGCCTAAGCATCTGTTCCCTACCAGTGAGCTACCGTATCCCATCTGCTAAACCCCGGACATCGTCTAAGCCCCGGCTTACGGTGTCCCGCTCTGGTTGGCTTCGGGCTCGGTTTTTTCCGCTGCTAGGGAGCAGATTCCTTATGCGCAATCCTTTCCTCCACTCGGTCGCAACCGCGAAGAGGCCCCCAGGAGGTGGTAGACGCAATGGCTCGCAGCATGGAATGGACAAGGGGACGAGCCAAGTGCTCTCATGGTTCATCATGTAGAGCCTGTCATCGCGGCATCGCTGTGCTCCCTAGGCCAACAGGGCTCGGGGGCACGGAGGACCCCCGAATCCGGAAGACGGAAGGGACCGAGCCTACAGACTGAACCAACCCCGCAAGGCTTGCGCTCGGACGCCCGCGGCCCCTTGGGGCCGAGCTCCCGGGGACCTGGGCGCTACGGCGGATCACGGCGGATCGGCCCGATGCTCGGCGCTCCCGGGGGCGATCAACGCTCCCGGCCCCGGGATCGTGCTCGCGAAGCCACACTGCCGCTTACAACATCCAGATATGTGACCTTACCCGACTTTACGTATTACTTATTCTGTATGCTCGCCCTGTTGTACGGACAGCCTAGGTCCCCGGGGCGAGCTGCGGCGCCCGACCTGGCCAGCTCTCCCCCGGCGGCCGCCAAGGGGCCAGGCGTTTCGCTGCCTGGCGGCCCCGTCTCCGGTCAAGCTTGTTCCCGCGGCCTCGCGGCGCTCCCAGGGCCACGGGCGCCCAGGGGCACGGAGGGCCCCCGGACCCAGAAGACAGGAGGGGTCGAAACTACGGACTCGACCGTCCCGCCGGACTCGTCCCCGGGCCCCTCGCAGCCATCGCGGACCGAGCACCCGGGGCAAGCGGCTGCTCAAAGCCCCCCGAAGGGGACCTGGGTGCGACGACGGTTCACGGCGAGTCGGTCCGGTACTCGACGTTCCCGGGGGCGAGCGGCGCTCCTGGCCTCGGGACTGTGTTCACAGTACCACGGCGCCCTCCGCAATGTCCAGATACGTTACCTTATCCACCTTTACTTATTGCTCAATCTGTATTCTTCCCCCGTGGTATGTACAGCCTAAGTTCCAGGACCGGCCGCGGTGCCCGGCCTGCTCTGCTCCTACCCGGCCCCGGCGAGGCGCCGGGTACTTCGCTGCCGGGGGACCCCGTGCCCGCTCAGGATCAGACCCTGAAGGGCTCTCGGTGAGTCAAAGGGCTGTCCTCGCTGCACCCCCTCGGCCAGCGACGCCCGGGGG
This sequence comes from Oryza meyeriana var. granulata, assembly GCA_003991445.1. NCBI lineage: Eukaryota > Viridiplantae > Streptophyta > Magnoliopsida > Poales > Poaceae > Oryza > Oryza meyeriana. The sequence goes on from RYFJ01002254.1 coordinate 248,871, forward strand.
CACGGAAGGCCCCCGGATCCGCAAGACGGAAGGGGACGGAGCTATGGACTTCATCGCTCCGGAAGGCCCGCGTCCGGATGCTTGCGCCCCGAGGACCGGGTCCCCGGGGCGGGAGACCATCACGATCGCTGCCCCTGGGGACCGAGCTTCCGGGGCAAGCGGCTGTGCCAGGGCCCGGCTAAGGGCCTCGGGCCCGGCGGTTGTTCACAACTACCGGCTCCCGCTGTCAAGATCACGCCTGGTATCCGGCGCTCCCGGACACGAGGCCCCGAATACCAGCAACCCCCGAACAACACAATAAAGCAAGGTACGAAGATATAAACATGATCATATACATATACAAATGTCTCTCTTTGTACAAGACAGGCAAACCCGGGACGCAAGCACAAGCGAGGCCCTGATCGTTCGGGAGACAGTCACCGGTGTACCTCTGACCGGACCCCGGGCGACGTCGGAAGAAGAACGCTCGGGGGCATGGACGGCCCCCGGGCCCCGAAGGCGCCCGCGTATGGCGTCTGAAGGAAACCGGCGTCTTCCTCAACCTCTTCGTCAGGCATCGGCTCTACAAGATGTTCGCCACGGTCGAGGAACCCTGCCTCCGGGGCAGCGGACTCAGTCACGGCCTCCCACGCTACATCGCGAACCACCGCGACAACCTCGCGAACCACCGCGACTTCCTCGCGAACTCCCGCGACTCCCTCGCGCACGCCGAACTCACGCCCCCGGGACGCGAGCCCAGCCTCCTGGGCCCGGACGCGTTCTCCCCGGGAGAGTGCTTCCTTCTCCCGCGCCTCCATCTCGGGCCAGGCACGGGAGAACTCATCGGCGGCGGATTTGGTGGCGGCCTCCAAGCGGACGGCGCGCCTCATTCCTGCCGCCGTCTCCGGCCAGCGGTCGCCACGAAGAACTCGTTGGCGACAGTACGGGCGGCAAGCTGCCGCATCACCATCGCGACCGCTGCCGCCGGCCTTCCTCAACACTCGTTCCATGTTTTCAGCCCGGGTCCCGGGCACGTATCCCGTCTAAGGCAACAAAGACGTCAAGCTCCACCAGCTCAAGATGAACTAGGCGGACCCAGCGTCCCCTCATTTCTTCAAAGACGTGGCCCCATTCCTGCCCGGAGCTGTTCCGACCGAGCAACAGGGCCAGGGGCCACTGTCGGCGTAATGGGATAGGGGGTCCCACATACCCCGGGGACGCGTGGGTCATCGGCCAAGTCAGTTCCCCGAGGGGCCATCTCGCCTTCGGTCCCGGGGCGCTGACCCTATCGGCCCCGGGCACGTCCCCGGGGCGCTGACCCTATCGGCCCCGGGCACGACCCCGGGGCGCTGACCCTATCGGCCCCGGGCTCGTCCCCGGGGCGCCGTCCCCACCGGTTTCGGCCCCGAGGCATCGTTGGCCTCGGGCAACTCCGGGCGCCATCGTCTCACTCCCTGCCCGGGGCCCACATGTCGGTCTCCGGCAGGATCGATGGACCAGCTCTCCAAATATCAGCATTAATGATGAGGCGACGGGGCACGTTGCCCCTGTCGTCCGCTCCGCCACGCGTAAGTGTCTCAGGACGACCCCCCGCGGACACCTGGCTGCTGTCAGAGGCCTTTTGACTTCGGTGGCGAGGGCGTACGCCGGAGTCAAAACAGCAGACGACCAGACGAGACCTGACGCGCCGTCACATCTCCTCGACTTTACTGCCCGCTGCATACCAACTCCGGCGCAGACATCGCAGGCGGACAGGGGCGACTGGACGTCCCTCCAACCCTGGCGTGGGCGTCGCAGGCGGCCGTGGCTACAGGAGAACTCACCAAAAGGTCTCTCTCTCCATGTAACAGGCACTGTGGACTCCCCTCGCCTATAAAGGAGGATCCATGCCACTTTCTAAGAAGAGCAGGCTTGAGCATTAGCAATCGTCGAGCACTCTCTGGCTCTCGCTCTCTAGCCACTATTCTTCTTCCTCAGCTCCGGCGAGCTCACCGGGAACATCCTGTAAATGCCAAACCACATTCACCACCACAGATAGCAAACCACACACAGGAGTAGGGTATTACGCTCCGGCGGCCCGAACCTGTATAAATCCTCGTGTCTCCCTTGTGCGTGCTGTTCATCGTCTTCCCCGCGCGATCTTCCCCGTTCGGACAGTCCGGACCCGATTCGGATGGTCCAGACCCTTCTGTCTCTAGCTCGGGCCCCGCGCAATCCTCTCGGTTCGGACGGTCCGACCCCGGTTCGGACGGTCCGAACCCCTCATCCATCGCTTTGCTGACACACGCTGACGCCGGCTTCGCCTGAGAACTACTTCCCTGGCCGAATCTCAGAAGGGGGGTCTCCCGACTTCTCGCCGTCGAGGTTAACTCCTCCAACAAGTGTCTAATCTAATACTATATTAATACTATATTGCTAACACATGCATGTTCCATAGAACAGGAGTTGGGTGCCGTGAATGAGACGAAAGGGATGTTTATTATATATAAATCGACCCTTTTGGCTGACCTTTTTATTTTCAAATGGTTGATATGCCACGTGTGAGTTTCTTATCCTAGAATCTAATGCTTAGTCTGTACATGATTACCTCTAATACGAAATTAGTTGACGTACCGATCGAATAGAGAAGCCGTTAGCCGCTATAGCCGATCGTCGTCTTCTTGTTCGTCGTTGATGTAGACCCGCGAGCATGTCTCCAGCTTGATGGCAAAGTTGTGACCGATGATCGGTTGTGGGTGTGACCAAACCTAGAAGGGTGAAATACCTCTAATGATCGTTAGGAGGATAGCATTTTTTTTTTTCGAGGAGGGGTTTATCGTGCGTGAGATCATTACCTCTAGCACGGTGCCCTTCTCTGTTTATATGTATAATGACGCTCCTGAAAAACGTACGCGGGGGCAAGAAAGAAAACGTCTCAGATCATGGCGCAGGTTATTAAGAAAGCAATCACACGGTTTGGAAACCAGCATATGCATTACGAAGGTAATTGTGCCATTTGGAAACCTACATGAGTCCATTGGCACAGTGTTTGCACTTGGTTTTGGAAACATGCATGGACATATTTTGGAGAGTGCGTGGTGTGGCTCTCGTAGGAGAATGCCTAAGATCGGGCGTCTGATGACGCTGTGAAAAAAAAAATGGACGTTGCTACCTTCTCACGTATTAGATGCTTGTTCCTCGATCCCTCTCTTCCCTCCTCTCAAATCTCAAATTAGTGCAGATTCAGGAGGAAAATAATTAATTTCTTGCTGGAGGAAGATCTTCGTGACGACGGCATCGCATGTAGACTGTGATTCTATTTTGAGAGCTTTTATCAGCTGTAGCTTTTTTAAAATCTTCAGCTGATAAAAGCTTTTCAAAACAGTCAAGATTTTGAGAATCTGTATTTATAGAATTTAAAAAATAAATTAGAAATCAGATACTTGAAAACCTAGCTTTTTTAAATTCTCATAAGCTAACTTCTCACCGACCGCTTATCAAAATTTTAAGCTCTCTAAATAAAATCTATGATTATCAGCAGCAACAATACCGTCATCACGACTCACGACGAGCCCCCATCATGCCCATCGTGGTGAGCTGTTGCGAGATGAACGTGCATGTCAGCATCATCCCGTAGGCCACCTTGATCAGTTTCTCATACCCGTTTATCTCCACTCCTCGAAGATTAATAGCTTGGCCACCGGCGCGCAAGCCGCGGTGGTGTTGCTCCAGATTATAGAACTATATCTCCACCACGCTTGTTGGCCGGTTTAAATATGCCAGTAAAGATGAGTTTATTTTACCACGTAAAACATAACACCATTAGAGATTTGAAGTGATTTGAGAAGAGAAGGAGAGAGAAGCTTCGGACGACTTATTCTGTGCGAGATCTGAGTGAAATAAAGAATGGATGGGTAGGGAAAGCCGGAAGCGGTCGAGGATAAGTCCCTAGGGGTTCAGCGTCCTCTTGTGACGTCGACACGTCAGCTCCATTCACTCACCACGAGGACAGATGGGTCATGCCATCTCTCATGTGAAGCGATGCGCGTCGGACAGCAAGAGGGTGTTTCCTTAAACTATACCGTACGTCGACGGGATGCGGTTTTCTAGCTTTTCTCTCTTTTTTTTACCTGTAGTTAAAAACACATGGTCAAAGCTCCTGGGCTTGTTTCGCACACAAATGGCACCATGCTCCAGTTCCCTCCATTTCGGTAGCTGCGCTGGGCCGCAGCCCGCAGCTGAAGTTCCGGCCCGTCGGCGAGAGCGGAGATCGAGCTGCCTGCCACGACATGCCGGAGACGGAGAGCGATGCCACTTGCCACGTTCGCGTCCAGATTCGCCCGCGCGCGCATATCTTCTCCCCGGTCAGGCCCAGGCTCACCACGGCCACTCGCGTCGCCGCGCCTCCGTGCTGAGCTGACCTGACACGCGGGAGGGAGGGAGCAAAAAAGATCTTCGCGTCCCCGTCTTCCCCGGAGCGGAGGCCGAGGCCGAGCTCGCTTGCTTGCTTGCTCGGCCGGCGCACCACGCACGTAAGCAAGCAAGAGGACCTGGGCGCGTGTGGACGGAGGCGATGCTACACCTGCTGCCGCTCTCCCTCTCATGCCGGGGCCCCGCCTCGCCGCCGGCGCCGCGCTCGCGACGCTTCCTCGACCCCGGCGGCGGCGGTGCGCCGTGCCGGGGAGTGGGGGATGGACTAGGCGGAGTGAGGATGTTGCGGACGCGGGCGCTACGAGGGACCGACGTCCGGTCGGACACATCGTCATCGTCGCGGAAGGGGCGGGACGACGCGCGACACGGCGGAGGGGCGGGGCACGGGGGATACGGCGACGACGGCGAGGCCGGGGCGCTGCTGGCGTCGGTGAGGAGGCTGCTGCTCTCCGGGTCGTCGCAGGCCAACGACGCGGCGGCGGGGGAGGAGGAGGAGCAGGGGCAGTTCCCCAAGCGGTGGGCCATCGTCTTCCTCTGCTTCTCCGCATTCCTCCTCTGCAACATGGACCGCGTACGAATTCTCCTCTCTTCGTTACAGCCTGACGAACCCTAGAATATTTTTTCCCATAATTTACATTTCATTGATAATGTAATACCTAAGTGAGCCAATTCCTGATTACAAGATGCAATTTCTTGATATGATTCATCAGTTAGAAACTTGCCAGTTCCTAATTGCAAATAATAGTATGTGTTGGCAGCTTCAATCTTTGTCGGGAGATTTATATTTTTACCATTTTGCAGGTAAACATGAGCATTGCTATATTGCCCATGTCTGCAGAGTTCGGCTGGAACCCGCAAACTGTTGGCCTCATCCAGTCCTCTTTCTTCTGGGGCTACCTGCTAACTCAGGTCTCTGTGTAGTACTAATCCAGTATTTTTTTTTCTTTTCACCAGGCTCAAATCAAGGAAATTTGTATCTAGGATTCATGGAAGAGCATTTGGAGTTCATTTGGTCCCCATCATTCTGATGCATTCCCATTGCAGATAGCAGGAGGAATATGGGCAGATACAGTTGGAGGGAAAACTGTTCTTGGCTTCGGTGTCATTTGGTGGTCAATAGCCACAGCTCTTACTCCGGTTGCGGCGAAGTTGGGTTTACCCTTTCTCCTTGTGACACGTGCTTTCATGGGAATTGGTGAGGTGAGCATTGCCAATTCAAATTATACTATCTACTCCTATCAATTTTGATGGCTTGGAAGTTTTGTGCAAATCCAACCCTTATCAGATGGTATCCAAGTTTCTATTGAACTATAGTCAAATGATAGAACATTTGGGAAGAAAAGATCAATTTATGTGGGGCTAACTTCATGGTGGAGTTGAAAATCTGGGGTGCCCCAAAATTCCTTTTTGATTGTTTCCACAGTATTGTGGAGTATTACACCTTTCATCATTTGTGTGGTGTTCATACTGCTTCAGTTTTTCAAAGAGTGGATTTCATTTGTAATACAAGGGGTAGCAGAACATGTGTGACTAAATCACTTCGCTTGTAATTCGCAAAAAGAAAATTGACTTCTTTTGTATGCATTCTTAGTCATGGTTGTTTTGGTGGTATTTGATATTTTCTATGCATATAAAATCTTTCCCCAGGGAGTTGCCATGCCTGCAATGAATAATATTCTTTCGAAATGGGTTCCTGTATCGGAGAGGAGCAGATCATTGGCTCTCGTGTATAGTGGAATGTACCTTGGGTCAGTGACAGGACTTGCATTTTCCCCATTGCTGATACATAACTTTGGTTGGCCATCGGTCTTCTACTCCTTTGGGTCTCTGGGGATATTTTGGTTTACGACATGGGCAAGCAAGGTATTTCTCTATCTTCTGTTCACTATTTCACTCAGTGTTGGTGAATTAGTGTATGGCTTTTCAAATTTTTGAAGTCATCTCTTAAATTTGTGACCTTCTTTCTTTAAAGGCGTATAGTAGTCCACTTGAGGATCCTGGAATTAGTGCTAAAGAAAAGAAGCTTATAACCAGCCAAAGCACAGGAGGAGAGCCTGTTAAAGAAATTCCATGGGGGCTAATATTATCGAAACCACCTGTTTGGGCTCTCATAGTATCTCATTTTTGCCATAACTGGGGAACTTTCATCTTGCTCACATGGATGCCTACATACTACAACCAGGTATGATTAGCATTATAGTTTTCCACCTGAGCATCTTGAACTGTAAGCCCTTGTATATAAAAATAATATTTTAAAACAGGTTCTGAAATTCAACCTCACGGAATCGGGCCTTTTCTGTGTTCTCCCCTGGCTAACTATGGCGGTTTCTGCAAATTTTGGTGGTTGGATAGCAGATACACTTGTCAGTAGAGGATTATCAGTGACAACAGTTCGTAAGGTAAATTAATCCCCTGTCATGAAATTTACCCATTCAATGAGGAGCCATCAAACTCCAGCGAAATATTGAATAGGAATAATTGTTCTGCCATTGGCAAAGCGTGCTTTGAATATGTGAATTTGTGCATGGCATATTAAATCAACATAGTGCTTAGAAGTGAGAATGGAGAGCTAAACCTACTTCATATCCATATTCCATCCAGTTGACTTATTCATTTTCTTTTCTACTGTGTTCTATGTATGCCCACTTTTTGCAGATCATGCAATCAATTGGATTCTTAGGGCCAGCATTTTTTCTGACTCAACTGAGCCATATCGATTCACCTGCAATGGCAGTGTTGTGCATGGCTTGTAGCCAGGTAACCGTCCGTTTGGCTTCTTGTCTATTGCCTTATATTCTGTCACAGAAACAATATTCTTTGCATCTGACTGGCTATTTTGAGATCTATCTTGGTATTTCAAGCATAGCATGTTTCCTTTCTTATTCTCAGGGAACCGATGCATTCTCGCAGTCTGGTCTATACTCAAATCACCAAGATATTGGTCCTCGATACGCTGTAATCAACTCTCTTTAGAACAAAATATTTCATCAAATGACAGTTTCAGAGTTGTCTGAAACACTATACTTCAAGTGAACTCACATGTCCTGCCTTGCAGGGTGTGCTACTTGGTCTTTCTAACACAGCCGGGGTTTTAGCTGGTGTATTTGGCACAGCAGCGACAGGCTACATCTTGCAGCACGGTTTGGCCTGAAATGCCATCTCCTCCCTTCCGTTACATACTGATTAACATAATACACTGCAATTTTGCAACCTTTTACAACATGATTTATGTTGCTCCCCTTAATAAACGCAGGTTCTTGGGATGATGTTTTCAAATTATCCGTTGTGCTTTATCTGGTTGGAACTTTGGTCTGGAACCTATTCTCAACCGGCGAAAAAATTATTGATTGATTTCTGTATATAGCCTGCTTACAGTTCAAGATGGAAAGTACATACAGCTCTGTAGCTGGTGAGGTGAAAATTGCATCTCCACCGACAACCCCATCCCATGTGAAGCTCAACTCTTTATAGAAACAAAACTACAGATTGGAAATTCTTGCACTTAGCTGCACATGCAATTCATGGCAGAAGGGGGATCAAATGTTCGACTTTCACATGATTCAGGATCTCATCACAACTGTGCTAACAAGTAAATATAATGTCGACCATTTTCAAATGAAGCATATGCATGAGTTGAGCAATGACCAGCAGCCAGTTTTATGGGACTGTGCATATAGGTATTTTGTACAGCTTAGCAGAAGAATTCAACATCCATCATACACCCATAGTAATTTTGACATGTCACACAATTTTCTTGAATAGCTTATTTCTGTAACAGCTCAGTGTAGTTAAAAGGTTTAGTAGAAACTTGGAAATACTCCCTGATTCTTGTGAATTTAACAGCTTTGTACGATGTGTTCCTACTTCCTAAGTATACTTGTCCAACTGAGTTCAATACTTGCACAATTATAGTATTAGCCAACAAATGTCAGATGAAGGAAGCGCGCCAAAGAGGACTCATAGCCACAAGTGAAGAATTTAAGTATAAACGAAGAGAATAATCAGTAGTACCAGCATCGCTTATTTGTTTTAAGAAAAACACTACATACTCCAGCATATCATTTTGGACAAGACCTATATGGTATCTCGACAGTCAAGAAGGCGAAAGTAAAGAGAATTTTTGCACCAAACCCTGAATGGGACAGCTGAATCAAAACTGGCAATAAATACCAAGTTCGTTCATCAAAGCAACCATACATTACCAGGTATTATCAGTTTAGGGGGTCTCAGGCTTGCGATAAATATTATCTATACTACTACATGGGTTGAGCTGCAGTGCAGCTTTTGAAGTAACTAGTACAAGCAAAGCAACCAAGCTTGCACATTTACCAGGTACTCCAATAAAGCTAATCCGCTATTGATCTATATCACACAAGCAATGGGAACTGATTGGCACTTTCAGCAGTCTGTGTCATATGTTGCAAGCCCTTGCAACTCGGGGCCCTGCAACCTTGGATTTTTATCAAAGCTGCGCAGAGAAAAAATGGTTTAGAAACAGTGCAATCTGGAACGATGAGTTTTGCATATTTGATAATTTGCAAACCCCAGCTATATCAAGTGACGGCAATAAAATGGAACTATTCCACAATACATGGAAAAAAATGATGGCACTTCATAAGTCATTTGTTGTGTTGATTAATTCTAATTCAATAATTAGCGCAATACTGAAAAGAAATAAAAAATTACTGTTATGCGCAATACCACAGAACAAATGTGACTGGCTCTTAGAAGATAAAGAATTCCAGAAAAAAAATAGTAGAGCACTCTCTAACATAGGAATATGCGTAATGTAACAACCAAATGAATATTATTGCAAAAGATGAGCTGCAACTCCCCTATCAGACAAAAACTTAGATGAGGTTCCCAAGTGATCAATTTTATGACGCCCAAGTGATATGGTTTTGGGTTGATGGAACAGAGTGGCTAATGTCTCAAGTCCTCTCATTTATGCGAAACAAGAACACAACGATGTGCAAATGCACAAAACAAGTCAACATAATTGTAAAGTCAATTGGTATCAAGCCTTTAGATCATACTTGTTCAGGGGTATATGCTCAAAAGGTCCCATAGTTGGAATTGTGCCACAAAGATCATTGTTTGAGACATCTCTGGAAGCATGCATAGATAGACAAGTTAAAATGTCATCATTAATATGTACTTATGTACAATAGACCATATAATTCAGTGAACACAGCATTGTTAGCTGAGCGCTTACATCACTTTGAGACTAGATATTTTTGCCAGTTCCCTCGGGATTGGACCAGTCAAGCTGTTGTCATTAAGCCGCCTAAGGACACATAAAAATAGTTAACATAGCGTACAGTACCATAGCATAAAAAGGAATTAGAAAGAAAGTGATGCTTGCATGTGTGAGAAAGTGGTGCAGACATAGAAATGTTAATTAAAGTATAGTTAACTTGCAAGAATAAGTATAGCTACTCACAAGAATACTAAGGATCTCAGCTTGCCAAGTTCTTTTGGTATGGTTCCAGTAATGTTGTTGTTATACAGGTCCAAGCTAATAAGGCTCTTCAGACTCCCAAACTCAGCTGGGATAGTACCCTGAATATAATTCTTGTACAGTTCTCTGCAACAATTTTTTCACAAACTAGTTAAGAGCATTAACATAAATGTCAAGTTTGATCGCGCTAAAATACTATTGGAGGTTTAGGATGATCGAAGCATATTTTATAAAACAAATTAATACGAGCCTTAATGATGCTGTCTTGGCACAAATCACAAGAGAGACACAACAAACAGCTCATTGAGAAAAACCAGTATAACACATTGTCATACTGAGGACATGGTTCAATGCCAGTGTCCTAGCTGATTGAGTTGCACAGAAAATGGACAAGGGGGGAACTCTATGAAGTTTATAATGCTAGCATTGTTAGGGTTGCATATTAACAGCTCATATCAGACCCATATGTTCTAAATAAAGTGATTCCCAGCATTTAGGTTTGGTTTATCATTTTACTAAAAAAAGAATCATTTTTCTTCCTCATTAAAATAATGCTCCAAAAATGCTCTAATTTCACTCCACTAAGAAGAAAGAAACTATAATCACGTGACGTAACAGAAAGTGAGAAGATCCAATCAGTAAGTCAATAGTTCCATGCCACAAGGAAATATTGAACTCCATAAATTATAATCTAGATTTCAGGTAATGAGTTTCCTTTTCCTTTCCCCCTGTTTTTTAGCGCCTGCCATGATATTTGCAGTTTAATTCGTGAAACCGAGCTGTTTAAATGACTTTAAAAATCCTTTGTGGAAGCTTTATGAGTTCAAAAAAGAAGTGACAAAAAAGGAATCAAGGTCTAACATAGTATATCCAGCTGTAATTGCTGCCATCAGAGAACCTTTTGCCAATCAACTCTACATTTTAACACTACAGAAAATAAAGAGCATCAGTGTGTAGAACGACTCACAAATATTGCAGATGCTCTAGGTGTCCCAGTTCAGGAACAAGACGGCCAGACAAATTTGAGTTACCCAAGTCTCTACAAGATATACAATTGTTAGAAAGTACCATATATAACATCTGGAAATGAACAGAAGGAAGAATTCATGTCATGTGCACGGGGCAGGTAGCCAAGATATACAATGTTGCCTGGCAAAAAGAGTTTATACGCTTAAGCTGGGAGCAAAATATTAGGATGGACAAAGGCCATAAAAATTGGACCAACATTGGTAACCATGACAAAACAAATCTCCTGTATGTATTTTTCTGTAAGGTGATGACATCATGGTGAACATTGCATTGAAGGTAACCACTACTATGAAGCAATTTCTTTCTTTCAGCAAGCAAAAATATATAATAGCTACCTTCCGAGAATCCAAGAAAATCTATACTCCTTTAAAAGACCCCAATGGTGGTGGTGAGTGGTGAATCTGCCACCACTCACCAACACTGTCATGTGGGTCCCTCAAACAGTAAGAACAGCAATGTAGGTGAACTTCTGTCCCTTCCGAACCCAAAACCACCAAAACAAGGCTTTTGTGCAAGAAAAAACAAAGCTCATGCCTGTGTTGACGTGGTAGTACGCGAAAAGGAGCTCCATGCCTCATGTCCGTCTTGTACACATATTTTCTAGCCTGGCCTTGTCATGTATTCTAGCTCATACTCTAATCTCAAACGTATAAACATACTAATCACTTTTCTAGACTGCTAGAAGCAACTATGTAGCTTGACGTACACATACAACATGATAACAAATATGACCTAAAGTAACAATGGAAATAATTTTATTTTAATTTTTGAGGCTATAAAGTGTATGGTGGGGTTCTCGTTTTTAATTCTCGTTGCAACGCACGGGCATTCGGCTAGTAGAGTATAATATATAAAAGACTACAAAAACCAATCATACAGTAAAAGCAGTAAGATGCTGCGATGGTTGAGTTCAAAGTATAGCTTGCATCAGCAATATTTCCTCCATACAGGGTCAGGGAGTACTCCCTGGTTCCATGTATAGCTAGCATCATCATAATTATACAAAAACATGATTACGCTGTTAACGTGCAAAACATTAAAAAGGTACCAAACTACATGCAAAGTAATCAGTAAATACTACTATATAGTTAGTTATAAGTTTTACTGCAACTACAAACTAATAGTTACCATTACAAAAAAAACTGCCATTGGATCGATAATTGTACATTGGCAGAACAATGTTTTCATCTCAAGTTATAAGCTAAGCTACAGATCACGGTCTTTGCCATCACGATTTCACCAGAACTGAATCTAGAACATGTCCCTTTAAATCACCATATCCCTTTAAATCATCATATCCCTTTCACCAACTATGATCAAAAGAAAAATCGCACAGATAGCACCCGCAGTTGTCAATTAACTCACCGATCTAAAACATGCATTTGAAACTGTTCCTAGCATTAGCGGTTTAACATAAAGCTCTCACATTCCAGAACTACCAGAGGCAAGGCAACGCCTCAACTCAAACAAGCACGGAAGTAGCAAGAACATTTACACAACGAAGGCGGCAAACCGCTAGCTCGGGGAGGAGGAGGAGGAGTAACTCACAGGCGGGTGACGCGGCCGTCGCGGTTGCAGGTGACGTGGAACCAGGTGCAGGGGTTGACGAGGGTGGGGTCCCAGCTCTGCAGCACCCCACGGGGGTCCGACAGCGCCCGCCGCAGCGCGTACAGCGCGTCCCCCTCCGAGTTCGACGCCGACGCCACCGCCGACGCCGCAGCGACCACCACCAGCATCGCCGCGAGCGCCGGCGACCAGGCCGTCGCCATCGAGCTTAGCGAGCTAGCTAGCTAGGGTTCGGGACTGCGAGAGGGAGGCGGCGAGGAGAGCAGGGTGGGGAAAGTGGCGGAGTGGGGGGGTGGGGAGTGTGGGAAATGGAAGCGAAGGTGTCGGGTTCTTGGGGAGTTTAACCTCGGGAGGGGAGCCGACCCGGAGGAGGGTGAGAGATTCCTTGTCTTGCCTTGCGCGGATCTTCTGCGGCAACACTTGACTGAGCTTGTGGTATGTGTGTGGGTGAGCTTAAATTGGAGAAAAAAGGGTGAAGTGGTGAAGTGGAGGAATTGCATTCGATAGGAATTTTCTTGTTTGCAATGGAGGATTGCCTCATAGCTTTTCTTTTGGAATGTTGAAATTTGATAATGCTCTTTTTTTTGGTGTGTGTAGGGGGTGGTCCAGAAAGAAATATTTATCTTTATTTATTATAAAAATAAAGTTTAATTCTGTTCGCCGTTCCCTAAGTCCTGATCGATTTTATCTGCCGTCTTTGCGAGCGTATTTGGTTCTTTTCCGCATCGTCCGTCATCGTGTTCTGCAGCCTATGAGTCTGCATTGCGAACCAAGGCCCACTCAAAGCCTGCATCAACCTCTACTTAGCCAGCACTAGGGATGGCATTTTTATCCATCAGTCCGGGTCGCACCCAATGGATACGGGCATTGGTTTAATGTTTTGCCCGTGGGCACGCCCGCCCAGGACCCAAGAACCTAATGGGCAGTAGCCGGGTTTTATATTTTGTCTGTTGATAACCCATGCCCGACCCGATATATACGTTGAACACTTAAAGGTTTTGAACTTTGATCAAATTATGCTAGCTTGGTGATTTTTCTTTATCGCTCTTTTGATAATTGCATTGCTCTTTGAACTGTAGGTGATAATTTTTTAATTATTGATTATGTTACTCTTTGTTAAATTACCTATCTATTGAGATATTATTTATGCGAGACTTACTGGGTACCCATAGGGCATGCCTTACCCATTGAGCATGGACATAGGCATAGAGTTTTACCTGTCAACCTTATCAGACGTGTGTCGGACGGGCGAAGTCGGGTGCCAGATTGAGCATGGTTTTGCTCTGTCCGTACACGCCATCCTTAGCCAGCACACGCGAGCCGCGAGGCAGGGTTAGGATTGAGGTCGTGTGATCCGTTTGTAATTTTTGCTAAGAGCCTAAGACCGAGGAATAGGCGCGTGGGAGGAGTTTGTTCCTCTTTTACCCCTAATTAACCGCAGCCTTGCATCTTTAATAGTTGTTTCGTTAGAGTGAAGGGAAAACTGCCCAACACAATCTGCATACTCCGCATGGCCCGCACACCCTTGTGCATGCAGATTGGAGCAATTTGTGCATGTATGCAACAGTTGGAAGGGTTTAATATCAGGAGGAATCAGTCAAAATTAAAGGCACGCCTTGTATTATGGGACAATGACAAAAATATTAAGCACCCAGTAAATTAGGACAGAGGGAGTAACGAATAAAGAATCAAGACCAAGTTAGCGAGTAAAGATTTCTAGGAACGGGATTAAGTCTGACACTATCTCATTCTAGAAGCGAATCTAAGAAGATTCCAAGGACATAGTGATGGATCCAGAAAAACTTTAGAGCATAGGTACTATAGCTTGTATTTGCTATAAAAGTTCTATTTTAAATTTTGATCCAGAAAAACTTTAGAGCACAGACACTATAGCTTGTATTTGCTATAAATGTTTTATTTTAAATTTTCTAAATTACATAAGATTTCAATAGATCACTCACCGACGAGCCTAGGCGGCCGCCCGGGGTCATCGAGCGGTGGATCCACCACTGCAAGGACGTAATCCTAAGCTCAACGCAATTGCCTAGCCAAATGCCATGCCCACATCCAACGTGTCGGCGTTGCCGCTTGCAGCTCCAACAACAAGCATCGTTTGCTGGAGGTTGAAGAAGTGTAAAGGAGAGACTAAACTTGGGGCCCACATGACAACATAGGAGGGTACTTCATTACATGGAAGCATGGAACTATTCAATTCAGCTTGACACTTCTGGAGCTCCTAAATGGTATGATTTTTTTAATCTTTCAATACATGAATTTCTTAGAAAATTATTTTAAATCTATTTTTAACTTTACAATAGTTAATTTATTTATTTATATCATTAAATAGTTATCACAAACTATTTAGCTATTCAGCACAAAAGAATAGACCCTTAATGTCTATTCCATCAATTGAGCAGAGCAGCTTGATGAACAGAGCTCGGTGAGTTGGACACAACCATCAATTGAGCAGAGCAGAGGAACAAAGTAGGCAATAGGCTACACGAAGGTGCAAATTACATTAGATGCATTTTTTGTATTTAGCTGCCATGAAGAGCCCATGTATAAGAGAATTTTAAAAATCAATTTAAATATGTTATGAAATTAATCTCCTCCAGTTCTGTTTTATTTCTTTTATAATTCAAAATATGGCTAGCAAGTTTGCCTCAAAATATATATGGCTAGCAAGGAATTATTAATCGATTTGATTTATTGATAGATGGTAAAATTTATTCATATCTGTTGCAACGTACGGGCATAATATTAGTATATTCATAATTAACACCCATATAGTTCCCCATTATCTTTAAAAAAATGAGTACCACACTACAATTTTTGGGTGTCCTAATTCAACTTAATCTCCATATTTCTCTATGTATGTTATATATATGAAGCATTTCAAAATATTCTGTGTTCTCACAACCTTCCCCCCTCCCAAAAAAAACACCATATTCATGTATTTTCCGTGTGTATTGCCATCCTATTTTTTTGCATGCATTCTTATGGGGCACCTATGTTTTTGTCATTATGTGTTCTTCGTTTTCATATAAACAAGGCAACAAATGATTCTAACTATATCGTTGCAGTTGTGTTGCTTCCAGGGGCGGAGACAAGCCTAGGGCAATTAGGGTTTGAGCCCTAGGCTTGTCTCTGAAATTCCCTTTAGGTCCTACGAAAAAGAAATGGAAAATTGAAGATACAATGAAATATGTATTAGTTGAGCCCTAGGCGTTAGAAATTCTTGATTCCGCCCCTGGTTGCTTCTAGTGGAAATGCTAATACGGAGAAGTCTCATGTGTAGAAGGACAGATGCTACAACATATGAATGGCTCTACTTGCGCATGGTACTTGTGAAGAAGTAAAGCATGAACTTGGTAGCATCACCAATCTAAAAACAAATAAGATGTACAGAATGTCAAGAATCTACCATAAGAGCAACGGATATGGTTGGCTACTTTCATTGCCTTACAAAATTGATCTTACCCCTTAACATAATAGCAACGGAAATTGTCATATACTTATAATAGATCATGATGTCTCCTTTAGTACTGTTTGTAGTCCCACTGAGGATTTCCATTTAATGTCATTTTAGGTATATATCAGTGTCTAGGATTCATTGACCTATACCACCTCAACTCTGCAAGTATCTAACATAATATCATTTGACGCTGTCACAGGATAACATATGCATGTTAAAGGGAGAGCAGATCAAATTCAAATGCAGTCCAATATTATGCATTTTGTGTAAGAATAGTAGTTAGGTTATGAATAGGGGTGGTAGCTATCAAACATGCCAGGCATTTTTTTGCATTTTATTCATTTTGTGTAAGAATAGTAGTTGGGTTATGCATTTTGTTATAGTTGTAATTTTTCAACAAAAATTTAATGGGTTCTAACAGGCTTAGCCCATGATGAAGCCTAGGTGGCCATGCATGGGGTTGAGTCATTCTCTGGTTGAGAAAAATATTACGTGAGGATTAACTGTGTCTAATTATCTCTTGGTAGGCAAATAAGAAAATGATAAAGTTAGCTAAACAATAACCTTATTCATCCCTCGGACTCGTTTTGTTCAGGTTCATAAGTTTGATAAACTATAGCTTGCCCCCTTTTTAATTCGCTCGTCTCTTTGCTAACCTTGTCGTTTCTAATTTATCTTAAATGTCAAACACAAGTTAAAATAGTATAGGATCATCTGTTAATGATGTTTCACTATGGTTTCTTCTTAAAAGTGCAAAAGGAATGCTTCATGAAATAGTTTTGTCAAATAACTTAGACCTTGGAAGGAGTTGGGGTTTATTTACTTTAGCTAGATCTTATCCACCTTATGCAAGAAGCACCCTCAAACCTTATGTCAAAATCAAGGCTATTCAAGAGAATTGGTTTAGAAGTTTAGTGTTCTCTTTGAAAGATACATTATCCCATTCCATTCAAGTATAATCTGTTGTTGTTGTCATTTTGCCACTTCCAAGATGACATGCTTTCACTACTATAGATCCGGCCATGTGTGACGGCCTATCTGTGATGGGTCGTTGCGACCCGTCACGAAGGCTGTAATCTCTGACGGATACCAAAAAAACTCGTTTAAGATTAGACTTCACGGCACAACCTATCACAGATGAGGGGTCATCTATGACGGAGATGACCCCTCATCTGTGATGGGCTGTGTAACAAGAAACGTCAAAGATGACCAATGTCATCTATGATGGTTCGGTCTTACGGTCCGACAAAGACTGGTGGGTACCTATATATACCCCACTCCTCGTACTGTGTGGTATCCCAATCCTGTGTACTGTTCACATTTCGAGTAGGAGGGTTAGGGGCGAATCTTTGCTACATTTTTTGAGGAGCAAAGTGATTTGAGCTGAATTGACGCTAGGTTCGTGCATTATTGGTATACGTTGCATAAAATTTTTATACTATAAATTAATCCGTATTTTTATTGGTATTTCAGTATTGCAGATGGATCGGAATTGGATGTACAACAATAACCGCTTGAGCCAAGAGTATAGAAATGAAGCCGTTGAGTTCTTGAATATTACGGAGCATGACAAGTCTATATTTATTTTTTAGAGGACGTGGCTAGCAATTACCTGAGGCTAGCCAATAAAATAGATTTATTTTTTTGTGAAAAACATCATCATTGGCGGGTGATAATTAAAACCCATCAAAAATGACCATCATCTGTGATGGGTACAAAACAAAACCCATCACCAATTGTCATCTTTGATGGGTGGTAACTGCACCCATTATTGATGACTTGATCACCTTTGATGGGTTGTTATTTGCACCCATCACAGATGGGTCATCTATGACAGGTGGCAAATATACCAGCCGTGGGGGTGACCACATCTATGACGGGATGTAGACAAGACCCATCACAGATGTGCTTACTAGTGTTAGGTGTTCATCTGTCAAAGATGAGGTTTTCTCATCCGTGACCACTTATCAGTGACCAGGGCCTCACCCATTATAGATGTGGGTTATGACCCATCACAGATGACATGTTCCCTTGTAGTGTTTGAACATTATATCCCTAGGCCCATATTAGTGAAATCTCGCATTACCGTTTCCCTCTCCTTCTATTAATCGTAAGTAACATTTCAAGTTTGATTGATGATGAGTCATGGCTAGCAATAGTAGAATGACTCATGTCACGTTTCACATCTGATATATGTTGATCTAGATAAGTGTTGGGATGTAAGTAAAAGAACTTTGTACTATTTCATGAATTGAATCTATACAAAACTATAAAATTATTATATTTTAAACAAAAGCTATAATCCAATTTCCCGCCAAAAAAATGCTACCCTAAAAAATTTGTATTTGCCATAAAATTCTTATGTTCTAACGGAAACGTAAATCCATGCCCCTACTAGACCATCATACAATAGATGGGTTCAATGTTGTTCCAATATGACTATAAGTTAAAGTGGTCATGCTTATCTTAGTATCAGTGTAGAATGAGGAACGATAGGCCAACAACAGCTCTTGAAGGTATACTAAACAAAGCACTGTAGCTGACTTTTTAGAAAATACTGTAGCTATAGCACCATACAAGATGTGTCGACTGCTAGACCTAGAAATTGATGGTTCAGACCATGTACGCTGGAACAGGCCAAAATTTTGACAAATTGACCCTTTTGGAAAACTTATTAGGAGAATAGACCTTGGCCAAAACTTATTTCAAAAATGAACCGCTAGGTCAGCGCCAGTGATCCTGGTGTTGACCCCCTGTCCCCATGGCGAGTGGACGGAGCTGGCATGCCGACATGGTGGGGTTAGCACCGGTTTTTGATTTGAAGGTACGAACATAAAGGGACTATCCCAAACTGTAGAAATAGGCACTACCGTTGACCCCCTGACCTCAACGCCAGGCCCGTTGGCGCCGAGGTTGAGGACTTATCCCCGACCGCGGCCGGCCTGCTCCACCTATTCTTTCTTTCTTTCTTCAGCTCCAACAGAGGGTTTTGCCCTGCTATTCTATCTCCTCCCCTCTCTAATCCGCCTCAAATCTCGGCCAAATCGAAGCTTTTTTGACTGGATTTTGCATGGAGGAAGAGTAGTAAGGTAATCTCCTTCGATCCCTCTACTCATTTCTTCTTTTTACTAAGCTTTTGTTGAGTTTAGCGCAAACCCTAGGAAGGAAATTTGGGGTGAGGAATAGAATCAAATTGGTTTTTTTGTGCAAAGCTATTGGAATAGATATATGTGGTGCCAATTTTACCATGCATACCATATTATTTTGTTATTATTGATTGGGTCATTAATTGCATTGCAGGGTTAGGGTTGATTGTATCGAAGGATGTAAGGAGTGATAATATAGGATAAACAAACCTGATTGAAAATATGAGATGGTGAAATTGTCGAATAAAATACCCAGATATTGTATAGGAGGGGTATTTTGGTGGTTTTTTTTTTGACTTTTTGCCATCCTCCCGGATTGCGTATTCCCAAATGCCATCTTCCTGAACAACTTTGATAATTTGCCATTTGGGCCCGCCAAATTGTTTCTACTTTGCCACTTTTAGCCGCCAACTCAACAGACCGGGGTAGAAAATGACCTCACTGCCCCTCTTATTTCTCTTGTCCCTTCTTCCCGACCAGGGCCACCTCGACTCGGTGCCTTCTGGACAGCTAGCGATCGATGCCGGCAGCGACCCCGATCCCGGGATCTTTCTACCGCCGAGATCAAAGGAGTGGTGCTTGGCATTAGGGTGAGTGCCATCAGATCGAGTGGCCTCCAGACCAGACTTTACATCCCTGTGGAAGAAGACGCCGCATGGTACGGACATGCCAGCGGTGGTGACCATCGTGTCCGCTGCCACAGTCCTTGGGCAGCGAGGCGTACGATTGAGGAGCCCGATGCATGGGCTGGGGAGGCAGTTCGACAAGGCCGAGCCCGACCGGAGCAGAAGCACCTTGGGGTCCAGCGGCGATGTCCGGTAACAACACTGACGAGGCCATCCTCGTCGACTCCGTGGTGGCTGTGGCCAGCCCGATGGGAGAGGAAGGGACAAGTGAGATGAGTGGGGAAGTGGGTCATTTTCTACCCCGGTTTGCTGAGTTGGCAGCTAAAAGTGGCAAAGTAGAAACAATTCGGTGGGTCTGGATGGCAAATTATCAAAGTTGTTCAAAAAGATGGCATTTAGGAATATGTCATCCGGGAAGATAGAAAAAAGTCAAAAAACCCTATTTTGGTAGGGGCACCTATTATTATAAATGGGTTATTTATCAAAATTTTGATGTATATTCGATGTGTTAAATGCTCTATGTTTTTATTTAACTTGTAATGTGTTTGGTAGGATGGATGCAAGTGGTTATATCCCTCGTCAACAACCTCTGACGGGTGTCCCTCTCCCCATGCGTTGGTGTGACGATGAGTGCAAGTTCGTGATTAGCGAGGTAGATTTCGCGTATCGCCAAAGATATTGGATGTATTGTAACTATGCATACTTCTTGGAAAAGCCGAAGCCTCAAGGGAAGAAAGGAAAGTTGAAGAAGCTAGTGGAGGTAAATTTTTTTCTACCGATGTTTAATTCTTTTATCCATAGTTGCTAATACGTTCTCATACGTGAAGGTACCTAAGCCACCACCTCCTCTATGTGACTTTGTGGAATGGATAGATACGAAAGTCCATCCCAACGATGCAGTGTATCTTCGCATGTGTCAACAGTGGGCAAGTAAGCGTTTTGAACGACACTATGAGGTTGAATGCAGGGCTGAGGAAAAGCAGAAGAGGAGGGAGGAGAAAGAATGAAAGGAGAAAGAAGAGCATGAGGCCGAGAGGAAGAGGAAGCAGCAGAAGGCACAACATGCGAAGGAAGCCAGGCCGAAGGCTGCAAGGAAGGGGAAGTATTCCGCTGCACCTAGTAGGATGATGGTTAATGGATGGACCTATTTAAATTCTCTAAGGTATGTAAGAACGATTGATACGAACGTTTCACATTGAACTATACGTGCACATACCATTGATTGTTGATTATATATCTCGACTTTTGATGGATGATGCATCGAAATCAAAGCATGTTGTTATTTAACCCAAGGTTTTTGATTTTTGGTTCTCAAGTTTGGCCTTTACCTTCTTTAGCCAACACACGCCATTCTGAACTTGCTCCGATGCTTCTCGGTGCCTGTCGACGAACCAAGTATTCAATTTACTAAATGTGTCTGCTAGAATAGCTGTCACATGCAACTTTTGAATACCCCTTAAGACATTGTTGAAACTTTCAGTGAAGTTATTTATCATGAATCCGTACCTATGGCCGTCATGATCGAATGCCCTTGACCACTTGTGCTTGTTAGGCATATGATCATTCAACCACTTCTTAGGATGGTCTCCAAGTGTAACCATTAGCCCTTTGATCTCAGATAGGAAAACTGTCTTCTCGTTGATTTGCATGATACGTTCTAGCTCCTTCATCTGATCTTGGGTAGCTCCTGCGAAGTAGAAATTAGCTCAAAAGTGATGCATACACCATATGTGATGAATTGGATGGTGACCGGGTATGTCATTGCCGATTGAGTTGAGAATCCCAAGATGCCTGTTTGAAATAATGCAAACACCCTTGTTAGGTCCAATCAGTCGCCACCTAATTGTATGAATGAACCACTCTCAGTTTGAGGTATTCTCCTTCTCAACTAGAGCAAATGTTAGGGAAACTAACTGATAACTAGCATCGACCCCTATCGCTGTTAGCATAGTACCCTTAAACCTTCTACTTAGGAATGTCCCATTTATTGCAAAGACCGGCTGTAACTGCTTAAACACCTCCATGCACTGCCCAAATATCCATAAAGCACGACCAAAGATGGGTCTTGAGACACTGTTCACCACCCTTGTCTTTTCAGGGTGGGCCTCCACATACATGGAAAGGTTTTTGGTCTTGATGGTGTTCAGCAGTGTAGGCAACCGGACATATGCCTTGTCCCATTCACCAAATATGACTTTTATTGCCACCTCCTTAGCTCACCATGCTTTGCCATAGGATGAATGATATCAGAAGATAAACTACATGGTTTCAACTATAGCGCCGATAGAAATGGTAGGCTCAGCCTGGAAAAAGGTTACAACCCGTTACCAATGAACCTACATATGAGCTGCATGTGCTTTCTAGATGCCTCAGCACTGCAACAGGTGTGCTCTTTGCCCAATCCAGAGATTTTCCACCTATCGCAGTGGTATTCCGTGTGCGCACCTCACATTTATATGGCTCATCCAGACAAGCCACCATATACCTCACCGCAACATTAGAGTACTTCATTCGAAACGGACGATGGACACGGATGAAGTACTATTGCAGCCATATCTTCAACTCATCTATAGATCGGAATTCTAGCCCCTTTCTCGGCTCTTTTCCCATTGCATCAATGCCACCATCGTACTCTGGGTGATTGTCTGTAATTGCTTGATCCGCACTAAGATCCTCAAACTAAACTATTGCTGGATTGCAACCAACAACTTTCTCAAATATCGTTCTTTCTTCCTGTGTCATTGCACCAACAGGACGATCATTCTTTGAGTCAAAGGCATATTCATCCTCAAAGTGTAATTCATCGCCGGATGGTTCGTCTAGCAAAGCAAGGAGTAACCCATGATTTTCCATCGCCTTCACAAAGTCACTGCGGATATAAACACCCTCTCGTAGTAAGTGTTGTATACTAGAAGAACTATCTGTTATAGGCTCTTACTCAGCTTCTTGTTGATTGTCCCCACCCTGTTCATTATCCCTCTTCGTCTCATTTTCCTCATCCACGACATTTGATGTACAACCATCCATTAATTGACTAGCCGAGAACAATGCTTCATTTGCCATCAGTCTTACCAACACACTCTTCATCTCGCTTTCATCCTCCACCGCTACATTTATCGGTTCATGATATAAGAGAAGCGAAATCACATGCGGAGATTGATTAAGGTCTAGGCACTCCTTGTACTCCATCCCATGTACTTTCCAAGCGACAATTTCAAGCGACTTGAATTGTGACCCCATCACCATCTCAACGTATGTCGATCATTCCATCTTGCCGTTCAACTTTAACATGTGCTTATGTAACATAGGCCGGGCTCAAACATCGTATCTACTTTGCATAACTAAAGATTCATGTCTCCACTCAACACATCCTTTATACGGGACATAACTCCTCAACAGTAGGCCTAGCGAGAAATATCATTGGTTTAATAGTCATCCCCTCAAAATGGCTACCACCATTACTTAACTCGGTCACACTACCACTGTAATGCACACGGACCACTATATCCATCTATAGTATACGACAAAAAGTTTTTAAGGAACAATCCGTTAGTACATTTAACCACAAATTTGAAATAAAATATAAAATACAACAACTAGGACATGCGTTATCTATACTACAACTATCTAGCAATTACAACCTATACAATATTGTAATATAAAGTGTCACCTCTTATGCAATACTACAAATTGAAGCAAACACAATGAGGCTAGTACAATTTAGGTTTTACCACGACCACATGCACTACTGCAAATTGAAGCAAACACAGAGAGGCTAGTACAATTTTAGAATCCAATAAACATTCCTCAAGTTCTAAGTGGTTCTATTTTATCCCCAATGATGAGGTCTACCAAGACTATAAATTCACCATAACCACATACACAACAACATCACTCCACCACTACCTTCAATCACAATGAAAACACACAAAAATCGAATTCATAAATATCTACATCTCCATTTCTAGGGTTCTACCAAATTTTAGCAAATCCATAGTTCAAACAAAGAAATAGGGGAGTTTAGTAGGAGGATACCTTGGGGACTGAGTTCATCGTGAAATCCACCTAAAAAAACCTCGATTTGATGAAGATTTGGAGAGATTTGAAGAGTTGAGGAGAGAGAGGCCACGGGTGGAGATTGGGGAAGAAGAAGAGAGGATGGGTACGCACGAGGTCAGAGAACTTTTTATGTCTCCGATCTCAGCGCTAGACCCATTGGCGCTTAAGGTATGCACTTAGCGTTAACTGAGCTAGCGCCGACCTTTGTCACGTCGGTAAGCCAACCCAGCCTCTTGTCCACGCTGGCGGCCAGGTCAACGCTAGGCGCTCTGGTGCTGAGATGTCTGATCTCAACACCGTCATCGCTGGCACTGACCAGACGTTTCATTTTTGAATTAAGTTTTTACCGCGGTCTATTTTTATAATAATATTTTTATAATGAGATCCCTTTTATAATAAGTTTCTAAAAAATATCAATTTGTCAAATTTTTTTGCTGCAAACAGGTGCATCCTCTCCGTGCTTTCTCACCCCCAAATTCACCTCCTCACTCTCCGCTCCGCTAGCCGGCTTCCCTCCCCCCTCCCTCACGCGTGCGTGCCGCGTGCGAAGTCCCGACCTCCATCGATCCCCTCGCCTCGCTCGCTGGTCCCCCCATCCAAACCCTCCCTCTCCCTCTCGCTCGCAAACCATCCTCCTCCCCTCCTCCCGCGCCGCCGTACCCGTCCTCCTCCTCCTCCCCCCGCCGAAGCACGCCGGCCACCTCCAGCCGACCAGCTCCTCCTCCTCCTCCTCCCTCCCCACTCTCCGTTGCGCTGGTGTGGAGTGAGGACGGACTGAGCCGTGGGCGTGATTCCTTCAGGCGACAAGGAAGCCCTAGCTTGATTCTTTTCAGGCTCCGCCTCTCTTCTCCCCGCAGGGCGGACGGCTGCGGCGGCGGCGGCGGCTGCGTGGGCTTCCCACCATTCGTCTCTCGTCGATCCCTCTCCCTCTCCGCCGCCGAGGCTCTCTCTGCAAGGTATTCTTTGTCCTCCTGCGCCGCACTGACTCTACTTGGCGAGCGTGTCGCGGAGATCCATCCGAGCTTGGGCTCATTTCTTTAGCTGGGGATGAGTTCTAGTTTGCTGATGCGTCCAAACTCTCGTCCAAAATGTAACTTCTTTATCTCTAGCTAATCCATCAGCTTTATTGGGGATTCCGTTCGTGCGTGGCTGAAGAATCTATCAGCTTTACACCCCAAGTTAGGGCTGCCCCTGGGTCTAGGTATTGCTGATTTTATTTGGAAGCGCATTTAATTGCTGCCTGACCAAAAACATGTTGTTTTTTCCCCCTTTTTAGTTTAGACATTATTTAGTCATGCAAAGTTCGTCGAGCAGTAGGATTTGTTTTCACCCTCTTGTTCCTTCTTGTTTGCTTGTATACGCCATAAGCCAGTCTTTTGGTCATTGGCATGCAATACTTGTAAAGATGAGATTAGAATCTTCTGTGCGCTAATTGATCCTTTTATGTTACTGATGTTTCGTGTGTTTTAATCCTACCTCCTGCTGTCTAACTGGACCTGATGATGAAGCAAACTGTTTACATCTAGGGAGTGTTAGGACATAGGAATGCTATCATCGTGGTTTTCAGCTCATCACCAATCGACAGATGGACATGTTATGTGAAAATAGCAAGTGCATTAGTTTGTAGTTATTACGTGTGCTCCATTTTAAACTGTATATTTGGCACCAATTTTGGTGTACTGATCAATTGTCTATTTTTTTTACCAAATTGGCAAATTTTAATCTTTTTAATAGATAACTTTTCTCTTTGACATGTTGTATCCATCAATACAGGCAGCAACAATTGGATCTACTTGCCACTACAAAAGGATCAACAATCTGAACTAACCTTCGTTTGCTGGTTCATCATTGGGAATTAGGATTCTCTACAATGGCAGATGTGAGCCCTAGAACAGATACATCAACTGATGATACTGATGATAATCACATGGTAAGTCCATCCATTTTTCTGGATGAAGTCTTGTTAAACTTGATATGATTGGACACAAAGCAACAATTGTCTGGTTTCATGTATGGAGGGAATTACGAATTACTAAACTATTATACTAATTATCATTCAAAAATGAGACAGAACATCACTTGTAGCAATAGAAGTTTAAAATAGCAAGGTGGACCAGCGAACTAAGGATGTATACTGTAGAGGATGGTTTTATAGGAAAATTAGGCTATAGTTGTCAGTCATTCAGTAATAATCTCCAAAGTTCAGTATATGTTGCATGCACTACTTAGGAAGTTTGTTTGATACGAAAATCTTGGTGTCAGAGAATGTCCTTTGCAACAGAGGTTGATACCTTGGCATCTAATAATCTAATAGTACTACTGAATGATATGTATATGTGCGGTTCATGGGACCTACATATGGGTCCATCAAATTAGGGACTCCAGAAAACAATATAAACAGTTAGGTTTGCCTATTAAGAAAGTTGGCAAAGTATGCTGTTGGCACATTTTTGTGAGATTTTTGGAATTCATTCATGCGATTTGGATCCTTATGCTCCTTGAATTTGCTTGAGTTCTTCAAATACATTTCATTTTGTATTTTAGTCCCTTACAATAGCTTGTCTAATTGAACTTTTGATGTGTAGCATCATCTTATTTGCAACTTGTAATTTGGCTATTTGTTTCCTACAGTTTACAGCAACACATATGCTGTAGATTTGTTTCTGTCAACCATGATCTAGGTAGATTGTGTGGCAGTTGATAGTGGCAATTTTGATAACAGTGATCAGAACACTCATATCAAAAGATATACATATACGTTTGTTAAAAAATATGAAATGCAAACCCTAACAGGTGTATTTATAAGCCACACAATATGATAAAGATGTGGGGTTTTTTGCGTTAAGAAATTTATGGCAGAAAGTAATTTAATAGGCAATTAATAGGATGCATTAACAAAGTTACAAGCTAAGAGGTGATTATTCACGAAATTAAAGCTAGGTGATCAAATTCATTTTTTTGAATATGTTTTAGTCCATAAGCATTTGCTCTACCCATGGTGTGAATTCAAGGATCAGAATGAAAATGTAAAACAAAAGCAAACTGATCTTTCTTTTCATAAAAGATGGAATGCCATTAAATTTTGATGTAAAACATCAGAAAACAAGAAGGTAAAATTCATTATATAACATAGGAATGGCGGGAGTTTGATAGTTTGTTGTCATCTGCAGCTTGAACCAGGTCAGGCTGCTCTTGTTGCTGTGTCTGACTCTAGTGACAGATCCAAGGACAAACATGAAGATCAAAAGGTAAAATTTTGCAAGTAGCTCTCTCCTTTTCATTTCATATTGTTGTTATTGCAACAAATATTTTCCTTGTATAACTTTGCAGACATTGCGTCGGCTTGCCCAAAATCGCGAGGCTGCAAGGAAGAGTCGTTTGAGGAAAAAGGTACTTGTATGCTGCTGCAGTTTTTATACTAAAGGAGTTTATTGCTTTAAGTTTTAAAAACTGTTGGTTTATACCATGTTCTATTGTTGTTTTATTCTTTTATCTAGGCATTATTAAACTGTATTCTCACATTCGGATTCAACTATCGTTTCTATTTGTGATGACACAGTGCACAACGTAAATTGCTGGGGGCAAATAGAATGGTAAATTAATTTGTATAGGGGTTAGTAAACTTCAAAAGGGGGAAAGAATAATGGTTGAGGCTAGTTGGCTTACTATTCAGATTTGAACGAATATACAATTAAAGTTTATGCTGAAATTGTTACATGAAGTAAAAAAAGGAAAATGGTTTATGCAAGTTTCTTCAGCTTTTGTACATATTTTCATGGTCATGATTTAACGTTGCATTTGTAATTTGCTCTCTGTTAGGCATATGTTCAACAATTGGAGAATAGCAGGCTAAAGCTTACACAACTAGAACAAGAATTGCAACGAGCTCGGCAGCAGGTTTGCTTCCTATTGTGTTGCACTGTTTTGAGCTCTGGCTGCAAGAGTTCATTTGAAGTAGGCTTACGGAAATTTCTCACAGGGCATTTTTATATCCAGCTCAGTGGACCAGACTCATTCCATGAGTGGAAATGGTATATATCAGATCCTTCAATGTTTAATATGTCATCACTCTTATTGCCACAGAAACTGTTTGGTTGATCCTTAAAATGGAATATGAAAGGGATACATAAATGTTCTTCCTTGTTGACAGAGCAATAACACTGTATTTTCTTATAGGGGCATTGGCCTTTGATATGGAGTATGCACGTTGGTTGGAAGAACACAATAGGCAAATTAATGAGCTAAGGTCTGCAGTCAATGCCCATGCAAGTGATAATGAGCTCCGTGGTGTTGTTGACAAGATCATGTCACACTATGAGGAGATATTCAAGCAGAAAGGAAATGCTGCCAAAGCAGATGTCTTTCATGTGTTATCAGGCATGTGGAAGACACCAGCAGAGAGGTGTTTCTTGTGGCTAGGAGGATTCCGACCATCCGAGCTTTTAAAGGTCTGTAATGCAGTCTTACAATGTACTTGTTATTTATTTGAGGCGTCCTGCAATTGCAAAGCCCCTCCTATTATCAAAAGCAATGTTCTACTATAAGATATTAGCGAATGTGCTTGTAGTATGGTGGTAAATGCCTTCCAGTGGGAAGCTACCAACCACGGTTCAAATCCTGGTCTCACACCAAAAAAGGTCACTTGTTGGTTTCCCCAAAAAGCATGGGTTAAGAATTGACCTATGGAGGGCGGTCCTTCGTGTATGCGGCAGGGGTCTCAAAGCATGGGTTAAGGCCCGATCTATAGGGCGCGGCTCCCTGTGTAGGGGGGAGCAGCTTTCTTGACCTTCCTTGGCCGGTCGGCCCCGGTTTTGGGTGCTTCTTCTTAGTTGCAATAACTCAGGGGGTCTTTCCCCTTGGGGCCAAGTATTTTTTTACTGTAAGATATTAGCATATCAGGAACAGATATATCAATCTACATCTATTCTTTTTCTATGAAATATACATCATTGGATTATTTTAAACTAATGTGGGGTAATATAGGCAGACTAGTTTTGATAGTACTCATTATGATATCTTGCTTTGCATAACTCTTGCATTCCTTATTTCTTGCCATTGGAGAGCATGCCATTACTTCATATGGCCCTTATTTATTTGCTGATGAATTTACTGATGAGTAAACGTTACTAAAAGTAAGAAAACTGCAGCTGCTTTCGACACAGCTTGAACCCCTCACTGAGCAGCAGCTGTCAGGAATAGCCAACCTTCAGCAGTCTTCACAACAAGCTGAAGATGCTCTTTCACAAGGAATGGAGGCCCTTCAGCAGTCCTTGGCAGAAACATTGGCTGGATCTCTTGGTTCTTCTGGATCAACAGGAAACGTGGCAAACTACATGGGCCAAATGGCTATGGCCATGGGGAAGCTTGGAACCCTTGAGAATTTCCTTCGCCAGGTACCTTTTTTTTTTCTTTTGAATGTAAGTTATGTACACAAAACTTTGTTTAATATAGTCTTATGATATTGGAGTAGTATATGAATTTTCGAGTAATCTATAGTTTAAAATCGTATACTAAATCCTTTTGATCTTTCTTTTTCACAATATCAAGGCTGATAACCTGCGGCAACAGACTCTTCAACAGATGCAAAGGATACTGACCACGAGGCAGTGTGCCCGCGCACTTCTTGTGATAAGCGATTACTCTTCGCGGCTCCGTGCCCTTAGTTCCCTCTGGCTTGCTCGGCCAAAAGAATAGCAAGCGCATGTAACTTGACTGCAACACATTTTTCAGTGTTTGGGAGGTGGTGATGATCATACCTGGAAGAGTTGACAATCCTGCAAAGGACTTGATTCGGAGATATCTGCACATACTATAATCCAAAGAGATCCTGTGTTGAGGTAGCTTAGTCTTATGGTTGAGTGCATTAGGCCCTGGCCCATGTTGTACTGTTAGCCGCTGTAAAATACTGTTTCATTATTACTTATGTATCTGTAAAATCCTGATTTTCAGAGAATCATTAGAATGTGAATTGGGAACGGTCTCATTGACCCTCCCTGGGCATTTGACATCTTGTAGGAAAAACTAGCTTACTAGCATTGGACACAGCGCCATGTCAATAATCTAATTGAGGATATGCGATCATTTTGCCTTGGAATTTCAGTGACTGATGGATTGTATTTTGTTGATTGAACACTACAGTACTACACGTGTTCTGTGAATTATGACGGCAATGAAATCAGACTCTAGATTAACATCTTTTTCCTGGGAATTCATTCTGCTGCGTGGCGAGAAATTTCATGACTGTCAGCTGCACTGAAATATTTGACTCCATCCATTCCGGAATGAACCCGCGATACATCTATATGCTGATGCTGATGCTTTGATGACCGACCTGACGCAGTGACACGTCATAATGGATGCCAAATAGATAGATCCAAACCAAAAATACATATACATAATCATCCTCAAAATTACAAGTCGTACAAGACCACGTAGGATCCATTAATCACTTTATACAGATGTACAAAGAATGACATTTTCCTTTTGAAATTTTGATATCTCGACCACACATACATGTTCATATGTATACAACGGTAAAGCTACCATCACCGTTATCCCAACTCCTTTCATTAGAACTTTAAGAAACCGAGTGTTACTAAAATATAACTACGGTTTTAAGAGTATTTGGTTTATCTCTATTACTTAAAAGAGGGAGTCGTCGTCTTTCTGCCCCTTCATCTCCCACCACCACTGAAAACCTATTCCCTCCTATAAAAACCGTCTAGTCTAAAAAAAACTGATTTCTCAAAAAAAAAAAACCACCACCACCGGCAGAATAAAGGGACGGCTATGAGAGGCAGGGGCACGCATGGGTCTCCAGCTGGGCGCTCAAGTGCCCAGCAGCGGGAAACCGGGGGTGAGGGGTGGCGCATCTACAGGCTTCCACGGATGGCGCCATGTCGTGAACGGATGACGTTGATGCGAGGTGGCTGTGGCGCAATTGGGCATTTGGCTTGGGCTAAGAGAGGGCAACACTGCAGCGGATGGCCTAGCACAGGACACGGTTGCTAGCTCGGCTGCACGGCCTGGGCTAGGACCCAGGTCAAGCACCTGGCGGGCAACTGATTTTTTGGGATTAAATAGTGGAATTGAGAATAGATAAAGAGAGGAGGGCTAATTTTGTAAAAGCGGTTGTACGAATTTGAATAGAGGGGATACAAGTGTGAATTCAAATGCTTGTTTTTAAATATTTTATTTCTAGAGTTATTGTTCTTTTGCATTTTATTTTCCAGCCTTGCCTCCATTTTATTTGGTTGGATTTCTCTGTTTCATATTTGGATTCATTAATTGATTCACAATTTAAGTTGCCACCAAAATGAAAGAGAACAAATGATAAATAAATCGAGCATGATGCAATTTAACAAAAGATTTTTTTTATTATTTGGATTTTTGGTTTCCTTTTTTATTGATCAAAATTTAAAGGATGTTACATGATTTTTTCCATAACTTTCTATAGAATTGAAACTTTTACTGCCAAGGGGCATCGGCCCCTAGGTAACATGGATAAGTATCTAGAGGCACTGATCAGAGGTTCGCGGAGTCGAAGGAAGAGAGGAGGACTCCAGGTGGACGTGGCAGCCCGTTACGTCCTCATCTTTTAGAAGAATCATATAAAGACAGAGGTTTGCATAATCTTTTAAGATTTAAATATAAAAATATTTGAAATGTTGTATGTAAGATCTTATCTTGATTTTTAAATATGATATGGAAAATATAGAACCTAAAGCTGAAGGAGAGTCCGGTAGAGGCGAAGAAAAAATTCAGGCAAATAAATGAAACAATTGCCCCAGTCAGCTTAGTCTCACAACAGCCAAAAGTGAGTTGGGAGGTCAATGCAACCCACCATACGCCCAGCAACCTAGGCTTAGATGGCAATAAAGCTTGTAGCATGCTCACTAGCCTGAGCAACTTTGGCGCCTCCAACCACATGATGGGCTTTTCAGAGCATGAATTGCAGGAAGCTGAGGACTTTGTTGAGTTTTTTTAGAAGCTAATGATCATTAAACTTTGACAAACATATGAATTTGTATTGAAAAACAATTAGATTGTTGGTCTGACAATGTGCTTACAAATATATGCAATATAATTGTATTACTATAGTCATGACATGAATGTATAATTCATATCATTAATTGGTAAGGATTAATAAGATATACTACTTTGGTTCACCGTTGTGATGGGGTATTTAAATCCTGCATATCGGTTTATTGGTAAAAAGACCATAAAAAGTGAGTGCTTGAAATTTTTCAATGTGAGAAAGAAAACCTTATGAAGAGTCATAGGAGTGTGGACATGATTAACTTGTAATTTATGGACATCTAATTAAAATCTTTGCTACATGGCTTTAGTTGCATAGAAGGTACTCAACAGCGGATAGTAGGGTCATAGCAGAATTCCATCGACGTAGCAGATAGTGGGCAATATAGCGGATGCTATATTCAAAGAGAGGAATAAGCAAAACCACTCAAAATATAAGTGCATTGTGTATATATCATGAGTTTATGTGAGATCAATTTACTTGTTGAAATTATAAATTGTAGAGTAGTGCTTAATTAACTCAAAAAATATCATTAGGACAACCTATTAGTCATGCAGACAAGTCCAAAAATTAAAAAAATAATTTTTATATTATGTACCAAATAGCGGCGGCTGTTGTGGTGCTGCGGCCACGATAGAGGCTGCTATTTTGCACATAGCGGTCACAATGTTTCCGTCGCTATGTTGGCAACGCAACATTGTCGCGTTAGTGGAAACACCCCGCTACTGCTGTTGTGGCCGCAACTCCGCTATTTAGCACCATGGTTGCTCATCACATAGATAAAAATTGGACAATGCAATGCTGAGTGCTGAACTTTATCGAGTTGGATCATCCACACCCTGGGAATGTGATAGGTTAGGGCAGCTTTGTTGCCTAGCTGAATGGAAAATCGAAGACACGGTTATAACAATTACTCTTGTAATGCTTTCAACATGATGTTGTTATTTGGAGTTCAAGGCTTTCAGCTAGAAGATCAAGTTGTTTTATCGCTAAATACTTTCATGTTCCTTGTTGTGCTCACATTATCAATTTAGTGGTGAATGATGGAATAACACCCTTAGCATCTTTGATGAACATATTAGGAAAACGGTAAAGTACATCAAGTAATCTCCATCTCTTATGCAAAGTTTGTAGAATTTTGTAGCGATCATGCAACGAAAATGCGAGGACTCGAACTTGATGTGTCAAGTCAATTTTATCACACGTTGAAAACTTGCATTGCATACTGGGTTGCATTAGTGTCTCTTGCACATACATATGTAAATTGTAAGTGTAAGCTAATCACGGAAAAGTGGTCTTTGTAGCCATCACTTGGGTGGGTCCTTGGCCGAACTTACTCCTGTATTTTCAAGTTCAACATATTGCATTGCAAATATATTTTATCCATATATTGTAAATGTCAAGATTGCGTTAAAAGTTGCTTGTGCTTCAGATGAAACTGATTTGAAGAATATGAGCAGTGCAATGTTGTATAAATTTGACAAGTATTGGGAGGAAAAGTAATGGTGCTTGCTACTGTTCTAGACCCAAGGTTCAAGTTAAGATTTCTTCAGTGGTGTTCTGAGCAAATTTATGCACCTAAATAAACTGAAAAGGAGCCACATCATAGGCTTCACGTGTGGATAAGAACCAAGTCCTTGCCTCAGTTTCAAGCCATTTTCATCTTTTTGCGATCTTATTCATAAAATGCACCAAAGTCACGGTTGCTTGTATATCTTGATGAACAAAATGAGGACTTAGAAAACAAAGGTTTTGGCTATGAATTTCCTAACTATACCGACTAGCTCGGTGTCTTCTTAATCAACTTTCAGTGCTAGCCTATTAGGGGAGAGTTTTAAATTATTAACATAATGCTCTACGGCCAACAATGGTTGTTGAGGCATTGATTTGTGCTTGTTGAATTAAAGGCGCTCTCATGATTACAATATGCTAAGTTTATGTAATGTTACATGTCTCTTTTCAATACATGACTAAATAATTAATACTTCCAAATTTCAGGAAGAAGACGATGATGGTGCATGTGTATACTCTGTTCTCAACAACCACTATTACTGGCACAATAAGACCAAATAACCTGCAAGCCAAACTTTAGACATCTTATTGCACAAATCACACGCCTACGATAGTTCCATCTTAAGTTAAAAACAAGCGTCCACAAACTTAGATTATTCATGGGCAAAGCATCCTAAGCAGCATCTGATCCCCCATTATCTTCTATCAACAGAAGTCAGTATTGACAGGTTAGACACTACCTAGTCAACTTCCATAGTCTTATGAGCAAAGTTATATCATATATACGATGAGGGAGGCGCAGCAAGGCAAACCAACTGCAACTAATAGCCTCCCTAGTTAAAGCTCCAGGTCTTTGCCCTCCTTGGGATTTCGCATGGTGGCAGGATTTCATTCTTTCATAACACCCATGCGAAGAACCCGCAGATCGACCCCCTTGTGGATGTCCAGTTCCCGCATCCATAGAAATACCGCCCGTGCATTGGCCCTGGTTTGTAGGTAACTTTAATCTGGCTCAGCACTCCGCAGTGGCAGTATGGCTTCTTCACTGCGGCGCAAGCATATGGGTTAACCTGCACAGGAGATCCAAGCACTTCCATTGGCTTATGCAGTGAGTGGTTGGGATCTGGAGAATGCGCAGGGGATGACTGGCACGTTATTGACTGTGGGGCAGATTGCCACACAAGTGAGTTGGTGATCGAAAACTTGAAGCCCTGGTGCATCAACAGTGCAAGGAGGCGAGCAGTATTGCGAGCATCATCAAGCCCACAGTGAGCACGGCCCTCCCATGTAAGGCCAGCCAACTGAACTGCCTCTTTTAAGTTGCACCGGACACCCCCAAACACTTCCTGGAAAGGAACCTTCAAGTTTATCCACCTGCAATTTGTGCAAAAGATGTTGGCTTTTATAAGAATATATTCAAAGCACGCAACTCAGGTAGTCAGGTCTTTGAACTCAGAGACTCAAATATGACTTAGTCATTAGAAAGATGAACAAAAACATGTTACTCTGTCTATTGGATTCTATAAGGCACTATTTGATTTGGTAGGGTCTCCAAAAGCTGAAATTTTGATCATTACTTTCTTACACCATATGGCTCACACGACAAGATTATGGCCATAGGAAAGTACTTTCAAATATGAGACTAATGGTGCCAATTGTTAAAAACAAAATCTACATAACGCTGGACTAATTCTAAGAAAAAATCACAAATTTGGAATTTGTGTGCGCCCTATGAAAATGAACAGAGTATCAAGTATGCATGCAGAAATATCTTCACTACTTCTCATCATAAACAAGATGAGACACAGAGCATACAGAAAAAAATCAGTCATATTAACTCTATTAATCTAACCAACTTTTCTTATTCTATAGAAGTGTAGACAAAGTATAATCTTAGCAATCCTGATATTTGCTCAATAAGTATATAAAAAAAACCTAGAGTGCTATTCTAATTTTTTTTGCTCAAGACAGAATTCCCAGTATGCTTCCACTAATAACACATTCAAGGTTGTTGCTCACCTTGCTAATTACAATGATTCCTTGTGCAAATTGGATATAGTAACAGAGCATGAATCTCATAATCTCAAACCAGGAAAATCAGTACAAAAAAATACAGAACATATATGAAGAATTTTCCTATTTGTGCATAACGAATGTCCTGTTCTCATTTATGGCACTTTTTTTTTGCTATTTCACACATAACAAAAATTCGATTTTCCTAAAAATGAAATTTTCCTTTTCTTACAGGGTAACATTTAAGATTTAGTTGAGAAAATCATGAAAAATACAAAAAAATACTAGGATAATTTTAATAGAATTTTCGAAAATTCAGAACACTTACGATCTTAAAGATGTTGCATAAAAGATAAAAAAAGTTATGAAACTTTCATAATCTTTCCAGTATAAGTTGTTATTTTCCTAGTATAAGTTTTTTTTTGGAATTTTTCTTATTATAAAACTTTCATAATGTTTTTGTTCAAATATGATCCTTCAGTAGTCTATTTGTTTTACCTTTTTCTGACTTTTACTTTTGAACCTCCTAACAGTCAAACCCCACCGACTACAAGAAATTAAGAAAAATGCCATTTTTTTAGAAGACTGCTAATGGAGTAGTGGCAAGTGTCAAAGACCACAAAAATTAGTGGAGCAAATGAGAATGGGAGTTTCATTAGTGGAAAAAACAAATTTTCCCAAACATATATATATGCGTGTATTGCAACATATAGTCTACTTCTAAATAGACTATGGGCCTGTTCACTTCGTTGCCAAAATAAACCTTGCCAATTTGTTGGTAGAGCCAAGATTGGCGATGCCGAATTTTGGTAAGGTCAAAAATGTGAAGGTGTTGTTTGGTTTGATACCTTACCAAATTTTGGTTTAGTTTTGTGAGTGAAAGGTTCTGGAATTACCAAATTTTGGTAGAGTTTGGTAAGGTTTGGTAAAACCTTAGTTTGTTGCCATACCAAAATTTGGCAATTAGATTGTTGCCGTACCAAAATTTGGCAATGCCAAAATTTGATAAGGTCTATTTTGCCAATGAAGTGAACATGCCCAATATCTACTTCCACGAAATTTCAACTTTAAGGACACATTTGGAAAAGTGAATCTCCAAACTACAATGGGCCAATGGGGGATCTTAACTGTTTCCTACAAACTCCATTCAAACTTGTATGTTCAAATACTTCAAACGAGCCCTAATATTTCATACTTACATTATGGCGAATAGCAAAAACTTATCTCCTAATCTGGTTCAATCAGAGTATAGCAGCCGCAATTAAGACACAGTAAAGGCGCAAGGCAAAACAACACCTTACACCACAACCAAAAAGAAGAA
Organism: Oryza meyeriana var. granulata; assembly: GCA_003991445.1. Classification (NCBI taxonomy): domain Eukaryota; kingdom Viridiplantae; phylum Streptophyta; class Magnoliopsida; order Poales; family Poaceae; genus Oryza; species Oryza meyeriana. Next base: position 285,506 of record RYFJ01002254.1, read on the forward strand.
ACAAAAAAATATGGTCCATAACTAAACAATACACACAAAATCTCAAACCTAACAGGCCAAATAAAGCACCAGGCCAGCCCCATAGTCGCCAGGAACCCAAGTACAGCTATGGGTGGTAATGGACCCAACTTTTTGGCCTACAAAATTTAAGGGCTGGGCCCAAAAAGGGTTAGGCTGACTTTTGTCTAGATTTTTGAGCTAAAAATACAAGAGGGCTGAGGTCGGTTGTGAAAGAACCCATGGGCCTTGGCCCATTACCATCCCTAAGTACAGCACAGCAACAGGTTGAGGACCATCGATGTAAAAAAATGTGGATAGAAGGGGATAGTGTTCTTCAGAAATGCTAGTTCAGGATGCAGGATGTGACCCGGACCCCAATAAATCAGGGTCAATGAATTTGTGTCTGATAACCCAATCATATGAATCTATTTAATAAAAGAATTATCAAATAAAAAATTAAAAAATTAAAAACACCTACTCCATGTATTATCACATAACTGACAGTACTCTACAAAAAAGATCCTAATGTACCACTATAATAAAACCATAAAAGCTGCTTTCCTTAGGCTACTCCTTGCATTGATGTAAAGAAATATGAAAGCAATAAAAATATTTTTGGTGTGATTGTAATGTGGAGACATGTGTGGTTGTGTGTCTTGTAAATATTTCTCTCCTTAATGCAATGATACGCAGTTCTCCTGTGTATTCCAGAAAAACATAAAAGCTGCAGGCCGCAGCCCCACTCTTCCCAATTCCCTCATCTGTAGGTCTTTCTTTTTCTACATAAAGCATCCATATCTGCTTCCTCCACAATCTCCTCCTCTTGGTCTCCTTCCTCCATGAAGGAGCCATGGAAGGATGCTGTATTTCTTCAATTTTGTCTAGGAGTCTTGAGTAGCTTACCAACTTCCTTCAACCTCCTAGGCTGATAGGCCCATTCCACCTCTCCCTCGTCCCTCTCCTTTCCTCTGCTCTCATCCCTCCCTGCCACAGTTCATGACCACACAAACCAAGTTAGCTACTGACCCACGATCCACGACGTTTGAGCCTGGGTCTTGCAATGTGGCTTCGACCCTGGTGCCTGTGAACATGACCAGACCATATATCTTCTTTGTTATGTCTGCTAGACCAGCCCATGTATCATCCTCTCTCACTCCTAGGCCCATATATAAGCATGTTCAAAGTGGGCACCCCCTAAAGTTAGGGGCAAAAAAAGTACTTAAGTATATGATACCATGACAAGAAAGACTTGGTGGATTAACAATGATAACACTTGAAAAAGGACTTAATTATGACTTGGTGGGCCAATAATGGAGTATCATTGAAGAATTCATTTCAAGTAATATTAGATGGATGTCGTTTTTCAGTATAAATTGAGATATACTATGTGTTTACAGACTATCTTTACTATTTTAGCATGAATGCTAATGTAGTTCTTAATATTGTGAAATAAAAACATATGTTTGCAGTTATAAAATGAAAAGGAAAATATTTTGGTTAATGGCACTTTCAAAATACAGGTCCTTACTTTGTGTTTTGCACCAGGGTCTCAAATTGTTGGGGTATGGCCCTGCTCACTTCCTCAACCCCCCTATAGTACCCCCCCCTCCTCTCACAGTCTAACCCCAGCTGCAACAACAGTAATGATTAGGTGAGGCAAGAAGCAAAGCAGAGGAAGGATGGGAGAGTAGCAAATCGATGCCAGAGGAGGGGAAGGCGCACCAGAGGAAATTGTGCATGAGTGGTTAGCAAAATGGGGATGGACTGGAGAGGATGATGCTCCAACATCAAGACAGTGAGAAAATGCTGGTGTCGATGCAAAGGGTGTCACAGATCCACAGTTGCACGGAGAGCTCCTAGGGTTTCCAGGGTGAGCTTCTCCCTCTCATTGCCACCTCTGGTTATGCTCACAAGGTGCCAGCAACACCCTGACCCCTGGACACACCTCGATGCTAAGAAATGCTCAAGTCACGCCTATGTGACTTCTTAATAACCATGATATCAACTGCCTAAAATCTTGGTATTAATAACTTAATCTATAAGATTTTAACTCAGTCTAAAATTGTGTTGCTTGGTCGCCCAATAAACGAGTTAGTAAAGCCCGTCCTTTCTTAGCTTGTTTGACATCATGTTCGAGAACCAGAAGGGGAACCAACAAGCAGTGATGGGTAGGTGAGCTTAGCCCCAGGCATCACTGGCCAGTTGCCGCAATTCAAGACCAGGCATGAGGGAGGACAAGACCAGGAAATAGGATGGGTCGATAACTGTGTCTTTATCACGAATCAACTGTCATATCCAGTTGTGTAGAGGATGAGTCTCCCTAACAAGAGCTGACCAAACTCTCTTAACTGGAAAATTTAACAAGCAACATAATTAAGGACAAAAACTCAGCTAAACATACGAGGACAGTACAGGTGCTAGCTGGTAGCTGGCCTGATGATGGTACTAACACAGTAAAAGAACAAGAAACATGTGCATGCTGGTGCTTTGCACATGATCATAAAAGAAGTGATTGCATTATGTATGTTCTGAATGTAGCTAAGCATACAAGGATGGTACAGGTGCTGGCTGGTGGCCTGCCTGATGATGGTACTGAACTAGTAAAAGAACAAGAAAAAGGTGCAAGCTTGGAGCCTTGAACATGATCACAAAACAGATGATTTGCACGATGCACATTCTAAATCTAACATATTACCAGTTTGATCTAGGAAAAGAGCCATTCAGAAAGTTAATCCTGTAAAACTTTAGGTCTAAAGGTATGACTAAGACATGGTTTTTGCTGTGTTCAGAAAAATTACTTTCTTATTACTTGTTCGGTGCAATATTAAAAAGCACTTTGTTTACTACAAGGCTCCTTTTAAAGAAATAAAATGCATACTCCATATAGTGGTCCAACAAACTACAAAAATTAAGACATTAGGGCAAGCAAGAAACAAAAGTTTGTTTGCGTGCGTAGTTTTCTTTCATTTTTCTCCCCTTTGTTTCTTCCAACACATGTTCAATTCAAACTTGATTTTAAGTAGATGTATGCTAAGAACTGCATTCAGTTTCCTTCAGAATTTTTATGTTAATTGTGTAGTGACGTTAAAGAAGTGTGCATGGTTAAACCTCTTCCATGGTTTGCAATACACACGGTGACATGGCTCCACATGTTAATGTTTGAAAATGCGAAAAAAAGGGAGTTCCCTTGAGAATGGTAAATATGTAAATTGATTAAATTTACCTAAATTTCACACTAAAAGATGAAAATAATAATACATTGAGACAGTAATCTATTGCTACGACTAAACAAATGCCAACTCAAATCAACATGGCAAGTTGACATAACACAATTACAAACCCATAGAAAAGTTTGTACAACAAACACAAGTATAATTATTAAGTGCAAAAGAAGTACAAAACTAAACACATTAGTATAGCGTGTGCATGTTATATCAAAACAAAACAGGCTGCCCAAATTAAGGGCCAGATAAATATGGGATATAAGTTACCTGTTAAAGTAAGGGGGCTTCCTTATTCTCTTTAATCTGCACTCAGATTCCAACATTACACGGCAATCCCAGTTAGACCATGTCACAACAGCAAAGTTCTTGTGCTTAATCCCTTTTTCCTCCAACCACTTATCATGCATGAGCAATGCCTCACTTAGAGGCACACCTCTGTCTACCTAGACACGCATGGAAAAAATTGTATTACCTCTCACAACAAAAGAATAGTAAAACTATGGATCATATTCGTTGAGTAAAACAGCATTTTTTTCAAAATGGGCAAAATACAGTTTCAATAAAATAATTCCGCATACTAATATTAAATATTATGGTTCTAAATGTATTAAACAGTGAAGAATGATAATTTGTTCGCTAAACATATTAAATATGATTACATCTTGTCCCCTAATGGATTAAAATATGTTGATTTGTGGACTTCAGAGCCAACCTTACCATTAAAAAACTATGTTTAAACTAAACTTTAAACACGATTTGAAGAACTCATCAAATCAAAAGGTCAATTATGCCTGTCTCTGCTAACCCAGAAATATGGTAGCTAAGAAAAGCTGACAATGCAACCAAATCTAAATTGGGAATGCATACTTCCAAACAGTTTCCACTTTATCAGTGTCAAGCCAAATGTTGCCTGAAATACAAACCAGGCACCTAATTGGTATCTCAACAGTCAACAGTCCGTCAATTGCAGACACGAAACAGAAAACAACAAGACCCTGCTCAAAATGTTTCTACTGACATCTCTCCTTGGATGGCTCTGAAGATAATATCAGCAGAAATGTGATGGCTCTATGGATGGTTCAGGTAAAATAGCAAGTTAGATACTCCCTCAGTAGAAAATAATAAGGTGTATAATACTTCAAAAAAGCCAAACTTTGTAAATTTTGACCAACAATTAGTCAAATTATAAGTATAGTTAGTGTATAAAAGTTATACCAATAAACTCATCTTTCAAAGAGCTTTCATAAAACATTGGTTCTATAGATATTAATATTATGAATATATTTTATGCGCAATCAATGGTCAAAGTCTTGTCTTAAAGACTTTTTCCAAATAAAATATGCCCTATAATTTTCTACGGAGGGAGTAGAATATTTGGAAGAAGGTGATTCAGTAAAGCTTTTAGCAAAAGAAACTAAAAGCTTCATATCAAAGAGAGACAAAAGACCTAGCTGTGGTCTACAAAGCATGGGTATGGAACTAGACAATGAATGATAAAGATAGTCAACTTTGAAAGGACTGTGTTCAACCAATCATGGATTGATGGGATAAGTAGAACGCCACAGTACACCTTTGGAGTATGGATTGTAAACTTGTCTTTGCCATACAAAGTACCTAAGGAACAAATAAATAAATGGTGTTTTATCTAATCTAGCCTACAGGAGACACATTTGACCAATATCAGAAATTTTACTGAATTCTAAGAAAATGTATAAACCCAGATAGCTCTAGTGTGCTTATACCAGTTTTCTAAAAGTCAGATGCCTAAGCCTGCCTAATTGGCTAATAGGTGATGCGAGCTGGTAAGCCACCCAACTAGAGCCCAGTGCCTTGGCTGTACACTGGTTTTTTAATAAAAGTAACATGAAAAGCATCGGCTCCCTTTTGTCTACTATACACTTAAGTACATAAATGATCACTTGGCAATGAAAGCTATTAGCCCAAGCAATCATGTTGAGAAAACCTGTTTAATTGAAATTGCATGCTTGTCAAAGATAACGAGTATTCAAAACTATAATAGGCACAAACCTGAATCTGTTGAATGCCAGTAAGCTCCTTGCAAAAGTCAGTCAAAAGTTGATGATATGCTGGCCGAACATACGTTTGGAAGGAAGCTTCTAGTTGTCCAGTTGCACTGTTAACCAAGACAGATGGAAACTCAATGATCTCTTGTGGATGTGGATTGTTCTCCTTGTCACAGGTTGCTTCAAAGTCAATAACCACAAAATATTGAAATTCCTGAAGTTGTGCATCAGGAGGGTAACCTTGAGGGAGCATCTTGAATGGAAGATATTGAACCCTATTCTCAATAGGAAAACTGTGGTCCCTGTTTATTTGATAAAATTGGTTGTCAAAGTTGTAAGGTTGTGACTGTCGCGGCATTTGGTAATCAGCATAAATAAATGGATAGGCATAATATTCTGGTCGCTGAAAGGGTCTGATAAAGCCTTGATTTTGAAGGGGAGATGACTCCAAGACATTTTCTGTTGCAATACTATCATTCTTTTTTTCACTATTCTCAGGAAACCCATTGTTTCTCTGCTCTTGCGGGTTATACTGAGAAATTGGCTTGAGGCACCCTGTAGGTGCCTCATTATTAACTTGCATTTCCTCTGCAAAAAATAAATCAGATTAGAACATAATAGAATTAACACTGCAATGCAACGAAGTTCATGCAGTTCCAGGAAAATATTAAAATTGCACCACACCTAACATATCATACGCAACCTGATCATTTCCAATCAATACTTGAGACACCAAAAGATGCCAAGATAACATCTCTCTCAAATAATTAATGGCTGAAGTAGTTCATACACTAAGGTCTAAGCAGGAAGTTTTCATAGCAAAGGCGGCATGTCGAAAAAGCATTGAAAATTGATGCTTAAATACAGTCTTTGACATTACTATCACAGAAAAAAAATGTTTCATGGGTTACTACTAAAAATGGACATAAATGACCCAATGAGTCTCTCAGTTAACAGGTAGGTCCACCAGTTGACAAGTCCAACTGCCAGTTCAATATTATTACAATAAAATAGCTATGCTCATTAGCATGCTGGGAAATATAGACTGCAGTTCTACCGCTCTGTCCCAAAATATAAGATGCATACGTTTTTCACACGGTCTCCAATGTTATTCTTTGACTAGTAATCTCTTTCATAATGTATTATAACTACAAAATTAACATTATGTGAAAGTACTTTCAAATACGAATGTAATGATATTACATGCATGACACTAAAAGTGTATATTGTTAGTTTTAGCCAAAATTTTCAAACATTGATTTTCCTAAAAACTAGTGCCATACCCGTGCGTTGCAACGGATCAGACAAGGGTTTTACGGAGTTTCTTTGTGGTAACATGGTTTTTTTTGGGTAGGATGGTGTTTTAGGAGTGGGAGGGTGGTTTTTTTACCTGGGGAAGTAAAGTAGTTGGGGGAGGAGGACGACTCCGCTTTTATAGTAGTAGAGAGACAAGGGTGCCTTATATTTTGTGACGGAGAGAGTACAACCTATTTTTTTTTGCAAGAAACAGTACCTCCCCTGAAATGATGCACTATCGTTTGACCTGAGCATAATATGAGTGCCCCAAAAAATAAGTTAAAAACAGCAGTCTAATCTCAGTTGAAAATTTTGGGTTAGTCAATGAACTTGAAGTCACTCATATGTGACCTTTTTAAGTAAACCTCATCTAGCTCCGCAGTAGCAAATATACTATTACAGTAGTGCCCCTGACATCGCCATAAGCAAAAACTACCGAATTATCCAACAAGTACCCTACATCATCAGTTCATCACCTACCTGATCCCCAGCACCCCAGTCCCCAGCGATATTCGCAGGCCTAGCCATGACATAAACACCAAAATAAACAATTACAAGACATTCGCAGGCAAAACAACAAACAAACAATTACAATTCATTGTGGTTCCTAGAAGGAGAGCTCACAGAGCTGGAACACCAACGTAGTCCATCACCAACCCAGATACTGCTATAACCTGGTAGTCCATCACCAACCCAGATACTGCTATAACCTGGTAGTCCATCACCAACCCAGATACTGCTACAACCTAAGATCACGTTAATCGCCTAAAAGGCAAGAGCTTTGCCTAACTAAGCCCCTCACACTAAAAATTCGCCCCCGAAAACCTCCGAAAAATCGCGCCTTTTTCCCCAGCACAGCACTCCCACTCCAAGATGCAGCCTTTGGCACTGGGAGAGATTGATGCAGGAGAGGGAGCAAGATCTAACATGGGGAAAGAGATTTGACCTGCACGCTCGTGATCAATCATGGCCGTGGGCGATCCCCGCGGCGCTGCACCATCCGATTCAGAACTCCGCCCGCATCACACCACCTGATCCATCCCCCCCCCCCCCCCCCACACACACACCCCAAAAAAAAATCACCAGATCAGTGACCACCACAGAGACGAGATCGACAGCAAGAACACGAAACCAAAATCATCACTACTCCGGGAGGGAGACGCACATGTGACAGCGAAGAACCGGAGGCGGAGGGGAGGGAAGGGAAGAGAGACAGGGTGGGGGGGCGGCCGCACCACACCACGCGACGACCCTCTCTGCGCTTCGGCTTCCTCTATACCTGCCTGTCAGCGAACGACGGGGGGATCGGGTGCAGGTTGCCGAACACCGCGCAGCGAATGGAGGGATCCAATGGGGTGGCGGCACGCGTGGCTTCCGAGGCTTGCCTGCTGCGGCGCTGGCTACGGGGTACTTATCGGCCGTGCCTGTGTACGCTGGCCGGGTACCCCGTGCGTTTCAGGTTTCACATTCCGGGTCTCCGCGGCGGGATTGAATTGCCGTTTATAGTGATTTTTATTTTTGTTTACTGCCTACCGGATAAAGCAATCGACAGCACAGCACGGGTTTATTTAGGATTCAGCGGTTTCCAAGTTGGTTGTCAAAAGAGTGAATGAACTTATCTGGTCCGTGTGATTTTATAAGTGGAAATATAATTGATGGTGGTGGTGGAGAGAAAATACAATGTATAGATGGGCATGCATTAACAATGATGTACTAAATATATATTTGAACTAATTTAAGTGCTAACTTTTCCATTAAATTAGTTGATTTCAACTAACACGAGACGACTATCTACCCTATAATGCACCAACTGGTTTTACCCATGCCTTATCTTTCATTCATTGCTCTTCAAATCCAACGACCCATATTCATCTGCATTAATCCAATGATCCCAGTCATCCCATGCCCCACCTCTCCTCCTATTACTCCTCCCAAAATCGCGTGCACCATCGTTCGGATGATCCCAACCACCAACCTCTCTCCCGAAATTGCACCTCCCACTTTGCCAATCCCGTAAATCACGACCGATCTCCACGAGTGCTCCCTCTGCTGTGATCTCAACCAAGCCCCACGCCGACCCACGTCACTACTCCGCTTAGCCACCGTCATGCTTCTGCCACCGCCATCGCACGAGGACATGCGCGAGGTCGCAAGGGACCTTTCCTCCGATTCGTTGTTTCCCACTAGCGGGGGCGAGTCCAAGCTCGAGGAGGACGAGGAAGCCAGATGGCCTGAGGCACAGCTAGATCAGCATACGACAGCGACAGGACTAAGTCCCACACCACGCCCGCCCCTATCTCCGCCGCCGCCGCTGCTAGATCTGGAAGTGCATTCACCTATGCCACCACGGTCGTCTCCACCAGCGCAGCCTTGTTCAAAGCCGGATTCATTGTCTCCACCATCGCAGCAGCCTCAGACCATGCCAAGCCTCCATCTACACCGCCCCAACAATCTCCTCTGTACTCTGCAAGTATTTTCATATTGTCACTTAGTGAAAATTCTTCATATGCATTTTGTTTCATGATTATGGCTTTTTTGGGCTTGAAATTTCAGTTCTGGATTGTCTCTTTTGACTACATGCATAGTGATTTTAGTACAAGATTATAGGGAAAAATCGGTTAGATGGGTCGCAATGCATTGAGCCAATCCGATGCCTTGCCCTCACACACTGTCGCACTACCTCAATCAGCTGGCATCCTGCCTAGAAAGCCTCATGTCATTCGTAGATTCCATTTGATCAGTTGAAAGCTGGTAATGACTAGCAAACCTGATCTGGTCTAATATATTAAGATGGGGAAAAGATAGTGAAAGTGCATCTAGCCCCCTATGTGGGTTTTGGTTGATTAATGACAAAACGGTTAAGTAACTAATGATTCTATTGAGCTACGTGCAGCAATTAGTCCCAGATTGCTTAAGGTGATGCATAGAGACCCCTACAAACATGATGCAATGCGGCGAAAAGACTAGACACTTGTTTAAAATTTCTTTTATGTTTTTGAATTTGAGTCTAGGCAAGCCGTACTATCAAGGGGGTTCCAAACAATAGCTCATGTCTAACCAAGTGCTCAAGTCTATATCCTGTCTAGAAGAGAGACACCGTTTCACAGCACTTGCACGGGATTTAGGATGTTTTCAGTCATGTTGGTCGGAAGTTCTGACCCCCTTCTTAGCTTAGTGCTAAGTGTAGGTCGGAAGTTCCGGGTCTAAGGGATCAGAACTTCTGGGCCCTGTTTTTGTGAGTAATGGCTACATGACGTAAGGGTGTGGGTCTTTAACCCCCTCCATCCCCTCCAGGGCAAGGTTGGCCATTGCATTTTCGTTTTTCTATCTCCAGGCCTCTCCCATGGTTCCAAGCCCTCCTTCATCTAGTTCTTAAGCTCCCATGGTAATTTAAGGATAGATCTAGGTGGTTTGTGAGGCATTACACTTGAGAGAGAGCTAGGAGTTTCTTGAGCACTTGAGGATCGACGTCGAGCCGTTGTTTGGAGCTTTACTCTTAGAGGGTGACCTCCTAGATGGTTAGGCGTCACCCGTGAGCATCCTCAAGCAGTGGATTGACCCGGGCAAGTTTGTGAGGGTGGACCTCGCTTCTGAAAGGAAAAGTGGTAACTTTGAGTGAGAATTGAGCTGATCTTCATGGTCGCTGGGTGAGGTAAGGGGTTAATCGAGACCCGGCTTCCAGGAGCTCCTCAACGGAGATGTAAGATCTTTGTGATCCGAACTTCGGGTAAAAATCACTTGTTCTTCACTCTACTTGCCCTCTTTGTGATTCGCTCTCTAGCTTTTCTTGTTCATGTGATACATTTTTGTATTGAGTTGTCTGCATATAATACTTCTCTGTTTAGGGTCCTAGTTCTTGCTATTTGATTGTGCAGTGAGCTACTCGAGAGAGTAGTTCATAGCTGACCAGAAGTTCCAAGTCCAGGGACCGGAAGTTCCGGCTAGCCCTCTCGGTTTTGGCTGAGAGACTTGGTCGGAAGTTCCTACCTCTGGGTTGGAAGTTCCAACTTGTTGAATTTAACTGTTGCATTGTATGAATTTTCAGGAACGCTTATTCACCCCACTCTAGGCGACATTTAAGGGCTTTCAGATAGCACTCAAAATGAACAGAGGTGAGGATCTTGCCTGTTGTTGCTGTTCTGCACACATTTGTGCTATAAAGAATGCAAGCAATTTTTGAATTATAAATAAAATTGATTCACCTTACTGACAATTAGTAAATGCAGGCATTTGTTGAATTATAGCAGCCCACGAAGTCCACGTGCAACAACATTTGCTTTCTTCAACAGCATAAATAGTGTTTTCATTTGTTTAGAGAGTTTTAGGTATGATTCTATTGGCCTTTAAGTCCCTGACTCCCTGTTATGTAGTTCTATAAGTATGCATACTCAAATTTTAATTGGCACTTACCATGTGTTGCATTCAACTGCAAATAACTGGTAAGATGAACAATCGGTATTTGCATAAACTTATTTTGAGTTTATATAATTCATACCCATTAGGGCTCTGAATTAAATGAGTGGTGAATCATGGTATTTGCATATGCATGGCAGTAATTACATTGTTAGGTTGTGAAAAAAAACCAGAGATTAATTCTTGTAGTTTGAAATTGGTTTAGAACACCGGGTTTAGTAAGGTATTTCTTTCCATACTCTTGTACTGTTTTGAGCACAACTGTTGCACCTCTTCAAAACCTACCATTGTTATCTTGTAGAAGCAAACTTTGCCATTGACAAGAGAGGTCTTCCTAAAACTACTTCATGGTGAATATGCACTATTAGAACTCATCAATTTAGCCCAACCTAACAACAGAGGTTGTTGTCTAGATCTGAGTTGTGTTGTGTAACTTGTTCTGTGATCCAAGGAGAAGGAGCATTACAATTTGGGGGTCGTTGTCTAGATTTAGATATAATGGTTCCATTGATGGATGAGAACTTTTTAGTGCATTAGGTTTGTGCTTGGTTTGGTTTTATTGTTTTATGAAGAAGGTGCTCAGAATTGAGGAATTTGGTGCTTTGACTTCTCAACGTAGCAAAGGGAAATTATTATTGTTTGGATGTCCAATTAAGTGATTGTTGCACCTAGGAAAGAATGAACTACGCTTTCTGATCAACTGATCCACCGCCGTGGCCGTCGCCTTGGGCCCCTCTAGCACCAAGGCCATGTGGATCCATGTCTCTACCCTGCCTGACAACAGTCGCCATTACTCCATGGGATGCATCTATTTAAGCTTGTAGTAGTGTAGTACTTGCTGTAAGGCTAAGTTAATTTGAGTTCTATAAAACATTTTTGTTCTATCAGGCAACAGTTGAAGATGGGACCAATTTGGAAGTTTGATTTACAGAACACCATGCAAATATGGGCAGCGATCTTGACATGGCAGAAAGAGTAAAGCCAACACATGCCGAGGTAAATTAAGTCATGCAGTTCATGAGAGAATTACACACACATAATTGGCCCATTGATTGAGTTCACAGCTAAATTATAGTATTAGTAGATTGACGCGCATGCATGCCTTGGTCCCCTGATCTAAATTTTGTATTTCCCTCCTTCCTTGTAATTTTAAAAGGTTATACTAATGCCCAAGTAGCTTCCAACAAATTAATCTTCCCTTAATTTGACTCATTTTCTCATACATTCCAGTTAATGCATATTATCAGTGTTAACTAGAATTAGTATAGCAATAATTATAACTCATACTCAAAGTTCAATTAGTATATGAAACTGAAAATTCAGTCAATAAGTAGTATGTTATAACTCACATGGAGTGTGATGCATTAAATTAAAATTTCAACATTTATAGTTCATTAAAAGTATGTTACAAATCATCAAGCGCATTAATCTACGGACAAATATACATTTACATGGTGTTCGCCAGCGCTGAAGAAAAGCTAGCTTTTGGACTGCAGGACGCTGGCTTTTATGGCTGCATCTACCGGCTTCTTCCGTCCGCACGAGTAGACGGAGCGGCGTCGTTGGCAGCCGGACGGACTGTCGGTGCTGTCGGACGAAACACTTACGGAAGACTACGTCATACAGAAGCAAAATACTAGGACCGTAGATCGACGAAGGAACATACGTACATAAAAAAATGAAATAAATTTATAAATTTTATATGCTTACAATTTGTTACAAATTGCACAAAATAGATAAATCTAACCACTTGCCACGTGGTTTGCAATCCAGTCACGAATTGTATTCATGGACTCCTCGCTATTTGGCGCATTGTACTGGCCACGGAACGGCGGTGAAATTGGATCGATGGCCTATCCATTGTACAGTTGGTTGACGTGCATGAAGTTGTCGTCTTGACAGTTCACCCTAAAATTATACAGCGTAAATGCAGACTGTATGATGGCAATCTGAACTTCAATATCGTAGCTTAGGACACCTTTTAGAATTCGCCATCTATTTTTAATTCTCCCAAAAAGCCTCTCAATTGAATTTCTCAGAGATGAATGTAGGAAGTTGAACTCTTCATGCAGGCTGTCGGGCGCATGTGTAGTAGGTCCGACAAACTGGTCCCGATGGTATCGTACTTGTGGATATGGCGGTAGGAATCTCATTCTAGTAGGATACCCAGAATCTACGAGAAAATATTTTTCTACAAAAAAAAAAGCAAAATTATGGCAACAGTGATCACGAAGCAATGCACAAGAGAAGTGCGTACAGATGCAAAAAAAACCATGCTAGTACATTTGACTTACCAAACAGGGGTCTAGGAAAATGATATGAATACCCATATATGACGTTCTGCAGCACACGTTGATCATGAATAGAGCCAGGCCAACCACAGTCAAGAAACATCACCCTTTCATCCCAGCCAGTAACTACAAGAGCATTTCTTGTAGTCTCGTTGTGCCGATTCCTGTACTTGATAGCTTAATGGTTCGGGACTACAACTGGAATGTGCGTTCCATCAATAGCACCAACCAAATTCTGGAAAGGAATGAATCGTTCGTCATTCAGCAACCTAGGATGAACAGTACTGAAATTAGGATCAACCGGTTTCAAAATGTCTGTAGCCATAGCATCAACAGAGTCCAAAACCCGATGAAAGTACACCGATACTGTTGAGCTAGATTGTACCCATCGGTTGTTTGTTATTCTATTAGCTTGGGGACCTGCCATTGTAAACAAAAACATGCCAAGTGCTTCTAAGCTACAGACTTCATTAGTACCTTGCAGATTGTATCGCGTTGTTAGCAACTCATGAAGCCTATTTATCTGCTGTGCACTGAAGCGGAAAATATGACGGCATTGCGCTGAATTTCCCATTGTCTTTAGCATCCAATTGATTCCACTCTGCATAGGTACTCGACGCGGTGCTCTTCTATTGCACCGCATGACATGCTCAATAACCTCATCCTCCAAACTGCTATACAATATCTCATCACCTTCCATATTGGCCTCATCATATTCGTTGTTGCTGCTGTCGTCTGCAATATTATCATCGCTACTCATGTCTCCGTAACCTGATGATCAAATACGTATTATATATGATGGGTAGAAGTTTGAGTAGTATGAAATATATGAGTACAAATTAGAAGTAACCATGTAAAAGTGTTTGAGCAGTTCTAAATATCTGTACAAATAATAATGTATACTATTCTATACGTACAAGACGGTGTGTAACTTGTTAACATGAAAAATGCATCTGAAATTAGTACCATCCTAACAACCATTGCAATAGTTACAGAGTTATTGTCAATTAAAATAACCCAAGAACATAATTATTGTGAAGAACGATATGACACATGAATGTCTTACAAATTGTCAAAAAGTTCAGGAATTAATACAGTACACTTAAATAACAATTTGCAGTCTGCACTAACCATTATAGAAATACGAATCTAGCATTACACTCAACAAAGGTAAACAGTAATCACTCAGTTCTGTCCACCCTCATCCTCTCCTCCAGAAGAGGAACCACCTCCATCTGCCCCCTAGTGGAAATCCCACAGTCCCACACCCCCAATGCCGAAACCATCTGGAGGATAACTCCACTGTCCAGGAGCTCGAACAGATGGACCAAACCCACTCTGTCCATGGCCTACATCAGATGGACCAAACCCACCCTGTCCAGCACCTCTAACCCCCGGAGCAAATCCTCCATGTCCAGCCCTTGCAACCCCTGCAGCAAACCCTCCATACCCCGGACCTCCACAACCTGGGTAATAACCACCTGGACCAAAACCCTCCAAAAAAGGACCATACCCCCACTGCCCTGCTCCTGGACCAAACCCCCCATATCTATGTGCAGCACCAAAAAATCCAGCACCAAAACCAGGTTGCCCTCCCATAGAGCAGTAGCGCCAATATTCCCTCCCATCTTCAAGTTGTAGTGGGTCTTGATGAAGTGCGCTTGCTCCTCGGCACTTTTGCAGTTCTTCAAGAAAAACCGGCGATAGCATGGGTCATGGAAGAGATGCATAGCCTTGCTCCATGTAGGACTCATGTTGCTGTGGCCATCAGACTCCACGAGCTCCATGCAAGCTTCTGGGCATTTCTCTTTCATCTTCTCTAACCTCTGGGCCCTACTCTCCATGGACTCCATCCTTAGGTTAGCTAGGCACTGCAAGGCTGCGCCAGCTGATGAGTCTGTGGTAGTTTGCGTTCTCTTGGAAGAGCCACCTGTAGATGCATCTTCAGGAATACTTCTCTTGTCCTTTCCCTTCTTCTGATTGCTTTTGCCTTCAAGAGAGGTTCCTCTGAAAGGAATGTTGGGCACTGCTTCTAGGTCAAGAGGGTCTAGACGAGCAGCTTCTTCCTCCTGAGCTGGCTGCTTAGGTGCTGCCCCTGCGACCTTGGAGTGGTCTCCGGTGACTATCTGTCCACGGAAAACTGCAGTGTGCTCTTCAATGAACCTCAAAGGGGTCTTGCGAAACACAGCAATATCTTTCTTCATCTGCAACCATATGATTATTTCAGTTATAGCAATTCAAACATGGTGCATCTCCCATAAGAACATGCATAACAGCACTATTGCGGGTAAAGCAGTAGGAAATTCAATATTTATCAGCAGCAGGTGGACTGCTAGATGGGATAAATTGATTTCTTCATGCCAGTACATATATATGAGCACTACAATTTAGTTTCTGATAGTTGGCATCAATGCAGGAGAGCCGAAGGTGATGGTCTGTGATGGTTTCTTCAAAATGGTGCACTACATAGTATTCTGTTTATTGTAAGAATCAACACCAGGTTGTAATTAATCTCGAACATACAGGAAAGTAAGTAATAAGATTATTAATCAAGGGTACACATTCAGTACATTGAATAGAAGTTGTACCATAGTAGAACTCTATATTCCTTATGTTTTGTAAATTCATCGAGTAATTTCAAATTGTTGATAGCAGTAAAAGATGGAATTAGTTCCTCACATAAATTAACTGCATGCACTGCTTCGTTATTATAGACAGTGGTTAATAAACATGGTGCATTTCAACTTACAGACAGTGGTAAATAAACATGGTGCATTTCAAGTTACAGACAATGGTAAATTGTTGAAATGAAGTACTAAACAGAACTCAGTCTTCAAATGCTTGTCATTACCTATTTCAGACTCTCTCAGTCTGAAATGAACTACTAAACACAACTCAGTGATGATGAAATTACAGACAATCACCCTTTCTGAAGTAAACTATTTGAAAGAGCATAGAAGTTTGTACAAGCATATATGACTTTGAAATGCTTCTCATTACCTATATAATTTTCAAAAGTGCACACATGATAACTAAAATCAGCACTTGCTGATTGTGGGTACTTCAGACAGAAGATGTTGACAGAGTGTTCACATACAAAAATGAAAAAGCCAACAACATTTATCACAGTTCGTCATAAGTACATATTCATAGGAAAAACATCCCTTTGATTTTGCATGAAGAAGCTATAAATCAGTTCATGACCATATAAACAATCAAATAAGCAGAAAATTATAGTTCAATGCTCAACTTTGCCAACATATATAGATTCAAATATGTAGACCGAGAGGACTTACCGAAATCACCTTCTCCCACCACGCGTCATCAACTACAATGGCTTGAGTGGTTGGATCACGACCGAGACCTGTTGCATTTGATTCCAGCCAGCACCATAGCACCCATCGCTTTTTCAATGTATCTCAGTAGTTTTTGATTTGCTTCCTGCAGACCTTCTTCCCCCTCCTATCAACCAACTTCTTCTCCAAGTTGATGTATGCCATATTTTTCGGGCAGTTGGAGGTGATGTTACCGGCGGCTATCTCTTCCATGCAACATTGGAGGAAGCAAAGCTGGTCGTCGCGAGACCATGTCGCTCGACCCTCGCTCATCTATGAATTGAAGTCAACACCGTTGCATCACCGAAAATGTTGTGAAAAAATAGTTGTGGCTTACCTTAGGGGGACTGCTAGATGGGATTCGATCCCAGTCGATGCAGCGGACCACAGTGGAAGGGGTGACGCGGCGGACGAACGACCGCAGCGCTTCAGACGACGTTGCGACGACCTTGGTCAGGGCACGTGCGGCGACTACGACGTCCTCCTCAGCCCTGCAGCCGGAGCGGGCGTCCGACTGCAGCGACGCCGACGATCCACAGCTGGAGTCTAGGGCGGCGAGAGACAAGCACCTGGGAGAGGTGGCTCCGGCTGCTCGACGCTTCAAAGGCGGTCCTCTACCATCCGGATCAGCCCCCACTCGGTTCGCCGTTCACCGTTTGCAAGCCATCGTGCCGCTGGAGGCTGGTTGAAATAGAGATGAGAGGAGGAAGAAGACGACACGCACATATCCGAAGCTCATCTACGAAGGGGAATCTTACCTCACTGTGCAGCATGAGAAGTGGGGATGCCGACAAGCGGTGCTAGCTCCACCTTCTGGTCGGGAGAGGACGAGGGGAGCAGCGAGGAAGACAGGCTTTCTCCGTCGTCGATGCGCACTTGGGGTCCTCGACTGCCGCGCCCAGAGCACGCCGGCCCCTGTGCTCTCTTTTTCCACCGGTCACCGACGACCGCCTGCTGACTACCTCCACCACCGTCCCCTCCGTCGACAACTACGCACAGCACGACGGATTGTCGTCAATGCCTCCTGCGGCGTCGTGACCTCGCGAGATGGAGACCGCAGCCAGATCTGTGATGACTGCTGAGGGGGAGCTGCGGGTGGCGGTGCCAGGGCCATTGGCCCTCACGCTCCAGACGGCGTAAGGAGAGGAGACGGCGCATCACGGGGATGCAACCGTAACATTCCCATGTGCGGAGCGAGACAGATCTCTAGTCGCGCGTTCGTAGCTAAGGTACCGACGTACAGCTCATTTAAGCCACACCCGATAAGCTCCTGCGAACACCGTGTTAGTTTTAGGTAAAGCACAAAGAAAGCTGCTCTCCATTTGGGTAAAAGCTATACAGTTCGGTTACAAGCGGCGGAGCATGCACAAGTCTATCAACGTCGACTCAGTGGCGCTTACGAAAAAAAGTCATATAAATGTTCTCAAAAAGCCCTTGTTATGATCCAGCACCAATTCAACGGTTTCCTACCCTTGGCTAACCTAAATGCTTCACTCATCACCGATGTATATGATAATGCTTCACTCATCACCGATGTATAGATACTATAATGTGCAATGTTGATTAAAAGTAAGTCAGTATATTTAGCTTCACTCATCCCCATTCATTTATTTAGCTTCCCTGACATTTTACTTTGTGCTAACGGAACAAATGCATTTAGATTATTTTCCTTTCCTGACATATTTGTCTGACCAATTGGAGCTGAATTCATCAGATATCTTCCTCTCCGAAAATTAATTTGGGATGAAGTGGATGGAGTACCAATGGTTGTTGCAACAGGGTAATTTTATTCACAATAACCAATATATTTGCCCTCAATCTTGTGTTGTTCAAGGCAATGTAGAACTGGGTAATTGCTTGGTATTTGAAGATGCACCTTGTGTTGTAGCAGCAGTAAAATGCTAGAATGTAAGTGGTCGCTACATGTGCGTATGTCTAAACAATCATTACTATTACTAACTTATTGGTTCTTTTGCAGGGATGATCCTAGATCCAAGGTTGGATGCATCAATTCTGCATGGTATTGTTGGGGACTTGGGGTTTATCCCTTAAGCAATTAACTCTTGGCTCCATTGTGTTTAGGTGTTTTTTCCTATGTCAATTTTCAAGGTTTATTCCCATGTGGTAGGGGAATTATTATTCCCAAATAGCTCAAATTGTGAAATTGCAGCATCTGGATATTCCCATTTATGAATTTCTTAATTTAATCATGTATTTGATTGGAGTGCACATATGTTTGATTTTGATAACCATAAGTGTAAAGTAAAACTGTTTTCTGGACAACATTTTTAATGCTAATGTTATCATGTTATAGCAGATTACTCTTTCATCTCAACATGAATTATTAGATTGGTGTACAATGATTTTTGTTAGGTTGATATGGGACCAGTACATCCTCTTTTTAGTGATGTGGATTTCACATGCATTTAGAGCATGAGTATAGAGAAGATTTGAAGCAAAACTGATTGGTGCTGGTATTTCCCGTATCTGGAAATAGAATTACCTACTTTTGTGGATAAGTATATATAGGGGAAAAGAAGAGAAGGAGAATCTACGGTCATAGGGGCAAGGATCCACGATCTTTATATGCCCATGAGGTATCAATTTTAATTACCCAACAGAGTGTTTTCATTGTACCTGGTGAATTTATAAATTTCTTTTAATTTCTTATATATTTCAATGATTTATTTATTGCCAACATGGATTCCGTGTGCATCATTGTACTATGGCTATATGCAGTAATGTGGTCTTTTCTTTTTATTTTCAGCTCAAATGCAAATTAAAGTGAAGCTTGGTTTCTATATTTTATCATTGAATGAAAATGAGTTGCCTTGCATGCATATTAAGACCGCAAATTATTAGGTTTGACACTAGACATAACGTGGAAAACGTGCGTTGCACATGCACGATTACTAGTATTTCTTTGTTGTCTTATGGGTAGCCCTCCAAACCGATGTATATGTTCAAAGTTGGGTTAGATAGGGTTTTAGGCCAAGCTTTGGAAAGCTCGATCAAAAATCACCTAGAATGAGCCTGGCATGACTTGGCCTAAAATTCACAAGTATCAAAAATTGCTCTATTTTAATCTGAATGTTATCACTTTGTTGGTTTACTATGAATTAATAATATAGTATCAATACTAATACTTAATGTACTTTCAGCTTTGGTTAGGTTGGGCAAGAACTCAAGTCCAAATCTGACATGATAGGGCCATGCCAGGCCACCAAGCTACTCTTGATCACACCTAAGAACCAGCGATTTGGTCGTAAGAGAGGACTTTGGAAACACCAATATAATAGAGGATAGGTCTAGGGGTTCATAGATAAGATCATAATTATATCGGATGCACTTTTTAGTAGGAATTTATAAGGTTAATCAATTTATCTTTAGCTCCACCTATTAAGCCTCTACTGTAGTCACGGCCTCACAAATGTGCTTACATGTGCGCGTGCATATGTAGTGATTACATGCGCCTTTCTTGTAGTTACATAAATATAATAATTTGTGTTGATACTGCTGTGGGGAGTGCAAGTTTGCTAGTTTGCAAGTTTATCTAGTGTGTAGAGTGAATCACATATGTTGAATAGTCTTTTAAATAGGGAATGACCTTACACCCATGTTAAAGAAATAAATTATCATGCCCCTAATCTCAAGCTCACAAAAAATCAAAAATGGTTTTCAACTACTTTGTTTATAAACATTTTCTATTTGCTAGTCGCCTAGAAAGTATCATATGTTGGACATGTAACTTTTACAACATATGTATTAAACATGCACACATAGAGCCTAAACTTTCGATGAAACTTTTTAGTTACATTTATTTATTTCTTACCGGTTCAAAAGTATGAATTATTATTCTTGAATATATTGTATTATTTATCTTTGTAGATATTCACCAAAGTGCAATTCTTATGTTACAATTTTCTTTATGTCTCACCCCAATAGAAAAGGAAAACATGTGGGGTTGGATGTTGATTTAGTAGCTGAATCAATAATTGATAGGTACGAAAAAAGCATATCAATGCATGACTGTTGAAGAAAAATCCATTATTGAGAGCAATACCAGGCACTTTATAGATGTTAATTAACTAATTTTCCTATCAAATGTTCAAAAAAAAAACAATAGTGAGAGCCATGCCAAGCACTTTATATTTGTTAATCAACCAATTTTCCTAACAAATATTGAAGAAAAACCCAATGGTGAGAACTATGGCAAGCACTTCATAATTGTTCACCAACATATTGTCCTAACAAACATTTAGTTGGTGGAATCAACAACAATTATTGCAGTTTTTTCTACTAACAACTAGCCATATCCATAAATATACGCGGCATACATGCATGTACAGTAGGTTTTACGACTGTTTCTTTTTTCGAGCATATTTGTTTTGTTGCCACTTCCAATATTATCAAATTTTAGTAAGGCAACAAACCAAATATGCTCTAAATTATTACCATATGAGACCAAACCAAACATATTCCAATCATTGTTATCGTAACAAAATTTGGTAGCTTCAAAAGCTTACACTCTTAAAACTATGACAAAATTTTGGTAAAGCTTCAAACCAAATTTATCTCCTCATAATCAAAATTTGGTAATGCCAAAATATACAAAAATATAATATTATTAAGATTTTGCAAATTTTTTTAATAAATACCCTTCTTTTTGACAAAATGTGTATTAATCGAGATCACTTCATGCCACCAAACTAAGGTGAATAAACGTCCAACAAAAAGGTGTTTGTCTTCTCATCATATTTTTTTCATCATTTGCATTTGTTTATCCAAGAACTTTAAAATAGATGGTTATAGCTTCTATTAAAGTAAATACCAGATTCTATCCATTATCCAAAAAATGTTATACAAACAAAAAAGTTATACAGCCTTTGCATGTACAGTATAAACCCCAACTTAGCAAGCCATTCACAGTCCAACGTTAACTCTTGTGTACACTTGGCGCGTGAGCATATCCACCGGCACGGAATCCCTGAACCCTGATGACGAAGAAAAAAAATATCTAAAGGCCCGGGGGCCGCAGGCCCGCAACAAGAAACTCACCGGCCGTGCCACCATTCGCGAATCGCGTCGCCGTTAGGGTTTAAAGGCTCAAGCCGCCTCCCCCTCCCGCTCCCCCAAAAGGCAGCCTTCCGCTAGGGTTTTAGCCGCCTTCCTCCTCCCCTCGCTTCCACGTCCTCTATTCCGCCGCCGCCGCCGTCAGTCAGGGACCCCGCACCGCCGCCATGTGGGCGCTCCGCCGCGCGGGCAACCCCCTCAGGTACCGCTCCTCCCCTGCCGCGGGGTTCCTGGGATTCGCTACAGATGCTCGATGAATCCGTGTGGCTTTGTTTGCTGGCGCGTGTTATTCGTCATCCGTGGCCCGCTCTTTTGATCGTTTTTTTTTTTGGCCTGTTACGGGGCGACAGGTAGATCCATGCCTTTTTAGTTCTCTGGGTTTAGTGTACGATTTCCGGTGCCGAAATGTGTAATCCTCTGTTAACAGGCCACGATTTCTTGTAATCAATGGTCGTAGCATTTCTTGGGAGAAAGTTTGGATCTTGGTTGAGTTGATCATTGCCAGTGATTTATTTTCAGGTGGGAAACAGGAATTGTTTGTGTCGCCTGAGGTCAGGACTGTTTTGGTGTAATATTGTTGAATTTCTGTGTAAATTGTGGTCTTGGCATCTTAGGTTTTAGTGAAAAATATCAGTTGGGTTTATCTGTCAGACATGATTTTATATGTAGTAGATGTGTTTGTGAAGAAGTAATGACCTTAAGATGTTCGTCTATGTAGACACGACATGATTGCCATATTCATCTCTATGGCAGTATTAAGTATGGAGCGATCTTAGATGTGTATGAAGAAGGGACAACACCTCTGCTTGCTTTCTTGTTCTATTATCTTTTCATGTTTTGTGAACTAAAACAGATATTATGTATTTCGTTTGCATGTGAATTCGTTGTTTAGGATCATAATTCTTACCTATCATCCCATGTTTCATACATTGTTAATACTGATATTTGGCTTGGGTAACTGTTTGATGTTGCTCTAGGGTCCGTGCCCGCCAAGTTCTGAGTGCCCGTGGTTGTGCAAATCTTGAGGTACTTCTAAATGCAGATGCGAAGAATGTAGAAGAGCATCATGAGGGGAACTGTCAGAAACTGGATTGCTGTCATCAACCAAAGCCATTGGTCTTCCAATCTTCGTTCTCATCTGACCAGTTCATGTGGAGTAGGGGTTTCTCTTCTCAGGCCGGTGCAAGTTCTGGCGATAAGCAGGATGAGTTGGAGGAAGGGTTTTCTGATCTGGAAGTTCCCCCTGAAGCTGATAAAAAGGATTTAGGGTTGACATCTGACGAAAGTTCTGATGAGGACACCATTGATGCAATTGGCTTGTCTGAAGTGGAGGCTGATGCAAAATCTGAGGAGCCGATAAAGAAGGCTTCGCAGTCCACTCTTCTTAAAGCTCTGCTGGAATCTCCAAAGGTTGATGTTGCTGGAGCAGTGAAAAAATGGCTTAATAATGGCAATACATTGGATAGAAGCGAGCTCGTCTATGTCATTCTTAGCCTTCGGAAGCGGAGTCTCTACATCAAAGCCTTGCAGGTGTTTAACTTGCCCTTTACATGTTTTAATTTTTTCCATGATAGCAGACCTTCTGTATTTTTTGTACATTTATAATTATCAATAATACATGAAACAACTGTTATGCTCAATACCTTGGCATGCTTAAGAATGTTACTTTCTGAAACATATTTGCAATGTTAATGATGAATGAGCTTTTTGGTTTTGCTCACTAAGGAAAAGAACTAGATGACCTCATGGCCCTTCTTGACATGTCTCTTGCTATTCCCAATAAATTCATCTGTTTCCTAAACAACCCATTGCTACCCATAAATAAAGAGCCTTAGTCTTGTAAACTGTACTGTGCACTTGATGAGGTAGGAGCACTTTAGAATGATATGACTATGCTTCTTCTTGAAGTCCTAGAGTATCCAAAAAAAGAAGTGAGGAAGTACTCTTACACGACATTCGGCACTGCTTAAAGCTTTGGCTTATTTTTCTCGTTTTTCGCATGCACGTTTCCCAAAACGATCAACGGTGCGTTTTTTGCAAAAATTTTCTATATGAAAGTAGCTTTAAAAAAGCAAATAGATCCATTTTTCAAGTTTTTAATAGTAAATACTTAATTAATCGCGCGCTAATAACGTTCCCCGTTTTATGTGTAGCTTATTTAAGCTACAAAATAAGCACTTAAGAACACCACGTTATTATGGGAATGATGCTGGAGGGTGAAGATAAGAAGGCACACATAATTTCCTTAACTAACTATTCAAAATACAATGTTGTTGGACTAAATACCACTACCTGTAATTCTAAATCACATCCTAGACTTAATTTAGTTTGAGAATGTTATCGAGACTTTGTAGATCATGTGAATGGTGCAAACTGCATCTGTTTCTATAGTATCAGACACCTTTTTTGACCACCGTTTTATTTTACTGTTATTCATTGCAAGCATGTTTATCCTGTACATACATATTGTCATATTGTGCCATCTGTGCTTTTAAATCTTTCGTTGTAATTTTCATGTTTGGTTATATATATGATGTTCGAAACAGAGAAGCCTTGCCTTTTTGTTTCAATTTATCTGTAATCTAATCAGTGACATGATGAAATAATGATATATTCTTTATAATTTACTACTCCCTCCCTACCTTTGTAGTGTGTTCAACCATCTACACTCTTTTGTACAAAACGAATGTAGCTAGCTAATAGATGTTAGGCATGCAGCTATAGCTGTCTTAGTTAATAACAAAGCCGCCTTGCTTCTGAATGCATTTCTACCACTGTATGATACCAATTTTCAAAATGTGACTATTCTTTGGTTATTTGTAGCTGTACATGTAGTTTACTTTGACGGAATGTTAATGCTTGTTACATAAACTTTTGTCATTGTGAACAACCACATACCTAAACACTGTATGATACCAATTTTCAAAATGTGACTATTATTTGATTATTTGTAGCTGTACATGTAGTTTACTTTGACGGAATGTTAATGCATGTTGCATAAACTTGTCATTGTGAACAACCACATACCAATTACTCTTTCACTGTAATTGTTTACCTTGGTGTTTGTGCTTTCTAACTCAGAAGACATTTACTTCATTTTCTGCAGCTTCTGGAATACGTTCAAGAATCCAAACTATTTGATCTTGGAGAACGTGATTATGCTTCACGCGTTGATTTGGTAGCTAAAGTCCACGGTATTTACAAAGCTGAAAAGTATATTGAGAATGTTCCTGCATCTCATAGGAGTGAGGTTGTATACAGGACCCTTTTGGCTAACTGTGTGGCTATAGCCAATGTGAAAAAAGCAGAACAAGTGTTCAATAAGATGAAGGACCTTGGATTTCCAATTAGTGTATTTTCTTACAATCAGCTTCTGCTACTCTACAAGAGGGTGGACAAGAAGAAGCTTGGTGATGTTCTCACAATGATGGAAAAGGAGAATGTGAAGCCTTCCCTCTTCACTTATAAGCTCCTCGTAGACACCAAGGGCGCTGCTAGAGATATTGAAGATATGGAAAAAGTCATCCAGACAATGCAAGCAGATGGAATTGAACCGGATATTCTGATTCAAGCCACAGTTGCAAGGCACTACATATTTGGTGGTCATCATGAGAAAGCCGAGGCAATTTTGGGCCAAATTGAGGGGGATGATATCATAGAAAACCGTTCTGCTTGCAAATTTGTTTTACCCCTGTATGGTTTTCTTGGCAAACATGATGATGTGGAAAGGATTTGGAAGGTTTGTGAGGCTAATCCTCGTATGGATGAGTGCATGTCTGCTATAGAGGCTTTTGGTAAGCTTGGAGAAGTTGAAAAGTCTGAGGAGATATTTGAGAGTATGTTCAAGACGTGGAAGACACTCTCGTCCAAATACTACAATGCTATGTTGAGGGTGTATGCCAACAAAAACCTTTTTGACAAGGGGAAGGAGCTTGCAAAGCGGATGGGTGATGATGGTTGCAGAATAGGGACCTCGACGTTGGATTCACTTGTGAAGCTCTATTTGGATGCAGGAGAGGTGGAGAAAGCTGATTCCATATTGCATAAGCTATCCTATAAGAACAAGATTAGGCCTTTGTACACCACATATCTGATGCTGCTTGGTAGTTATTCCAAGAAAGGAGACATCCATAATGCAGAGAAACTGTTCAGCAAGGTGCGGCAGATGGGTTATACTGGGAGGATTAGACAGTATCAGCTGCTTCTTGAGGCATATTTGAATGCAAAGGCCCCTCCTTATGGATTCAGGGAGAGGATGAAGGCTGATGACATTTTCCCCAATAGGGCCGTGGCGTCTTTGCTTGCTGCTACTGATCCATTCAACAGGAAGAATGCAATGTCTGAATTGCTCGATTAGGTTCTTGTGTTAGGTTCATTTTGTGGCCATCCAATACATGTGCTGCTTATGTCCTTCTGCCAAAATATATATGAGGAGATAATAATTCCTTAGCCATGTAATGAACTAGTAGTATTTGCTTGCATCTGGATACCTTAGTAGTATTTGCTTGCATTTGGATACTTTAGTAGTATTTGCTTGCATTTGGATACCTTTTTGCGGCTATTGCCTTACCGAGCAGCAAATAGGGATTGGAGTTGCTGCCTTGGAATCTTATATATGTTAATCTTAGTTTTTATTTTTTTTTCTGCCTCTTTGACGTGTTGAGTGACTTTGGTCACATCCTTTTCGTATCACTGTTCCCTTCTTGTTAGAAAACAAATCAGTTTTGCCAGTGCTGGCTAGTCCTTAGCTGATGATATAGTAAGGTTTTTGGAAAAAAAAATGAAAATATACTTTATTTTTTCAAGTTTTATAAATAAACAGATGAGTAGAAAAGTAGCAAAAATATATCTGCATCGCGCCGGTGTCGCGGATTGTGGGTGTGGGACCGCCGGTGTCGTGCATCCGTCGCACAGCACCGAGCGCTGCCGTGCCACCATGCCGCGGCACGTGCCGCTCTCCCGTTTCGCAGCACCGCGTGTGGCTGACTGCGTCTCCGGCGATCTCCCTGCCCCAAAAGAAGACTGCAAGAATGTTCAGAGGAAGAAGCTAATTAACTCCGTGCATGCCAGGTGGTCGACATCGACGACTAGCTAATTAACTCCGTATCGTTGTTACCCTACAGCGGTAAACTGCATGGCAAGGTCACAGCTCGATCGAGATGCAGAAAGACACCATCCATGTTGCATGGAACACGTGGCTCAGCTAACTAGCTAAAAGTGTAGACAAAATATATGAATTATCGCCGGAGACGCAGTCAAAGCTAACTAGCTGCTTAAAGTGTAGACAAAATATAGGATCAGTGAATTATCGCCGGAGACGCAGTCAAAGATGTCGGCCAGCGCACACGCGGTGGCGCGGCACGGCGGCGCGGTGCCGGCGGTCCCGCGCCACAACCTGTGGTATAGGCATGCTTCAGACACGGTGCACGTATATTTTTGGTACTCTTCTATTCATCTATATATACGTATAAAACTTAAAAAAAGTATATTTTTAAATTTTTTCTAAGCTTTTCCAGACATTCTTAACGATATTGCCCTATGAACTGCTGCTACCTTGTCCTATGTTTGTTTGCAATGCACTGTGTTGTAAAGCTCTACCAGCACCCCTAACTGTACTGTGATCTGTCCAACATTCTTATGTTGGTTATCTTCAGTTTTATCTTCGGTTTGTTTAATGGCAGCTTTATCTTCGGTTTGTTTAATTTAATGGTTAGAGCAAAGGGAAGATTCTCTTCTGAGCTGAGCTCTCTAAACCACAAAAAAGAAAACACAAAACATTCCACCATTCCAAGAAAAACACAAAACATTCCACCATTCCGGATTTGCAAATTACAAAATTCATCTTGACATGATCAAAACAGCATAGATCCCCCTGTTAGTCCAGGCGCAGAAAACATTACTCACTAAGCAAAATCGGGCCTCTCTACAGATAGCTGCTGACGACGAGGGACCTGGTCATGTCGGCGCCCAGCGCTCCCGGCCGGCCGTCCCTCAGCCGGAACGCGCTCTCCACCACCGACAGCTCCGTCGCCGTCGTGTCGGCGCCGCAGAAGGCCGTCCAGTCGTTCACCGCCATGCCGGCGGCCACCACCTCGCTCCCCCGGTTGATGGACCCGGCGGCCAGGGGCACCTGAAGCAGCGTCGACAGCTCCTCCTGGTCCTCCACCGACGTCTGCGGGTGAACCTGCATACACAAGCCACACAGGTTTCAGAAAACTGCAAGCTCCAGTAGTCCAGTGCCATGAGCAGATGGGCTAATTAGTAGTGATTAGTGACACTGATTAATTGTGATTAGGAACTTACAAGGCCTCCTTTGTTGGAAAATGCGCAGAAACTCCCCACCAGGATGTTGCCTGCAATCGTTTGCCTGAATACCTCCACCCCAAGAACATCTGAGATGACCTCTTCGGTTCCCTGTTACAGAAGAGAGTTTGTTAGACTGATGCTGGCATTGCTTGCTAATTACTCCTATTCTGAACTCTGTGATTTACAAAAGATTATAGATGCATGAAGTATCTGTCATATGATGCGACAATAAGGTGAATTTCCATGTTCTGCATGAGCTAGATTTGAGAGTGTAACTCTGAATTTTCCAAGAGACTTGCCTTGTCCAGGTCTGGGTGTGTGAGGGCGACATGGTCGTTGCAGGCAATGCAATTGCCCAGGGCGGAGAGGCGCTCCTCGACGCGCTGGACGACCACATGATCAGGCAGGCTGTTCTTCAGAGGCTGGAGCTCTGGAAACATCAACAAAAGATGCACAGGTAACCATGTTAAAACAATTTGTTATCAGAGCAAAGAACATATCTCACCAAAGGGTGTATCTTGTCAAATTAATTTATGTTGTCATATTTTTTTCAACTATTTCAAAACTATTTACTCCTTCCCTCCGTGTTTGTTCAGGTTCATAGCCATAAATTGGTTTTTTTTTGATGAAAAGTGTATTGTGACATGCAAAAAACGGTTGTACGTCCACTCGAGTGGAAAAAAAAAGACTTTCCCACCAAAGGGGTTCTTTAGTTCTTTTTTAGTTCGTTGTCCTCATTATTTAAAAATTAATTAATTCATAAGTAACAAGTGAATAACTAGCTAGGAAATCCTGGTGAAACAAGATCGAAACATTGTTTATCAGCTGGTGAGACATAAGATCATTCAAATCTGAGTATTTGTGGTACTTGAAAACTGAATATGACTGAAGAAATATTCCAGGACGAGCTTATTCACAGTATTCATAGTCAGTAGTGTTCATACCTTGGTCTGTGGTGGTATGCGGCAGGAGGAGTCCGTTCTTGTTGCCTACGCACATCCTCCCGATGATCCTCGTGCCGCCGATGGACGTCCTGACCACCGGCACGACGCCGGCGAGCTCGGATTCAAACACACTGCACCGCAGAATTACAGGCAAATCAAAACCAGTCGGAAAAAGGCAGAATCAACCGGGATTCACACGGCTGATACTGAACTACTAATACGGCAACGCAACGCAATGCAATTCGATGCAACGCACGGTTCAGTTTAATTAAACTAACCAGAAGAAGTTTTCTGCTCCGCAGTCGGGGAGCACGCAGTAGGCGTTGGTGAGCCTCGCGAAGACTCCAATCTCGCTGGAATTCTCAAACCTGACGCCTGCAACACGCAGCAAAAACCGCATTCAGAACCCCGCATCACACCGATCGATTCAATTCAATAAGTCAACCCCCCCCCCCCCCCCCCCCGCCAAAAAAAAAAAGGTAAGGCACGATCGCGTGGGGATCGACTTACGGGACGCCATGATTGCCGGATTCGCTGGCTCGCAGCCAACCAAGAAGCCTTCTTGCGCGCGAGGGGGGCGGTTTCCGCCGACGGGAACGCGGTCGGAGGCGCGGCTGGTGTCGGAGAGCGGAAACCTCGGGGATACGGCTGTGGAGTCACACGAGGGCTTCAGGCCGCGGCGGCGGTGTTGTGTTCGCGTTGGGAATATGACGGCGTCGCGCGGTGGTCTTTATACCCGGCCCGTTGGAGCGTGCTAGCTAGCAGCTGTTGGGGTTGGATTCGGTTACGTTTTCTCCAAGTACCTACTACCTTGGTTTTGTTGTTTTTTGTGGAGTTTGGGTAGGAGCCGGTTTCGTTGCCGCCAAGTTTGCTGCTGGTCAGCCCCGCAGCTGCCGACCGGCTGGGACCTCATTTCTTTTACATGTCACTAGTACAGATTAATATATGGACTATTCCGTATATCTACATGTTACCACTAGTGGAGGTAATTTCTTTTGTTGGTTGTAGGTAGGAACATACCCTTTTTAAAAAATAATTTCAGGAAAGACATGCATATGCACCACTGTATACACACATCCACAACTCTTCTCCTTATACAGAAACAGAACATCACTGTATCTCATTAAATTTCTGCTACATGCAACAAACGGTATTTCTGCTAAATGCAACAAACGGGGTTAAGATACATCACTAAACTTCATGAAATTGTGCATTCTGCTGAAATATTTCAGCTGAAATGCAATTGTGTGGGTAAGTAAACTCCAGTGGATAAAGTTATGTGTCCCTGTTTGAGCAATATTTGTGCAAGCGGAAGATTCTGAGAAGTAGTTGGTGAACACAGAGGAGTTAGGATTTTGTAACTTGTGGGTTTTTTTTTCTTCCGAATAAGAAAGGGCTACTAGATTCTAGATTTTATGGTTACGGAGTACTAGAATCTGGACCAAAAATCTAGATTGTCTAGGGAGCTAGAGATTTTTGATGGGAAAGCTTATCTATGCGTGCATTCGCGATGCTCATGGCATGAGATGCATGACCCATGAGGTGTATGCACAGTAAAAATAATTAAAATAATAATAATACTTTTTTAAAAAATAAAATATTAAAAAAATCGAGTAAACTTTATACTATTAATTTAAAACTTTCATCTCTAATTTTAAAATTTTTAATTCAATTTTTAAAAATTTCAACTCAAATTTAAAAATTATCAACTAAGAATTTAAAAAATCTACTCAAATTTTTAAATTTTCAACCCAAAATTTAAAACTTTTAATTAGATTTTTGAAATTTTGAGCTGAAATTTAAAACCTTTAACTCTGCTTATTTATGTATTATTTTATAATTAAGAATTATTAAGCATTAATAATCAGGATTAGAGGGGGTGAATAGGCTTAACAGAGGGGTTACGCCGGTAAGGCCGCCACACGCGTGGGTTAGCTGACCCCGCCTGTTGACTAGCCATCCCCGATTATTGAAATAGCTGAAGCTCAAACAGGACGTTAGATATCTTGACATTTATATTAGGCTGTATTTTTTTTTGAAGTTACTAAATTAACTAGCCTACACCACTATGGTATTATATTTTGGACCGAACTTTCGCTCCCTCTCGGCAGTATATTCTTCTGGCCAAAATAATTTTTTTTTACATTTAGCAAAATTTATTCAAATTTAACAAAATACGTTCACCCCGTCCCCCAAAAAAATTCCCGAAATTACATGTCTGTCAGTGCCCTTGATTTTTTTTATTTCCCGAAATATAGAACCCTGTAGAGTGAACACAATTCGGCGGGCAAGCTTAAACAAGATTTTGGGCCTGATCGGAAGCCATTGCTACGTCTGCAGCTGTAGCCACTGCAGCAATATGATTGTTAGGCCATTCACAATGTGTCGACGTCGTGAGTGGCTCTGGCCCGTCATGTCATCACCATGGCTCCAACTCGGATGCCTCGTCAGGCTGGGGCACTCGTGCATGTAGGCAAGGTCCGCAAGCCCCGTTGGCGAGGCCGTGCTCCCATGACGCAGTGTGGTCCACCTCCAATGCATGGAGCTCCAAGCAGCAGCGGATTGGATTGGGGAAAGAAACCAAGTGTGCCGAGATAATAGGCAAGCTCGAGTCAGAGTAGAAAGAAACATATCTCGTATCTTACAAGTCACATGAAAGGGCTTACAAATTAGCGACCATGGAGGGTGAAGAGTTAGACCATATATGGAACGCCGTTTCGCTGAAGCGTTGCTACGTGTAATGAGCATATAAAAAAACTAGAGTAGGGTTATTATCCACAATAGATGCCCGAATCAGTATAAAATTTTTTGTGTCTTCGCATTTGTCGCAAGTGACCCAAAAGGACAACGCCTGATCAGTGCTCTGTCGAACGGGGGAAGCGGAAAGATCGAAGCATCGCTCGATCAAACGCTGAAATTGCGTAGCGTTGTCCAAACGCACAATGCGAAATATAACTTACCAGACAAGTGCCAAGTTATTATCTGTCGAAGGTAGGGGACAACAAACGACCGAAGCATCGTTCAGCCGCAGAAAAATGCTACAAGCGCATAGTACGAAAAGCTAACCCACCGGACAAACGCCAAGTAGTTACTTGGCGTCATCCGTAGAAGATAGGGGACGGCGAGCGGCCAAAGTATCGTTCGGCTACAGAAAAATAAGGCACACGTGAAGCGCGAAAGCTAACCCACCAGGCAAGCGCCAAGTAATAACTTGGCGCTACTCGTTGAAGGAAGAGGACGGTGAGCGGCCGAAGCATCGCTCGGCCGCAAAAAAACATAAGGAACGCATAACCCAAAAATGAAACGAATCGCGAAGTACAACCTAACAACGAGCGCTAAGTACTAGCTAAGCGCTATCCGTTGAGGGTAGGGGACGACAAGCGACCGAAGCACCGTTCGGCCACTAAAAACTACGATATAGACAAGAGCATCGAACTCGTTGGATATCGGACAAGCGTTGACTCTACAACAATTGAAGCCATATGATGTCGAAGACGACAAAAGTGACAGAAAAATATTGAAAATGGATTTTATTCTGAAAAAATGTCGAATTACAAAAATTACACGATACATCGAATTACAATACAAATGTTACGGCAGGTCTATCCCGAAGAGGATGACGCCTCGCTATCGGATGAACGATAATCTACAAGGCTAACTAAACTCCCAGAAGGACTAGGAGTAGAAAATCTCGGCTGAAAAATATAGTCGTCCGAAGCTCCTTCGTCACGCGAAGTTGAGTCGTCACTGGTGATGTTGATGACCGAAGAATTGCGAGTAGCCACTTTGCGCTCTGCCGAATCGTCACTATCTAGAACGACGACAGGAACCTCACGGGCAGGGGAGTTAGCAGGGATGAATGCATACCGTCGGTCTCGAATCCCCTGCTGACAGGTCGATATTTGAAAATTTCGCCAAAACTCCACCATATCGCCACGGTGAAGCTGGTTATCCTAGTCAAAGTCAGACATGTTGCGCCCAGGGTCTTTCCATAACCACTTCGCCACAGAGAGAAGGGCGTAGCTCCAACCATTCATCACCACGGTTGGAACACGGTCTTTGGGACCTGGGTACCTCATCTTCCCAGGTGATCGAGACACAACGAATTTCAAATTCATTGCCGGCTGCAGGTAGTTGAAGCGAGGAAAACAAAACTTTTGATTGAGCGACACCTGATGTGTGAAAGATATTTTCGTTCATAAGCAAAGGTGGGGCCGAAGGTCTTACAAAAGCAAATTTACAAAAGGCCGGTTTTCGGCAGAAATAGCTATCCTAAGCTATCAAAAATAGATAATCCAGGCAAGGGGGGCCATCACACTTGCAGCGGCACCTCGGTCTCAGGCATGTCTCTGCTGTTCTCCGGCATCATCTCGGCAGCCTCGCGCTCCCCTTGCTTCTTCAGCTGATCGCGAAGGTGTTCGGTGGCTATCTCTTTGCCTTTTGGCACCCACCAACCTTTTCGGAAGGATTGGTAGTGAGGCTGAACGTCATCCTTGCTCTCCCACACGCTGTTGTCTTCGACATTGTGTGCGTAGATCACGGGGAGGTCTTCGAGATGGTTGCAGCCGCTGGCGCGGAGCGCCAAGAGAATGCTGTAGCCAGCCGTCCGGGCACAGCAATCGCCGAAGATGCCGGAGGCGTCGCCCACCGCCCCCCCGGCAATGACGCACCAATCGGTGAACACCTCGGCGGGGGCATCGTCTTCAGGCAACGGTAGAGGAAAGGCGCCCATGCTCATGAGTGCCACGCACAGCACAACGTGCGGCTGGCGTCGATAGCCGAAGCCCCAGTGCAGGCCTCGACCTCTTTCGCCTCCGAAAGCTCAATGCGAAGGCGTTCGAGCTCGGTTTTGCGGTCAGCGAGGCAGACTCGGAGCTGATCGGCCTCGGTCCTCAGGGCGGCGTTCGAAGTCTTAGCGTCCTTAAGCGCCTTCTTGAAAACACTCTGCTCCTGGGCCAGCCGTTCCGCCTTCGACGCCTCATCCTGTTGATGGCTCTTAAGGCTGTCCAAGCGAGCGTGCGTCATGCGCTCGTAGCACCCCATCAAGGAGAGCGCCTGAAACATGCGAAGCTAAGAGATAAGCGAAGCAAAATCAATGGCCCAAAAGATGGGTTGAAGAAAAAGATAAAAAGGGGCACAAAAAACCAATCTTGGTCAACAAACCACGCAGCGACAAGCCCGTCTCATCGGGGTCAAACCGGTAGTTGACGACCGGCTGAACGGTCGAGGGCAAAGCGAAAGAGCTAAGGCCTCCGATAAACGAGCAAAGCTCGTCACGTCAGGCGAATTCCTCGACAATGAAGCTCGGCGTTGGGAGGATGCTGTCGGAGGCGGATAGCGTCCCAGTCGGTCGCCCGCTCGCCTCCATGACGCCTTGACCGCTGCTGCTGGCGGGCTCCGATAGGCCTCCGGCCAGCACATCCTCCGCTGTGTCCTTGCTATCGTCATCCATGAAGACTTCTTCCTCGCCCTCTTCGCCACCCGGCTCTAGTGCACTGGCGAGGTCATCTCAGAGTCATTGAACGTCGAGCCCAGTACCACCGGTGTGAACTGGAAGTGGACCGCCCTCCCAGCGCTCCTAGGACGAGCGGCGGCCGCCGAAGACCCGCGTGCGAGCGAAGGGCCTGTTCCGGCCCAGCCACTGATGGGCATCGTGACATCGGGGCTAGGAGTTTGCCTGATGGTGCTTAGGTCGGTGTCCCCCGCGTCGCCATCCTCGTCGTTGTCAATGGCTGGTGGCGGCGATGGGAGGATGGCCCGAAGAGGCTGGACCATCCTCGACACCATGCTATTGGGCCTCGTAGTGTCGCCGGCGGTTTTCTTCCTTTTCTTCCTCGTAGTGTCCCCGCCGTTATCGCCCTGGGGCTGGACGGGGTTCTTGCATAGGGAAACCTCCTGGCGAAGCTACAGACATACGCGGTTCACCCTTTCCCCGTTGAGGAACTTCATGATCTCCCGTACTTCTTCAGAGTCATGTCCCTGACAAGGCGCTTCGCCAATATCTCCGCTTCGCCCAGGGAGATAACTAGAAACCGCGCAAAATCGCCTGAATCAAAACAGGTCGGAACAAAATTTAGTAGGCGAGCGAAGCATCGAAAGTGATCAGCAGGAACATACCGAGGTGGTCATCGGAGACGGCGATGGCAGGGAGATCGCAGATCCGATTGTCGCAGTCGATGATGATATTCCACGACCATGCCAATGGATTGACGCCCATCATCAGGTACTCCTCGATGAGGTCCCAGACGCTGAGGCGGCTCACGATGGCTCAAAGGAGCTGACGGCGAGCCTCCAGTACGCCGGTAAAGGAAACCTTCGGGCGGGCGTCGAAACGGGGCACCCTCAGCGATGACCAGAGCGCTTTGAACTCGCGGGAGTCAGCAGCGTAGGAGATCTTATGGTAAAACCACCGCGTAAAATCACCGCCTCATCCACGACTTCTCCCACTTCGGCATCAAGGCAGGGGCAGGCCATAGATCGGCCTGGTCGGGCCGCGTGATGAAGTTCACGCTGCCGAACACGCTCTTCTTCGGCCCAGCCGGCGTCGCCACAGTCTTGCTATAGGGGGCGGCTTGGTGAACGACGGCGAAGAGATTGGCCATCGGCTCGAGCTCCTGAGTCCGGGCCATCCACTTGAAGACGGCGACGCGAACGAAGGCGCTCGGGCTTAGCTGCGACAGCTCCAGATTGAATAAGGCGAGAACCTCAAGGAGCAAATCGCAGCATGGGAACCGGAGCCCAGCGTTGAAGTAGGTGGTGAAGACGACCGTCTCGTCATCGCTTGGCGCGGGGACGACGTCTTCACCAGGCGCTCGGGCGAAACCCTTCGAAAGGGTCCCCCTCCAGCAGAGGTCGTCGAAGTCAGCCTAGCGAATGAGTGATGGGCCGAGGTAAACGGTGTTATCGTTGTCGACCGACCCCGGATCTACGCCGCCTGCCTTTGCCGCAGTGGGTTTTCGAGGAGCCATGGGAGCCAGTTTGGACGAAGAGGATTGAGACCGAAGGCGCAAGAAAATCGAAGCGCTAGGAACGACGAGTACAGATGAACAGTGGTCGTTTTTCTCAGCAAGAGGACAACAATGGCATCAGGGGGGCGGCTGTGTCTATATATAGACGTGGCCACCCGGCAACGACCAATCATGGTATGCCACGTGGCACCTCGGGAGTAGAACCGCCGCTAGCGCAAAGCGGCCAATAGTGAGACAACACGTGACATGGCGTAAGAAGGCTACGTGGCACCTCGGAAGGCAAACCGTTGCGTTGACGCATCGGCCGACACGTGGCGCCTTGGGAGGCGAACCGCCTTGTTGCCGCCGCGACTGATGTGTGGCATCACAAGAGATGAACCGCCGTGAGGTTACACAAACCGCCGTGCGGTGACAAGTGCCGTGCTACGTGGGAACCACCCCCGTCACCCTGCACAATCGAAGAGCCCCAGCGAAGCACAGGGAACCGGAACCAAAGGTCTTGAGCTATACTCAACCGAAGTAGGGATGGCGAGCGGCCTGCATGGCGAGAGGCAGTATCCACGAGCTCGGCCGAGTCACAGCTCACTCTTGCACGTGAGAGGCTTGTTGGCGATAAGCTGCAACCCCTTTCGGACCGTCCCCCTTTCGAAGGGCTCAAGACCGAAGCCGCGCGAAGCCCCTTTGGTGGCCCAAGACCAAAGACATGAGGGCGAAGGGTCCAGCCCGAAGACGAAGGACGCGGTATGTCCAGCGAAGATGAAGGGCTTCAGACGGAGTGCTGGAGCCGTAGGCGAAAGGCCCAGGAGGGCTGAAGAAGAGACGATCCAACGAGTGGAACCCTATCGCACATATCTCAACCAAGAAACAAGATGGCCAAAAAAACCAAAAAGCCCATCAAGTACCCGGCCCACATAGCAGTCTGGTGGCCCACGTGACGGCCTGGCAGCCCATCAGGAACCCATAAACAGGAAAAGACAAAAATACCCCTATAGCTGTCCCTATCAAGGGGCTGTGATGTAATACCACCTGTAAATGAAAACCCTAGAGCCTGTAACTATACCTCTGGGCCTATAAATAGGTATCTAGACCACTGTAATGACAAGGTTTTTGAGATTAATATAAAAGATTTACTACTACAATTCATTCTTAGATTCCATTGTTGTTCTTTAATAACATGAATAGCCTTAGAAGCACTGTGCTAGTGGTTGCAGCCACAACCTGACAGCCACAGCAATCACTCCCGATGCAGCCCCTTTGTGTTTGGCAACTAACTTAATTAGTCCACTTTTGTTTGATTGGATTTATGTGGGTTGATTGCATTTGCACTAAAAACAAGTGTTCAGTTAAGTTACTCCTAGTACAACACGAGTTTGGAACACGACAGTATGGCTTGGCAAACGTCGTCCTACTAGGATACGTATTACTGATTCCGAAACATACACAGACCGTATACGACATTACGACTACCAGAGCGGTATACGATATCGTATTCGTATCCGTCCCCATGTAGCCGGCCCAAAAGCCCAAAGAACAGAACAAGTTTACCTCCAGATCGAAGCGGCGGCGCCTCGAGATCGCCGTGCGTCGCTCAGCTCGCCCCTCGCCGTGGGCCGTGCGCACGCAGCGGTCACGGGCTCACAGCGCGGTCGACGGGTCAGGCCGGCGGTCTGATCGATCGACGACGACGACGGAACCCTGCGCTTCTTCCTCAGACTCCGTCGCGCAGCGGACAGAGGTTTTAGGCCGCCAAGGGTTATCTAGCCGCATACAAAATAAAAAATATTATTAATATGTGATTAATTAAGTATTAACTATTAAAAACTAAAAAAATGAATATATTTTATTTTTTAGAGATACTTTCATATAATTTTTTTTAAAAAAAACACACCGTTTAACAGTTCAGAAAACGTGCTTGTGAAAAACGAAGAAATAAGTAGCAAGCATGTCTGAACGGTGTCTAGTCCCACCTTGCCATTTCGCACGGAATCCTCGCCCAATAAATTCGGCCCCATTCTTGGCTCGGTCATCGGGTCTGGTAGGTTGGTAGCGTGGACCTATCACTCTAGCTTCGGAGGGTAGAGTTGGCCGAGGGTAAGGCCTCGGCCCACCGCGTGAGTCATCGCCGTAATTTCGGTGATGGTGGAGCTGAGCTTGGGTTTGTTTGGCGTGCTTTGAGAGCTCTAGGGTTAGAAACACGCAACATCTTGGACCCTTGGGGGGAGGGGGGGAACTTTGTACTTTGTCCGTCTTATAATAATAAAACCTAGTACTGGATGTGACATATTCTCTGTCCAGATTTGTAGTTATAGGATGTGGCACATCCAGTACTAGATTTTATTATTATGAGACGGAAAGAGTAATAATTACCCCCATTTTATGGGGAGGACAACTGGGCCCAAGAGGTGGTTACATGAGATTTCCTCCATCAGATGACCTTGCATTCTGGCCCTGGTGACTAACCACTTTAATCAAGTCAGTGACCGGTCCAGGACTCGAGAGAGCGCTGTCTCTAATAAACCCGTTAATGTAAATATGCCTAACACGCCGGGGATTTCCCAACCCTTGTGGGTTCAGGGTTCGGGAGCCCTAGTACCTCCCAAACCCCGAAATTTTTATGAATCGACACTTTTAGAAAACTTATTTTAAGAATAAACTATTCCAAAAACTAATTGTAGAAATGGATCATTTGCTCAGTATTAACTTCGATGGCGCTGATATCTTGTTCGGCTCTCTTAAGATTAAAAAATCTGCACAATCAGTCATTGGCACAAAAGAAATGTTAGCGCCGTGGTGAATGGTTTTGGCCACTAACCCAAAGGTCGAGGATCGAATCATGTCCTTCGCATCCTTCTTCTTGTTATTTTTTTCTCTTTCCTCTTAATTACTGACTCTTCTATTATTTTTTTAAAAATAACATGTTTTGTTTGTAAATTTGTTCTATTTTAAAATATGTTCTTTTCAAATTTTTTTATGTTCTTTTCATATGAAAGGAGAGTATTATCAGCTCCTTTCAAATTATCATTAAGGACATATTAACCTCAATATATTATATAATTTAAGTGGTTCTCATCCAAGGGATTCATGCCTCAAGAATTCATACTTGCATCCTTTTTAGTTTTTTTTCCTCTTCGCTACTTACCATCTAATTTATTTTTTAAAGAATCACATATTTCTTTGTAAATTTGTTTTATAATGAATTTAAAAAAATATGAAAAGAAGTATACTATATGTTTTTTCAGATTGTTTATGTTCCTTTCATATGAAAGAAGTACATTGTATGCTCTTTTCAAATTTTCGTCAAGGACATTAATTTATAGATATTAACCTAAATATTACTACATCCGTTCCAAAATATAAGAACTTCTGCGTGTTTTCCAAAATGAATCTGGACATACGGTTGTATGCCCCGGGGACTCCCTACCCCCCCTCCTTATATACCGGAGGGATGAAGACAACAAAGTAGGAAAGCTAGTCGGATACAGCCAAGAGTTTTCCTTATCAGTACATAGAGTAAACGGCTAGAATTAAACACATTTCCTTGTTATGCAAGGTAACATGAAGCCGAGTCATACTCTATCCTTAATTGTATTCGGTTGGGCCACCCTCTGTCCGAATAGACGTATTTGCCTTGCTTGAGTTAGACAGGGCCCATGGCCTCCACAGTAGCCCCTGAGACCTTTTTAATTGAGTCACAGCTTGTGCCGAGTGCTCGTCGTCCACGGTGAAGAAATCCCCGAGTGCTTCTTCTTCCGAGTCTTGCTTCATATCAGCTGGCAACGAGACTATGAAGGGCTTAATAGAAATAAATAAATAGTGTATGCCGAATAGGCGCACCTGTTAGGGGTAGCCCCCGACTTTGTGCTTAATTGTAAAACAATTGA
This sequence comes from Oryza meyeriana var. granulata, assembly GCA_003991445.1. NCBI lineage: Eukaryota > Viridiplantae > Streptophyta > Magnoliopsida > Poales > Poaceae > Oryza > Oryza meyeriana. The sequence continues at coordinate 325,261 of RYFJ01002254.1, forward strand.
ACATAAAGTCAAAGATCTTTAACCTTTAAGTCTTTCCCGAGTGATATGTTTCTCAGAAATTAGACTCTTCATCAATTATTGACTGGAATTTTGCTCATGGCTTTGACTAAACATGTAAGGTGTGTATCACTATGGACTCAAGCTCAATGCATGATAAGGTGTACTTAAAAGATACCTGCATCCTTAATTTTAATGGAGACCAGCATAATTCTTATAAGGATGTATTCTCAATACCTGAAAATAATCAAGATATCTGAATGTATACACCCGGTTTTAGACTTAGCATGAAACAATTCAATTATTTTTATCGGTTCTTATAAAACAGCATCCGAGTTGTGATTTTAACACAACTGGCATGCGGTCCAATAGGACATGCTAATTAATAACTTATATCTTCTGACCCACTGTTGAATAGGCCGGCCCACCAACCCAGCGCAACCCTTTAAATACCAGGGAGAGAGAAAAGATTTCTCTTCTTCCCCAAATTGCGCATCCCGTTCGCCTTGTTGGTGTCTGTCTTATTTTTCCTTTTGCTCACGTAGTCGACGAGCCTCCTTCTCTTATTATTCACGCTGTAGGTGTGCATTTTGACTTGGGGTGGTCACTTTGGACGCCATGAAGACTTTCACATAGAGGTAAGAAGTTGCCCAAACTGCCCTCTGACTGAGAGTTGGAGTTCGAGTACTGAAGCAGGGTGATGATGATTCCAACCTCCCTAGATCCGAACCCGACTAGCACTGGGCCGTATCCGAGTCGAAGTCTAGGGGATTGGAGATGCCGCGTCATGTTGGAGTTGAAGACGGTTGCGGGGTCTGCGAGTCCGAGTGGGGGATTGATGATTTCGTCTCCCCTAGATCCAATCTCGACGGACTTAGGGCCGTGTCCGCATCGAACACTAGGAAAGAGAGTTACCCAGGGCTCGTTGGTCTTGGATGTCGCCGAAGTAGGTTGTTAAAGACTACCGCAACGTTGCCGAGGTTAATCGGCGCGAGGTTGGCTTGTTCTCTCCGATCGGGTTGAAGCCGACACGAAAGGAGTGAGGTTGCCAAAGTCGTCAGCGATGAAGTCAAGACTCCCAAAGCGGACATCTTGTCCGAGACAGAAGGCTATGCCGACGTCTCTAGTGGTTGGATCCATCAAACTTGTTCACGACAATCTCGGCGCTTCCCCTACCTCCAACTGTCGATGTTTTATATTGGCAATATTGAATATGGGGATATGCGTCGGATCTAAATTTGATAGATTCGAAAGAACATGAAGGTTTATACTAGTTCAGGCCTTAATGTGAGATAATACCTGTTGACACCGAAAATCACCGATCAGCGCTGAAGACGAGTTGATGATCTGGTTCGGTGCACTAGACACGCGAAGGCCTGGGAGATCTGCTTAGCTCCAGTGCAGGTCCTAAATTTGAGGTTCGTAGGCGTGCCAATCAATTTGACCCCGTAATTGACAAGAAGATAGAAAAAAGTTAGATCGTTGATCCAATCGGCCAACCAGTCGATACAGACTTCCTCTAGTCGATTGCCAATAGCACTTGTACATCGGCTAGAAGCCGATGATGATATAAGCAAATAATAAGCCAACCGACTACCGAAAAAACACTTGGACATCGGTTATAAGCCGATGATAGAGTAGATAGGCAGAATAATAATCAATAGACAATGCAGTCGGCTTTATCTAGTAAAAGATAACTTATCGGCTAAGCACTCCGATAAAACATCGCATAAAAACCTATCGACTTAACAAGGATAAATTTATTATCACCAGTCTAGTAGGTCGGACCTAACCGATGCAGTACAAACTGATGATGATAAAAGAAACTCGATAAGCCGATAAATCCTATGCAATCGTGATGTGATATATCTACTTGGACTAAGAGATCAAACTTAACTGATGCAGCTGTAGATAGAATAGATACACCGTGGTAAGCCGACTACTGTAGACCGGCTAGAATATCGGACCTAACCGAGGAAGTCCTAGCCGATAAGGTAGTCGGGGTAACGAGACTTACCCTCTCGCAGGAGTTCGGACCTAACTGATGTAGCCCGGCTCGAGAAGCAAGAACCCGTCAAAAAGGGTGACGATGCGCCGAATTTGTATTGATCTGAGAGATAGTCTATAAGGTACCCGGGCATACGTATTTATACCCTGAGTTGATACAGTCCTGATCGGATACGAAACAGAAGTTTCCTAACTATAAAAGTAAAAACAACAAGCCCTGATCGGGCACGAGATCAGGTTTCCTAAAAATTATTAAAGCTACCTAATTTATAGATAAAATAGTTAACTACCACACTGTGGTCTTCACGATTCCTTCCTGAATTTGGCTTCTTCTGGATTAGCTTCCATCGGCTGATATAGTCTCTTTCCTTAACTGAACCTGATAACGAACTGTACCAAATTTTGGCGTTAACAATACCCTACTCCAGTTATGATGTATTGCTTTTGTTGTATGTTGGGAAATTCTCTTGTGAGCTTTTGTTGTATGTTGCGGAATTCTCTTGTGAGATTCTGTATGCCCCTAGGGCTCCCTACCTCTTCTTATATACCGGAGAGATAAGGATTACGAGGTAGAAAACCCAGTCGAATACGATCAAGGTTTTCTTATAAATACATAGAGTAACTGGTTAGGATTAATCTATTTTTTTGTCATGCAAGATAACATGAAGCTAAATCCTACTCTATCCCTAATTGTATAGGGCCGGTCCATTCTCTATCCGAGTAGTTGTATTTGTCTTGCTTGAGGTACCGGGGCCCATGACCTCCACATTCTAGGACACACTGGATTTGAATTGCCAGAAAGTGAAATTCCATGGAAAGTGAAGTTGAAATGAAATTGCCAGGTAAAACTTATAAACACGTGTTGTGTGCAACATGCTTTTGCAAAACTAAACTTGAAATACAGTGAAATTCAGCTGAAATTGACGCTCAAACTTATTCACAAGATGACAACATTATGCAGCATTGTAGAGCACATGCTCTAGCAAAATCGAACATTTGGAACTGCACGACATTAGAACCCAGGTGAAATTTACTCACACATAATAATTTTTGAAATGATTAACACAGAGCAGAGCAGTTTTGAGCTTGAACCATACCTTAGGCTTCCTACGGGCAAACCGAGTGATTGCATCATTGCGCGCGCGCGCAACCCGTCGTCTCTCACGATCTCTGACTGAGTTCAAATGTTTCTAACTTTGATAGCTTAATCCATAACTCGTCGCCGTTGTTCTCCAGGTCGTTCAAATGTTTTAGATCGATCGACAGCTTTGATAGCTTAATCCATAACTTGTGTCAATTGATGACACTACGTTGCAGGATTGATCAAGAGAAGAAATATAATTTACTACTCACTCCATCTCAAAATATAAGCATTTCTAAAGATTTTTATGAAAATAAGAAAGTATGAGAGGTGAAAGGCTGTGAATTGTTGAGAAAAAATATAGATGAAAAAATAGCTTATATTTTAAAATAAATTTAAACTTTAAAAATAACTATATTTTAGAATACTGATCTTTTAGGCGATTACAATCTGTTAGACTGTTACTGAAATACTGGATCAATAAGGATGTGTTTGGTTGGATGAATTTGGTGGGTTGGGATGGGTTCATCCTATTTTTTGGTGTGTTTGGTTTGTGGACTAGTGGGTTGGGATGGACCCAACAGGGGAATATTCCTCAAATATTCGGGACCGATCGATCCAGCCAAAACGGCCGGACCGCGCCGACCCAGCTCTCGCGAGCGCGTCGACGACGCAGAGGCCAGGGGGGAGCGGTGACGCAGGCGGGGGGAGCGGCCACGCGGGAGGGTGACGGCGCAACCAGGGGGAAGTGCCAGCGACGGAGCTCGGGAGGCTGGAGGGCGCGGCGAGCGGCGACGGGCGACGGAGCTCGGAGCGAAGGGGCCGCGACGGTCCCAGACCGTCCGGATAGGGTGAGGATGGTCCGGACCTCGGCCTCGTCGCCCCGCCCACTCTAAATTTTTACCAAACAAAAAACTAGAACCACCCCATTCTCAAACCAAACAAACAATTAGAGTCATCCATCCAAAAAAGGGATGGGTCTAACATCCTATCTCATCCCAACCAACACATCTAAAGTAACGTCCATAATTCAATGCTACTTGAAGAACGATTCGAAATACAAGCAACTTCGCTAGCCTTAAGCTGCTTGGGCCTCCAGCGGTTCAGCCTCCAGGAACGAGATTCTCACTGGTGGGGGCGACTGGGCCGTTTGATCTAACATTGGTGGCCCAGATCGATCCAGGGCTACGTCTCAGTTCTCCCTCAGACTGACGGAACACAGTACCGACAACAAAGCGTGCGGCGTTCCCGGGCACGGGGTCAGCTCACGGGGGGCATGGGCGTCTGCCAGGCGAACGCAGCGTCCAGCGCGGACGGTCCTCTCCTTCAACGGATCAGACGGTGGGTCGAGACAAGACGGGGACCGTCTTTGTGTTTTCTTCTCACTAGCGGCGTCGACGATTAGCCACTAGACTTTCTCGCCGAATCCGCGGCGATAAATAGGGCCATCGAGATCGTCGCCAGGTCTGGTATGACCCGGGCTGTCACTCCAGTCGGAGGTAGAGTTGGCCGAGGGGGTAAGGCTCGGGCCGGCACGGCGGGTGTCGCGCATTGGGGCGGAGCCGAGGTGGTTCGGGGTTAGATTTTTGGGGGCGCAGCTTTGATGAGCGGGAGGGTCAGAGAACCTACGCAGCGTCGGAACCCCATCACGCATGAAGGCGATGGCGCACGGCCAAACGAAAAAAAAAAGAAAGGGGGGGGACACGTGTTCTCTCGTTACTTGGCAAAGCCGCGGTGTTCCTCTCTGTCAAAAGTGCGAAAGGGCAAAAATAGAGCGGTGGAGGGGGGGACAGACGACTCCTGGGAGCCTAAAAATGTGGTAACTAAGTGATACACGGCGGGGAGTTCATCCTGGTGTGGGGCCTGGCTTCCTTGTGCCACTTTCTTAACCCGCACGTCTTTTTCTCTTTTTTTGTTTCTGATCTTGATCATCTACTTGTTACGATTTAAGTGAGACGAAGGGAGTAGGTTTACTGCAAGAAGTTAAAGTGCATGCATGTCAGTTTCTTTTCTGTATCTAAAAAAAATCGTCCGTTTTTTTATAGGCTTAGGCAGGAGTTCTTCAGTTTTTACCTTC